>OZ007596.1:311052069-311531572 GCA_963931845.1 Maratus michaelseni | reverse complement strand
TGTAACACAGCATTTCCTCGAAAGTTAACTTAGTGTTTCATATGAAAAGTCATCTAAAGGAAAAATCTTTTTGCTGTGAGGTGTGTGCTGAAGTTTTTTCACAAAAGAGTGATTTACGTAAGCATCAAAAGATTCACAAATTGCCCAAACAATACAAGTGTAGTGATTGCAACGAGATATTTTCAAGAATGTCTGACTTATTAATACACAAGAAGACCCATAAGATTCGTAAACAATATTCATGTGCAAAGTGTTGTGAAATATTTAAGTGTGAATCGGATTTTTTACAACATTGTGATACTTTTCATAAAGTTTTACCTAATATTGCGAAATCACCCTGTTTAAAAGATTTGTTATTTGAACTTATAGTGAAGCTTATAGATTAGTTCGAACTTATAGTGAATTAAAAGACAAAATGATATGCAAAATATATGAACTAGAATTAACAGACCAAAACATACATGTACATGCTGAGAATGCCTTTTTAAAGTTGTACAACGGCTTTGAAGATTTTACAGAACGAGTGTTTAATTGGACATTACGAAAAATTTTGAAATTAGAATTGATTACAGCTCAATATGACAGGCTTATTTGATTTGTATTATTTTAAATGATTAATAAATAGTTTGATTGCGAAAAAAAGTGTTTTCTTTAGCATACACTGTGTGACTTTTAAACTAATGTTGTGTATTTTGAATGTGTCAGACAAAACAGGAGTGTTTTGACATTTAAAAAAAAAAGATTTTACATAATATAAAAGTTTTACAATAAAAATTGACTTACCTAAAGTTTTTTCAAGATAGTCACGATATCCTTTCCATTACAATTATTTTAAGGAAATAGAATTTAATTTTGTTGTGAATAACACA
Organism: Maratus michaelseni; assembly: GCA_963931845.1. NCBI lineage: Eukaryota > Metazoa > Arthropoda > Arachnida > Araneae > Salticidae > Maratus > Maratus michaelseni. Next base: position 311,530,703 of record OZ007596.1, on the reverse strand, counting down.
TTGTTGTTAACATCACGTGGTTTGTCTTATCATAACTATGAGATCCTAAGATCACTTCCTATTAACATGATAACGAAGAGTAAAAAAATGACTAATGCAAGCCGATTTTCCTGCCTAAACTTGTTATCAGCTTGCATGAGTGACTCATCTTTACATGTGTGGATTTGTATGTTGAAAAAATGATTGCTATGTTTAACCCGTGTAGACGATTTTTATCCGGAAGCTGTTTGAACTACCAAATTTCAGATATCACACATTTTACTAGAACATTTAAATATTTTAATGTCTTTTCGCCCGCAAATTGGAAACTTAGGATTATCACCTTTACATCGAGACATGGAAGGTAGAAAAATAATAACTTTACACTTAGACAATATTTTAATTTAAGAAGAATTAGACTTAACACATTGTTAGAGTTTCTTTGAAAAATATCTAGTTGGTTGTAAATTTTAGAAAATTCGACCTAACGAAATTAACACACTTAAAAATATCTAGTTGGTTATACATTTTATAAAATAAGCAACAAATAAACATTTCGATACATTGACAAAAGAAAATAATTAAGTTTAAGTAAACTTTACACTTAGACAATATTTCAAACTAAGAAAAATAATAACTTTACACTTATATAATATTTTCAACTAAGGAAAATTAATAACTTTAAAAATCAGACTTAACACATTGTTAAAGTTTTTTTAAAACAACACAACATTTTCAAAGCAGTGGAAATAGTATACCTGAAAAAAATTCAACTTAGTGGAATTTAATAGTGAAATTTTTTAACCTCACTCATTTAAAAAATAAAACTTTGTAAATTTTTTCCATTTTTAAAATAAAACTTATTTAAAAAATAAATAAGCAACTATTAAACATTTTGAATGTCTTAGACAAAGTGTGAATAAATTTGTTGAAATTATATAAAACATGAAAAATTTCATTACTTTTAAAAGAAATTTTATTTTTGGTGAAATAAACTCGAGGTATTTATTATATGTTACTTAAACTACATGAGAATTGATTGAAAATGTGTTACTTTTAATCACTCACAAGATAAGACATGATGTTACAATATACACATAGGAATGACATAGGAATTTCAGATGGGTTTTTCTCCCACACATGACGTCACTGATAACATATTTACTGATCAAGTCATAAAATCATAGTTTAGGGTAGGTTTTTAAGCACGAAGTTTAGTTGAGATTTAAGATATTTGAGAAATATAAACTACAACTTTGGCTACTTTTTGAAATTTCCCCCTACATAAGAAAAAGAACATAGAAAAATAAAATGAAAAGTCGTATTTGAATGGAATCAAATTATTATCCTTTCACTTAACAGCTGAATGCGTCGGTAATTACATCACAAAGGCACTGATAACAACTGATTGAATATATTGTGTTTCTTTTTTAAGGTTAAATTGATTTAATATTCAAGTTATTTCTTAATGATACACTTAAAAACAATAAACTTAATTAGCATTCAAAAAGCAAACGATCACATTATTGTGTAAAACAATCAAATGTTTTAAAAGTCACGAGTTAAAATTTGAAATGACTTAGAGTTTAAGTAGAATTTAGATGTGAACATTTTAAAATGAAATAATAGTTTTTTGTATCGCCCTCTATCGGTGGGTAATAGAATTAAGAGATAATTAAAAGTTTTAACTTGAATTCGAGCCCACAACAAAAATTATTTTTCGGTTTTATAATTTAGGGTAGGTTTAACTGAGCAAGCCATGATATTTCAGTATTTATAGACGATTTAAGGTATTCGATAAAGGAAATCATCTGAATTTTTAATTTAATTGAAGGGTTTACTGCTTAAAGTACTACAAAATGAGTACAACACGATGCATAGTTTTTTAATTAATTATATTTTTCGAAAGGTTAAATTGACTTATTGATAAACTTAGGATTTATGTTTAAAGTGAATAAATTTGACATGTTAGGTTCACTTAATAACAGAGGGTTGAATAAGTTATTTTTAATAAAAATAAAGTTTACTAAAAGTTTTTAAAGTTAAAAAAATATAGTTTTAAAAAATTTAAAGTTTACAAAAAGTTTAAAAATCTTTAAGTAAATCAAAATTAACTTTTTAATTTTAACTATTGAGAGACTATAATCTAACTGTTTATCCTTGTAACCAACTGGTGCATATCAACTATATACTCTGTATCTGCATATGCGCAGAAAAACATAGACATTTAATCTAACTTGAGTTCGACTTTAAATTATTTGCCAACTTTTAAGTTTAATTACTATACACAACTCGATTACCTTTCCCACAAAACACCTTTCAGAAACAAAACAGAAATTAACACTTACCGAAAAACACGTCCACTTTGGGTGTTAGTCTTCACTCAACTAACGTTTCTCCCTTATCTTTGCTAGGGGGCGCTGCAATCGCCGCTAGAGGCGTTAGTAGTCTTCAGGTGTGTGATAAGAATAAACTTTAAATCCAACTTACACTCGCTCAGTCATTCTTGCTTCTCTCTACCTTGCTAACAACCGTTTGCTGCTGGCTCATTGTTTGGTTGTTTAAACTTGTTGAATGACGTCATCATGTGTTTGTCTAAACTTGTCCAGTCTTGTTTTGATGCAGTACGTCTATTTAGATGAGTCATCACTCGCTTATCTTGGTTGACTTGTCCAAACTTGTTTTTGTGTGGCACGTCTATTTGGGTGAGTCATCGTTCGCTTATCTTGCTTTACTTGTTTGAACTTGTCTAGTATCCACCACCTCATGTCTTTTGTCATAGCTTGAATATACTTTACACCAATCACTTAAATATAAAAGTCTTGTCACAACTTACTTAAACTTTGATAAAAATATTAATTATTTATAAATTTCATCAAATTCTTATTTTTCTGATACATTTACTATGTAATTTTCGTTCAAAAATATGGTAAAGCCCGATTTTAAATCGAAGTCTAAGATAAATTCCCCAAATTTGTAACATTTTAACACTAATAATAAATATTGTAAGCACCCAGTACATACAAGTTTTGTAAAAATAATATTACTTATAGCTAACTTGTTATGTCCCATGATACAAAACTTCAATATAACTAAAATCAGTGTTAAACGAAAATATAATCACGTGTCTTTATATATTATTTTGAAATGCAAAGCATTATATCTAAACGAATGATATAAGGAGTAGTTAGAATAGTTCTTATATTTTTGTTAGTAAAAAATTTATACACATTATCTTACAAGGTTGCAATATTCAACACACGGTTCACCATATTTAAAAACGATTCACCATGATTTAAAAACTTAGTAACATATTTTAAATTTATAAATTTAAATTAAAAATACTTAAGTATTTATAATTGTTTATTTATAAAAATATGTTTTAATTTAAATTTATAAATTTAAAATATGTTACTAAGTTTTTAAATCATGGTGAATCGTTTTTAAATATGGTGAACCGTGTGTTGAATATTGCAACCTTGTAAGATAATGTGTATAAATTTTTTACTAACAAAAATATAAGAACTATTCTAACTACTCCTTATATCATTCGTTTAGATATAATGCTTTGCATTTCAAAATAATATATAAAGACACGTGATTATATTTTCGTTTAACACTGATTTTAGTTATATTGAAGTTTTGTATCATGGGACATAACAAGTTAGCTATAAGTAATATTATTTTTACAAAACTTGTATGTACTGGGTGCTTACAATATTTATTATTAGTGTTAAAATGTTACAAATTTGGGGAATTTATCTTAGACTTCGATTTAAAATCGGGCTTTACCATATTTTTGAACGAAAATTACATAGTAAATGTATCAGAAAAATAAGAATTTGATGAAATTTATAAATAATTAATATTTTTATCAAAGTTTAAGTAAGTTGTGACAAGACTTTTATATTTAAGTGATTGGTGTAAAGTATATTCAAGCTATGACAAAAGACATGAGGTGGTGGATACTAGACAAGTTCAAACAAGTAAAGCAAGATAAGCGAACGATGACTCACCCAAATAGACGTGCCACACAAAAACAAGTTTGGACAAGTCAACCAAGATAAGCGAGTGATGACTCATCTAAATAGACGTACTGCATCAAAACAAGACTGGACAAGTTTAGACAAACACATGATGACGTCATTCAACAAGTTTAAACAACCAAACAATGAGCCAGCAGCAAACGGTTGTTAGCAAGGTAGAGAGAAGCAAGAATGACTGAGCGAGTGTAAGTTGGATTTAAAGTTTATTCTTATCACACACCTGAAGACTACTAACGCCTCTAGCGGCGATTGCAGCGCCCCCTAGCAAAGATAAGGGAGAAACGTTAGTTGAGTGAAGACTAACACCCAAAGTGGACGTGTTTTTCGGTAAGTGTTAATTTCTGTTTTGTTTCTGAAAGGTGTTTTGTGGGAAAGGTAATCGAGTTGTGTATAGTAATTAAACTTAAAAGTTGGCAAATAATTTAAAGTCGAACTCAAGTTAGATTAAATGTCTATGTTTTTCTGCGCATATGCAGATACAGAGTATATAGTTGATATGCACCAGTTGGTTACAAGGATAAACAGTTAGATTATAGTCTCTCAATAGTTAAAATTAAAAAGTTAATTTTGATTTACTTAAAGATTTTTAAACTTTTTGTAAACTTTAAATTTTTTAAAACTATATTTTTTTAACTTTAAAAACTTTTAGTAAACTTTATTTTTATTAAAAATAACTTATTCAACCCTCTGTTATTAAGTGAACCTAACATGTCAAATTTATTCACTTTAAACATAAATCCTAAGTTTATCAATAAGTCAATTTAACCTTTCGAAAAATATAATTAATTAAAAAACTATGCATCGTGTTGTACTCATTTTGTAGTACTTTAAGCAGTAAACCCTTCAATTAAATTAAAAATTCAGATGATTTCCTTTATCGAATACCTTAAATCGTCTATAAATACTGAAATATCATGGCTTGCTCAGTTAAACCTACCCTAAATTATAAAACCGAAAAATAATTTTTGTTGTGGGCTCGAATTCAAGTTAAAACTTTTAATTATCTCTTAATTCTATTACCCACCGATAGAGGGCGATACAAAAAACTATTATTTCATTTTAAAATGTTCACATCTAAATTCTACTTAAACTCTAAGTCATTTCAAATTTTAACTCGTGACTTTTAAAACATTTGATTGTTTTACACAATAATGTGATCGTTTGCTTTTTGAATGCTAATTAAGTTTATTGTTTTTAAGTGTATCATTAAGAAATAACTTGAATATTAAATCAATTTAACCTTAAAAAAGAAACACAATATATTCAATCAGTTGTTATCAGTGCCTTTGTGATGTAATTACCGACGCATTCAGCTGTTAAGTGAAAGGATAATAATTTGATTCCATTCAAATACGACTTTTCATTTTATTTTTCTATGTTCTTTTTCTTATGTAGGGGGAAATTTCAAAAAGTAGCCAAAGTTGTAGTTTATATTTCTCAAATATCTTAAATCTCAACTAAACTTCGTGCTTAAAAACCTACCCTAAACTATGATTTTATGACTTGATCAGTAAATATGTTATCAGTGACGTCATGTGTGGGAGAAAAACCCATCTGAAATTCCTATGTCATTCCTATGTGTATATTGTAACATCATGTCTTATCTTGTGAGTGATTAAAAGTAACACATTTTCAATCAATTCTCATGTAGTTTAAGTAACATATAATAAATACCTCGAGTTTATTTCACCAAAAATAAAATTTCTTTTAAAAGTAATGAAATTTTTCATGTTTTATATAATTTCAACAAATTTATTCACACTTTGTCTAAGACATTCAAAATGTTTAATAGTTGCTTATTTATTTTTTAAATAAGTTTTATTTTAAAAATGGAAAAAAATTTACAAAGTTTTATTTTTTAAATGAGTGAGGTTAAAAAATTTCACTATTAAATTCCACTAAGTTGAATTTTTTTCAGGTATACTATTTCCACTGCTTTGAAAATGTTGTGTTGTTTTAAAAAAACTTTAACAATGTGTTAAGTCTGATTTTTAAAGTTATTAATTTTCCTTAGTTGAAAATATTATATAAGTGTAAAGTTATTATTTTTCTTAGTTTGAAATATTGTCTAAGTGTAAAGTTTACTTAAACTTAATTATTTTCTTTTGTCAATGTATCGAAATGTTTATTTGTTGCTTATTTTATAAAATGTATAACCAACTAGATATTTTTAAGTGTGTTAATTTCGTTAGGTCGAATTTTCTAAAATTTACAACCAACTAGATATTTTTCAAAGAAACTCTAACAATGTGTTAAGTCTAATTCTTCTTAAATTAAAATATTGTCTAAGTGTAAAGTTATTATTTTTCTACCTTCCATGTCTCGATGTAAAGGTGATAATCCTAAGTTTCCAATTTGCGGGCGAAAAGACATTAAAATATTTAAATGTTCTAGTAAAATGTGTGATATCTGAAATTTGGTAGTTCAAACAGCTTCCGGATAAAAATCGTCTACACGGGTTAAACATAGCAATCATTTTTTCAACATACAAATCCACACATGTAAAGATGAGTCACTCATGCAAGCTGATAACAAGTTTAGGCAGGAAAATCGGCTTGCATTAGTCATTTTTTTACTCTTCGTTATCATGTTAATAGGAAGTGATCTTAGGATCTCATAGTTATGATAAGACAAACCACGTGATGTTAACAACAATGTGTTATTCACAACAAAATTAAATTCTATTTCCTTAAAATAATTGTAATGGAAAGGATATCGTGACTATCTTGAAAAAACTTTAGGTAAGTCAATTTTTATTGTAAAACTTTTATATTATGTAAAATCTTTTTTTTTTAAATGTCAAAACACTCCTGTTTTGTCTGACACATTCAAAATACACAACATTAGTTTAAAAGTCACACAGTGTATGCTAAAGAAAACACTTTTTTTCGCAATCAAACTATTTATTAATCATTTAAAATAATACAAATCAAATAAGCCTGTCATATTGAGCTGTAATCAATTCTAATTTCAAAATTTTTCGTAATGTCCAATTAAACACTCGTTCTGTAAAATCTTCAAAGCCGTTGTACAACTTTAAAAAGGCATTCTCAGCATGTACATGTATGTTTTGGTCTGTTAATTCTAGTTCATATATTTTGCATATCATTTTGTCTTTTAATTCACTATAAGTTCGAACTAATCTATAAGCTTCACTATAAGTTCAAATAACAAATCTTTTAAACAGGGTGATTTCGCAATATTAGGTAAAACTTTATGAAAAGTATCACAATGTTGTAAAAAATCCGATTCACACTTAAATATTTCACAACACTTTGCACATGAATATTGTTTACGAATCTTATGGGTCTTCTTGTGTATTAATAAGTCAGACATTCTTGAAAATATCTCGTTGCAATCACTACACTTGTATTGTTTGGGCAATTTGTGAATCTTTTGATGCTTACGTAAATCACTCTTTTGTGAAAAAACTTCAGCACACACCTCACAGCAAAAAGATTTTTCCTTTAGATGACTTTTCATATGAAACACTAAGTTAACTTTTCGAGGAAATGCTGTGTTACACATCTTACGCACATGAGGTAACTTCTGTTTCTTTAGTCCTGATGAGGTGAGTTTCACTTCATAATTCGAAACGAGTCCTTCTTTGGATAAAAGTGTAGAATCCATCTCTTGATTATTTAACTCTGGTGATGAGTATTGACACTCCAAGTTGGTTACATCACCAACATAAGAATTCATAACTCGTTCCACAATAACTTAAATGAAAAATACAACCTATTACAACGATATCAGGTCACAGTAGAATGTTATGAACTCGTTTCATTGAAATTTATATAATGATAGAGGGCGCTCGTGTAAAAATACTAACTTTTTATTTGTTTGAAAATACTGACATTTTATTGGTTTAAAAATACGTCACGTGATTATTTCATCATGTAATGTTATAAGTTCAATAACCACTTAATTCTTGCACAATGATTTAGAAAGTCTTACATATCAGAAGTTCGTACATATGTAAGTAAAAATCCTTATTACTCTCGTATCTATTGCTTTTATAAATAATATTTTATTTATCAAACCACTTAATTTCTAAATGATGTATTCTAAAACGCTTTTTATGTCTTATGTATGTAAAGTCTACTAAAAGAGGAGGAAAAAAGACGGGGTGTGAAGTATTTGTAAAATTGAAAAACGTTAATTTATAAAAACTAGATTCCATTCCCTTTTTTTAAAATGTTGGTTGTATAAAGTCAAATCTATTGAAAATTTATTTTAATCGTATAACTCTAAACAAAATACCCGCTCTCTTTAATAAGTTAAATAGTCACTAAAAATTGTTCATTTAAAAGGAAAAAATCTTTAAAATTCTCTTATTGTATGATTTTATAAATAATATTTTGCACGTCAAATCACTTCTTAACTAAATATAATAATCTAAAATGTCTTATGTAATGATCTAAAATGTCTTATGTAATGATCTAAAATGTCTTATGTGTTGTGGATGGTTGGTTATTTGTTAAAACCGATTATCTACGCTTGGGATATAGGTCACTCTAGGGGTCATTCTAAGGGCTCCTAACTCGTATTGACAAGGTTCGAAGAAAACTCCGAACGGTTAGGTCGACGAGCGCGAGAGAAGTTTAAACCCAAACGTCTAGTAGCTTTAAAACCAGAACCTCTCAGTCACTGGTCTTATGTGTTGTGTTTATATAAATAATATTTTTCTTCTTTAATCACTTAACTCCAAAGTGAAATGTTTCTAAGACACTTTGTCATGTCTTAAGTGAAACATATTTAACTAAAGAAGGATGTAGTATTTGTGACATAAGTTATTCTACAGTACCCTTTTAAGAAAAAAAAAGCTATATTACAAGTCAATTAAAAAAATTATATAATTAAAAAGTATATATATATATTGTTTAAGTATCCTAAAAACGATTATTTAAGTTAGTCCACAAATTTGTAAACTTAAAAAACGGAAGATGTAATGTAACACAAAGAAGTATGACAAATTTTTCCCCCATAAAGGATTAGTCTCAATGACTTGAATTAATTTTTTCCCCTAAAAATGACACATTACTTTTAGTATACAAGTTTGTGAAACGGCTTTTATAAGAAAATATTACGCTGAATACAATATTAAACCTTGTAATTTAATTCAATAACAAAAATGCGTGGGTGTATAGCTTATATTTACATTTTTGAAAATCACTTTGCTTTCGTTTTTAAAATGTATAAACACGTTATTTTTGGTAACAAAACTCTATTTCGAATATAATGTTGTACAAGAAATGTACAAGAAAGAATTAGGCATACTATCTTCGTCAATCTCTATAAATAAAATTTCGTATAGAAAGTAAAAATTTTCCCTCTAAATTATTATTTCGAATATTGAAGTGATCTGTTGACAGAGTGTTGTAAGAGAAATGTGCTTGTAAATTAAACAAACAGATGTAATAGCATTCATATTAAACCAAAACTCGCGAATTACTCAATAGCTAAAGGCAATTTCCTGCAGTTCATTAAAACTATGATAAAGATATCTCAACGCAGGTCTGAAGTAACCATCTCTCGCATTTAAAGAGATAACAACACATACACATCCTTGGTAACCTAAGATAAGACATGTGTGATACAGAAATTGCAGGTTCTAATGTCACTAAAAATTAAAATAATACGTAAAACACTACAAAAAAAAATAATATAAAAAATAATTTGAAACGCTTTAAATACATTTAAAAAAAATGAAAACACTTTAAATAAAAAATAAAACAAAATTTCACCCTCTACAAAGAACAAAATCTATATGTCTAATCATGCACCTTCTTTATCTCTCTCATCTTAATTACTTCCGGTCTCACAAACCAACTGTCCTGTTCCAACAAGCTCCCAAACATGTTCCTAAAACATGTTTACTGCTTCCTGAAAACCCTTTTTGGAAAAAGCATGTCTAATCCCGTTTCCGATCTTATTTCCTGTCGCGTTTCCAGTCTAAAAATAAATTTCACGTTAAACTTTTATAAAGTAAAACAAAGTCAGAAAGATTTCTATTTTTATATTAGGTGTTAGTTAGCAAATAAAATTTTTATTTCAGGTGAGAAAAAAAAAAAAAAAAAAAAAAATCGAACATTTTGCTAATATTACTTTCAAACTAAATTCATTCTGATAGCAGGATTCCTACAACTCAACTCCACTCTACTAGAAGGATTAAAACCAACAAAAAAAAATTAAGCCCCCCCACAAAAATAAGCCCTCCCCCTCTCTCCCTTATCGCACTCACTTCCTGCCGCGTTTCTGGTTAAACTTCCTATCTACACTTCCTGTTCACTTCCTGTCTCAACATGCCTGTTATCACCACCTGCCACTTCCGGTTTCCATACCTGTCCCTTCCGGTGTCAACACCTGCTACTTCCGGCTCTGTGACCTTCCTTCAACCTTGAGGTCGACTGCGCGAACTGCGCTGGCGCAGAACTCTTGTTTTATATCTACTAACGCATTCTAAAATTGCGATCTTTTCTATACTGAAGCAGCTAGAAATTTGAAATTTGGCGTTGTAGTTACTTATAAGATGTAAATGCTCTCTAAGAACAAAATAAAAAAAAATCAAAATTTAAAAGAGTGAAATGAGCGAAAAGCGTTCTAAAAACATTCTAAATTACAATTTCTATGGACTCTCTAGAACTACCAAACCGATTTCAAAAGTGATGGTGGCAAATTGATGATGACAACCCCTGCTTCAACATAGGCTATATTTTATGTCGGTGTCACTAACCCTAGGGGGGATGCAGGAGCGAAAAACGTTCTAAAATTGCGATTTTTTTTATACTGAAGGAGCTAGAAATATGAAATTTGGCATTGTAGTTACTTATAAGATGGAAATTCTCTCTAAAAAAAAAAAAAAAAATCGAAATTTAAAAGGGTGAAATGAGCGAAAAGCGTTCTAAAAACATTCTAAATTACAATTTCTATGGAATCTCTAGAATTACCGAACCGATTTCAAAAGTGATGTTGGCAAATTGGTGGTGACCATCCCTGCCTCTTTAATAAAAAACTATGCGTTTCTGACGACTGGGTTTTTCGCTAACTGTTGCCACAGATTAATCTCGGAAAATGAAACATTTGAAGTTACTGAAAAAAAAATAGTAGCTCGAAAAGTATTTGTCAGAAAATTGTTAAGCAAACTGCGTTTGAAAGGTAAAAAATTGTATTTTTCTTGATATAAATTTCAAATCTAATGATTATGCCATTTTTCAAATATTGAATTTGAAAAATTACTAAATTTCACAATGGAGTACCATAGCAAAACCTTCTTGCGTAAAAAGATAATGATAAGGGCGACGTGTCCTGGCGTGTATATTGGCTATAGCACGAGCCACAAATTATAGTAGCCTTATTGTTCTGTTAAAATATAAAAGTGAGTTATGAAATTTCAATATTTTGTTGGATTAAAAGTTCGTTATAAGAAACTGACCAGCATAGCGGGCGTAGCTTGCTAGTTGAAAAATAAAACAGACTACAGAGGATTAAACTAACATATATGAAATAACTTTCCTTTATATCATTATTGAATGTATAAAAGTAGTATAAAAACATTTAACGTATGCAGATTACTTAAAGAGCAGGGTTTGTGTTTCATTTAAAATTTTATGAGTCAGTATGACTCTCTAACCAAGGGTGATGCTAGAGGTGGGTCTGGGGGGCACAGGTCATTCTGTTGGGCATAACTTCCCCCACCCCACCCCCATCAGGAATATTATTTTGACTTTTGGACTTAGACCTAACCCAGGTAGAGTCAATCAGATACAAAAAATTTCTCCATTTCAGTTGTGTTGTACGTAGAGTCCTGCATCAGGTCGGAAAAACTGAACTGCACATGATTTATGGATCATATCATATGGATCGATTTCGGGCTAGATTTTGACATTTGCAAGTCTGGTTTAGTTTGATCCAAATTCTCAAAGAAGCTTCAAAATATATTTTAAGATGAAAACTATATATTTGAACATATACAAGTGTATATGTATTGATTTTTCTACTTAAAAGATGAAATCGGTACTAGATTACATTCCTATATGGATTTTGTTTTTACTTTCTTGTATCTATAATAGAAGAAAGTATTGTAATCGAAATTTTTTTCGACTTCCGGTTTTCGACGGATTTACACGTTTTAGGGGTCAGAGATTCCGAAAAACATGTTTTTACAAAATGTCTGTCTGTCCGTCCTCATTGTATCATCGAAAAGTGTATGAAGTTATGCTTCAAATTGAACCTAATTTTTTTCTATATTTTTGGCTATGGCAAGCAGATTCTATCAGAATTTTGGGATATTTCGACGAAAGGGGGCGCTGTGATCGATATATTTGTCCCATTTTCACTATTGTGCCATCGAAAAGTGTATGAAGTTATGCTTCAAATTAAACCTAATTTTTTTTTCTATGCTTTTGGCTATGGCAGTCAGGTTCTATTAAAATTTGGGGATATTTCGACAAAAGGGGGCGCTGTGATCGATATTTTTGTTCCATTTTCACTATTGTATCATCAAAATGTGTACGAAGTTATGCAGATAATTGAACCAATTTTTTTCTCTATGTTTTGGACTCTAGGCTGCAGGTCCAGGTTGAATTTGGGGATATTTCGACGAAAGGGGGCGTTGCGATCGCGATTTTTGTTCGATTTTCACTATTGTATCATCGAAAAGTGTATTTTTTTTAATATGTTTTTGGCTGTAGCCACCAGGTCCTACTTGAATGTGAGGATATTTCGCTGGAAAGGGGCTCTGTGATAGCCATTTAAAGATTTCAAATTCAAAAAGATGTACAAAAAAATTAGAAATCCTAAAAGTTTTTTCCGTTAAATGTTCGGCCTTGATCCGGAGAATCCGGATCAATATTTGTTTTGTCTGTATCTTAAAAAATGGCGGAGATATAACGGTTTGAAATTTTGGGGTGGTTGACATTAACCATTTTGTTCCTCTTCTTATATGCTTAACACTATATATTTATAATCGCCAACGTCAAATTCTCGCCAAATTTGGCGACAAAAATAGGTTGCCACAAATGAAGCCAACTTGGCTGTAGAAGACTAATTTGGCGATATTCTCATTCAAATTCAATGTTGACGAGAACTGGGAAAGAATCTTCTTTAATTGCGTTCCACGCATTTTAGCTTTGCGTTTTCCAGTAAAATTAGCTAAAATCGTAAAACCAAGGGATAGGGAGGCTATCTGTTCCTGTCGGTACAGGTCAGAAGAACGTTTCGTAGTTTAGTATACATCAGTTGATCGCATCCCGATAACCCGATGATTCACAAGCAGCTGACGTACAACAGAATGACGAAAAATATTGATTTTATTGGAGATGTGATGACGAAATTAGAAGTATTAACAGGATTGAGATAGAAGAAAGTTTTGGGATTGGCACATCCGACTAGTTCATTTTGGGTTTGGTTCGGTTGCATGTTGATGAAAAATATTTTGTCAGATTGCGTGTAGATAAAAATTATTTTGTCAGATTGTGGTCAACTAATATTTTTGTGGCTAGTTCAGGTCGAGTTTCGGGTTAACACTATATAGAGGTTTGAGTTGAGTGTAACCTGCTCTGCACAGGATTCTACACTCTCAAAAAATTCTGTAAATAGAACTAATTTTTCTGTTGATAACATTTTGTTAAAGCACAAAAAATTCCTCTTTCATTTGCCCGCAAAATATAGAAAAAACTCATCAATCTAAATTGTCTAAAATACTTCAATCCAACGCTGCATTTTCGTCAAATCAAAAGGGTATTCTGGTGCTGTGTTGCCTAGTACTTTTTCATGTTCAAAACGGAAATTTTACGCATGTCCCTTTTCTCTCAAAACACGAAAAATTCGCGAGCCTAAACCTAAAATTTCCTAAAATTCTCCGGTCAAAAGACTTGAAATAAAAGAAAAATATCTTCATCACATCTATCACATGAGTGTCCCCTCAGCTTGCTGCCTCTACTTTTTATACATTTTTTTCAAAATGTAGTAGAGCTTTAAGTAAAATTTGCAAATGATGCCACTTTCTCTATCAGTTTTTTTTAATCACAAAAGAGAGAAAAATAAAGTATATAAAAACTGATTGAAAGTCTTCATCCCTTTTTACATAAAAGACGTTAATGTCAAAGTTTGCTAAAATGGCTGCGATAAGTTATAAGATGCCACATTTTTTTCTTTGCTTACTTCATGTGTTTTTAGTAGTCAGTTGTCTCAGTTATCTCTGGCATCAAAAATAGAGCCAAAGTGACTCGAGCCAAACCTATAATAATAATAAAAAAATAGAGCTATCCCAACCCAAACATGAGCAGCTGTTCTTGTATGGTTTGGGAAATATCGGGTTACCCGACCTCTTGATGCAGAACTCTATAGTGAGCTTCGATTTCTCCTGACAGTTGCGACTCCATGTGATAATTTTTTTTGGTAGGGTGAAGGGAGGTGGTGATAAAGATTTAAAACGGCCTATAGAGGCGCTGATTGCAGCCGTCGGTACAGGAAAATTGGCCCTTTAACTAATGCTAAAGTGGCATTGAAACCATTATTTATTGTAAACGCGTTTAAAAGTGTTAGATATTCAAATGCGATAATTTTTACTTTGACATATAAACACGGAACACAAATAGCACATGAAATCTGAAATTGTGCATAAAAATAATCATTATGAACAAATTAAAAATGCATGTAACGCAATGGGATTGCAAGGGATTTTCCTGAAGGGAGCAGTTATATCTTTTTTCCACCAGATGGCGTATTCGAGCTCATGAATTCCCAATACAGAGTGGCTGGATACATAGCTGAAAAACTGCAATTCCATACTTAGTCTTTGAAATATTGCCATGTATATGCCATATACATGCACGTAAAATCTGTAATATTGAAAGCCCTCTTTTTGGAAGGTTGGTGGAACGAAGACGAAGACGAAGCGAGGAATCTCCCTGCCGGCAATGGGTAACATTTTGGGGGATTTTTTTTTCCTTATGCAGATTTGCTGGGAAATAAAAGTTAGACCAATAATAAGGCATTTAGTATTATCTTTGTAAAGAGCTATTTTTTCACATCACTTTTCAACAATATTCTTTACATAGCTACAAAATTTGTACACTTGGCCGAAGAAAGAAAACCCACCCCATGCATTTTAATCACTGAAGCTGTCCTAGAAAAAAAACAGATTCTCATTTTACTGGAAATTATATTTTCTTTCACTTTTCTATAAAATAAGTTTAGTTGACGTCTTTATATACAAATTGTACCAAACGTTAAAATTTTCAATACAATCAAACACCTAATTTTGACAACCTATTTTGACAACCTATTTTGAATTTTCGTTAAATTGGATCTTAGAATACCAAACAAAAAGTCATTCGGTCAAGTTGTTTAGGAATTATGCACATTTAAAAATTGGAACTCCTAATGATAAATCTATTTGTAATCATTGCAAAACAGACGGCAATGCGGGTATTTTTTTAATCATAACTCAAGAACTACTTGACGGAAATGAATTGTAATTTTGTATTCACATATTTGAAACTTTTGAAAATAATCTCTGCTTCTAGAAAATTATAGATTGCAATTCTTAATTTTTTTTTTTTTAAATTTCGAAAAAAAATATTTCCAAATTAATTTTTGAAAAGAAATATCTGAATTGTACTCTGAATTTTTTAACCATAAATCAATTTTTAGAAACTTCAAATACGTGAATGCAAAGTTACAATTCATTCCACCAAGTTGTTTCTATTTATGCAAAAAAAGTATTTGGATTGCAATCTGTTTTGCAATGATTACAAGTGAATTTAAAATTAGCTCAGCCTGAATCTACAGAAAAAATGTAAGGCTCGGCCGATCCCATTGAAAGAGTGAAGTTCAAGTTAGAGTCCTGCATGATGACCAAACCTGAAAAATCTATTTGAAGTCAACAAGCAACCCAACCCGAATCTGACCAAAAAACGTTAATCGACCCGCAACCTGACATATTTCAACCTAAATCTGAAATACCTCAGCAGAACCCACCTGAACCCAAAATTAAAGGAAATTAATTCCTCTTTTAATGAAATTATGAAAAGTTATCTACAATGTATCTCTAATACCAAATTTATCTTTTATATAGAGAGATTAATCTATCTATATTTTTTTTATTATTAAATATATTAAAACATTTGAATGTTGGTTACCTCAGGATCATTAGTAGTAGAGAAATGGGGGTTCACCTGCAGCAGGCGCAATCCACAATGAGCAACCGAGCAATCGGTAGTGCAATGTTCAGAATCAACCCTCTTTTTCACACAATAATCATTTCATCTCATTTTATTGGTACATCTGATATTTTGTTAGAAAGGTTTGTGTGTAAGAGTATGTTGTGTGTAAGAGTTGTGTGTAAAAAGCATATATGTCATATAGTTATTATAAATAGTTATTATAAATAGTTTTATGTGTGTGTGTGTGTGTGTGTGTGACAAATAGTTCTCTTTGTGTGTGTATATATATGTGTGTGTGTGTGTGTGTGTGTATGTATGTGTGCGTGACAAATAGTTCTCTTTGTGTGTGTGACTATCTGATTATTTATCAAAGTTTTACAAATATTTTTCATGTTTTTAGAAAGAAAAAAAATATGCGGTAGTTAAAAAGTTTCACAAATTAAAAAATATATATATATTTTAGAAAAAGTTTCACATTACTTAAAAAAATTAAAAAAAGTACTCAATAATAAAATCAACAATTTTTATTATAACAAAATAATTTACAGAAAGTTATTTACAGATCAAAATATACATCACGATTTTGCGTTAGCAATACAAATCAACATTTTCTTCTTTATTACAAACGGTATTAATGTCATAATGGCCATATGCTAAGCTGCTTATTCCATCATCCAATAAGTAACGCTTGTCGTCAAAGGGACTTAAGCTAATTTTATTTTGAGTTAATGTATATAGGCGATGGTCATCTTGGGCAATCCTTACCTGTTTCTCCATACTTGTTTTCTGTTGTTGGAGGCACTCCAAGTAGTCTTCATGTTTAATTTTCTGCCGAACAATCTGCGTAGATACGCCTTTTGCACGCTTCTTTTCGTCTTTAACAGATTTTAAAGAATACATTTTTGATTTCAGTCCGACAAACTCAAGGGCTAATTCACCATTAAGTTCATCCTTAAACTTTCCGAGCGTCTTCTTATTATCCTCAGAGTATAGACGATGAGATTTCGGGTATTCAGAAAAGTCAAACAACTCACGATGCTGCTCCAGATCCTTATAAATATTATTGGTTTGAATATGATACGTTAGGGAATCTGTATCCGTAAAGAGTAAAACTGCACGATCTTTGTATGTTTTCTTTATAAAATTGTAATGGAAATCATACATACAAAGTTTAGATAGTTCGAGTATCGAAAATCCAACATAGATGGGTCGGTTCATATGTATGCTAGTTTTTAATCTCTCCACAGCAGTCAAGTCTTCGTCATAAGTTTTAAACGATTTAAAAGTAGGCGATGCTACTAATTTTTTGGCTCTTTTTTCACCATTACAAAGCACAATATTTCTTCTTTTTCGTAGATTTTCCATGGTTTTACCAAAAACAGAATTGTTCATTAACTTAAAAAAGTCTTTCTCAAATGAAGATTTTGCTTCTTTCCTTTTCTCGGTATTGAAATTAATATATTTCTGTAACCATGGACCCTGTTTAAATTTTAAGGCTTTATGCACAGCTGTAATTTTTAAACCAAGTTCTAAATAAAATTTAAGATTACGATAATGGGTTATTTAAATTTTGTATAAGTTTAGGAGTTCCCACGAATTTTCTATTGTTAAGTAAGCTTCTTGCATGAGAAGACAGCATCTGATCCTCCACAGTTACTCTCTCATTGGCGACAGGATATTCATTATGCAAAGGATGTAAATGTTTCGGGTATTCCATGTCTACCTCGAAAAGATACCCAATTTCGGAGCTATCAGATAAAGATAGAACCCACTCTTCCGTGATATGACTTGTTTCACACCATTCAAAACCGCCGTAGGGTAAAAATTGGCTCATAGCCCACCCGTATAAGTTATTGGCATCCCAATACATAATGTAGCTGGGTGCCTCATTTTTCTTATAATCGGGCGTACCAGGAATATTTGCTCGGGCATATCTTTTACTTATCATGCTAATGCCGCCTCGTATTCCATTTTCAACCATAAGCAACATATCTATATCACTGAGTAACTCGAAAGGTGTATCAGACAGCTTCAAACAAGCCTGCCATGCTAGCCCAGGTGCTGTAAACAGGTGAGCAGGGTCAATTTCATAATACTGCTGACATAATTTCCTAAAGTTTTGAAACACGTCAGCAAGTAGTAGAACATCTGTCTTCACATAAAGGTTGTGATAATCACCAAGAGTCTTGATATCAAATGTTTTCCATACATTCTGGGCCATAGTCATTGGTTAAACTATTAAAAAAGGCAGAAGGCGGAGGAAGCTGCTTCTCAGTAAATTTTTCAAAACAAGTAAAATAATCATAGGGGTAAATCCCTTTCCGTATAAGTAAAGATAAATTATTATTTTGGGGGAAATTTTCTTCAAGTACAGTGAATTGATCAGGTTGAAGGTTTTTAACAAGTTTTTCCAATGACGTAGGCAAAAATTGGAAAGAATCTATAAACACCATCTGAATAGGAGATGCAGGCTTTCTGATTTTAAAGGTGATATAGTTTTCCATAGAAGTAGCAATAACATCGATTTCATGATCTTTGAATTTTCCAAGCTTTGTCATAATATGATGACCATCATAGTTTTTCAAGTTATGGAATATAACAGGAATTGTTTTACACTGCTTATAGTTCAAGTTGCATTCCACATGTGCAGCTCCTCTGTACGCACCTGACAGGTGATCATGGTCACGTGTTCGTTTCTCATCTAAAGTTTTCTTACAAATATGACAAAACTCTACTTCTCGAAATGCCTTTTCTTCCTTGGGAGAAAGCTTCATAGGTTTAACATTTAGTAACTTTTGACCTAAAATTTCCTTCTCTTGCATCATTCGGTTTAAAAAATGATCAACACAGTTTCTACCACGATATACCTGTGCTTTTTTCACACACGTTCCATCGGGTCCAATAACCACATAGGCATAGCCACATGGTAAGTGATAGGTTGTTTTCTCGGTATAGGATGCTTTAGAAGAGGGAGGGTCTGATGAAATAGGTATAAGGAGATTCTCAAAATCCGCAGAAATCGTATAGGCAACAGGATGTTGTAAATGAATACCTGTAAACTTTAATATATTATCATTTTCATTAGGCATCTTTATAGCTTGCGCAACATGTTGAGAACAATATTCATTATGCTTATCCAATAGATCTTTTCTTGAAAATCGATGCAAATATAGATAACAATAGTGTTGCACACCATTATGCTTGGTAAGATCACCTAAAAGTCTTGAAAAACTTCTTATCAAACAATAGTGTTGCTTTTCACCATCACCAACCAATAGCAAATTAATCACATCTTGATCTTTCTTTTCAGATATATACAGGGGGCAAACTTCATCCTCTTCATAACCAAACACATTAACCCGTAAATTGTTGAGTTGTTCAATAACAGGTATCTTCTGAAGAGGAACAGGGCATTCTACACTACCTAATTTAATATCATGTTCAAAAGGTCGATAATGTGAAACACGTTCAGGGTTTTTTGTATAATCTAAGTTCAGTTTAAAAGCCAAAAGACACCATACTAAACATTTGTTATCTTCGTTTTTTATATTCAGCAAGGCTTTTTTATCATCGAGTTTTTTAGACAAAGGAATATAGGAACTCGCAGCGAGGGGGTGATATTTAGCAATCTTGAGTTCTAAATGAAGAATTTTTCTAAGTTTCCAGCCAGAACCTCTTTGTACAAATTCTTCAAAGGATTTAATAATCTTCGAAAATCCTTCCTCAATATGTTGTGAGATAGTATCTTCTATAAGTTCGGTCATACACGAACATCGAAAATAACATTGAATTTCTTCAAACTCCTCATTATCAGTCAGACGTTCAAGTGCTATTTTTTCTACCATATACCATTTAATTGCACCTTTTTCATGAATTTCACTTATTAAACGTTCTTGTATTTCAGTTTGTACATGGCTATGAAATACCTCTAAATCATTTTCCTCACGTTCATCAGGATGCAAAATCACTGTTTTAAACACATTAAGTGCATCAGAATGCTTTATGTTTTTCGACTTTGCATTAGATGAGCTCATTTTGCGTTTTACACTCACAAGAGGTGTGCGGGGGTGTTGAGTGCGTACATGTTGTCTCAGATCAAATTTTCTTCTAAACACTTTATCGCAATCACAGCAAGTAAATGTTGAATTCCGATGCGACTGTAAATGCTGCTTCAAATTATCCTTCCGGGTGAAAACTTGATCACATTCATCACACTTAAATGTAGACTGTCCATAGGCATTATGGATTTTCAGATGTCTAATCAAGTCTGATTTCCTTCTAAAACACTTTCCGCAAGTTTCACAGATAAACGACTTTTCATTAAGATGAATCTTAACATGCTGATTTAAAATAGAATATGTTGCAAAGACTTTGTCACAGGTTAGACAAACATGCTTCTTTTCCACATTTGTAGGGGTCACAGTCTTTAAAGAAACATCCTCTTCAACTTGGTGATTAAAATTGGAAGAAATTTGAGATGTAGTATCTGTTTCTGTAAGAACTTCAGAGAATCCATCATTCTGTAACAATCCAACACTATCATGTGTTTTTAAATGTCTTCGTAAATTTGATCTTCGCCCAAAAGACTTCTGACAAGTATATAATTTCTCGCCAGAATGAATTTTCATATGTTGGTTCAGATTAGAAGTGTTCGAAAAACCTTTACCGCAGGTAAAAATCTTCTTCGCAGATACAGAATCTCCCAAAGACATGACTTCATCAATAGGCATATCAACATCCATAATATAAAATCAGTAAAAAAAACTTTAACTCTTAAAAGCAAACAACAATCTTCTGAAACGATTCGCACGGATAAAAAGCGGGAGCAATTTAAAACACGTTTAACCACTAGCGATAGGAATCCTCAAATGATGAAAATCCTAATTTTCCCCCGTCTATTTATACCGACCCGAAGGCAAAGTTGAGTTGTAGTATTGCTTGATATGATTGTTATCAAAACGCGTCATACGATTTCGGGGGCCTATAAGTTTCTTTCCCCTCTTTATAATATAGTATAATTAAACAGATAAACCCGAATGTATACAAATTTAAATTCGTAAATTATAATATATCACAAAATATAAAAAATCCTACAGAATAAAAACAGAATTTAGCACTTACCCCAGAAACACGTCCACTTTGGGTGTTAGTTCTTCACTTAACTAATCTTTCTTCCTTATCTTTAGTAGGGGGCGCTGCCATCGCCGCGAGAGGCACTGTCCGTCTTCCGGTTTGTGACGTCATTTCCGGTTTGAGATAAGAATAAACCTTAAATACACACGCTTAGTCATTCGTCCCTCGGTCTTACTCGCTAGTAGTTGTCAGTTTCTTGTTTAGACGTGTTGGGTGACATCATTACGTGTTTGCGATAAGAACAAGATTATCCCCTTATCAACAGGTAAAAAGCTGCGCTTCAGTGACGTCATAAGTCATATGACATAGCTGATAACGGTAAGATTAGCTGATAAGAATTTGTACTAATCATCTATTTCCCTTCAACTCATTGCATGAGACGGTTGAGATCCAACAGCTGTATATAAGGTAAGAGTAATTTATATATTATAATAGGATTTTAAATTAATTTAGTAGATGTTACAATTTGGTATTTAAAAACTTTCATGCTAAACGATGAGATTATGAGTTGTTCATCATACTAAGTCCACAAATTTTAATTCGAAATAAATATTATTAAAATTATAATCTAAAATAAATTAGCGAAAATGCATAACAAATTTTAACAAAAAGAAGCTAATTATTAAAGAAAATGTACAAAGTTTTTAAATTTACACGTGTGTTAAATGTGTTTACAAACCTTATCATAGGCAAAAGTCTAATTCGACTAGCCTATTTGTTATAAGTTTAACTATAAGTCAACATGTAAGATATTTGTGAAAAGGAATCCTATAATTTTTTATTTTCCCAGTTCAGTTGCAATCATATTGTAAAAGGTTAATTCAAACTTTGAGATGATCTATAATAAAATACTTAAATTAAAATGTATTTTTGATAGTTTAAGAATTATAAACTACAACTTTGACGACTTTTTAAAATGTTTGCCTGATAGGAAACTACGATAACATGTCTGTGTTTAAATTTTTCTGATAACATGCCAATGCCTGAATTTTTCTGACAACTTGTCTATGCTTGAATTTTTCTGATAATATGTCTGTGCTTGAATTTTTCTGCTAACATGTCTATGAGGGGTTGTATCAAATATCTGTCGATTAGTGCCAAGATAGCGTACACAATATTGCACATACTACTATATTTGGATACAACCCCTCATCTTTTTGCTTCCTTTCGGGAACAACGGATTTCGAGCTTATTCTGTCGACGATAATTTTCAGAATTTTCAAGCTATGATTTTGAGACTTTCACAAAACTTGCTCTATACACTTAGCTAATACATTATGGACATTATATTTTGATTGCATTCGCGCATGCGCAGTGAAACATTTTTTAGTAAACCTGCTCATTTTTCATTCCATTTTTATTATTTTTTAATTCTGATTGCAGGGTATTGTGTACAATGTTGTTTGACATATTTTTTCAAAATAACTTTTTTTTACATTAAGAACTCTGCAAATTATAAGCAAAAGACTTGGCGAAATTTGGGACTGTTTTTATAAAAACCTTAATTTTTCTACGAGTATACATGCTATCCTCATAAAAATGAACACAGTATATTACAATAAGCCACTTATTAATAATCTCGAGTTTGAACGCTTTTGTGACATTAGTTTTTACAGGGTTATCCAAAAGATATTCGTTCTTTTTCAATTTGTTGACAGTCCCCTATGGGGTTTCGTGAAAAACCTTCGCGGAAATATATAACCTATACTATACTGTTTACACACCTGCAGTTTCAGGTTAATTCCTCATGTATTTTTCTAGATATTTAACAAAACGTCTAAAATCGCAAGTGACCGGTCACCTTTGGCAATATAGTGTAGTCTAGTTTCATCCGCAGTTGGAGCCTGATCAGCGGTAGTTTTCTGCTTTTGGTGAGAATAGCTGTTTCTCCTGCCAAAGTGCTATAATAAACACGATGTACATCATCTTACTTATGTACTACCACTACGAGAACGAAAATAAAATTTTCTTCTGCTCTCGCACTAGTTCACAGGATGGCCTTTTAGTGACTGGTGAAGAAAGATTTTCGAAACACGTTGCATTAGCTTCTTTTTATTGCGTATTGAAGTGTATTTTTTATTGTCTATTCTTTCTTTGTTAATATGAGACAAAACATTAGAAATCCTTATTTCTTTGATGTTCGAAAAATATTTATAAAAAAAAAAATCTAGCTTAAATTCTAGCTAACTGAAAAATGTAGCTAACAAACATTAAAATAGCATGAGCGTTATAAGTTTAAAACAATTCAAATTAACTTTCCCATTTAGATTTATCTGATAATTTCAAGGTATCATATTTTTTTACCTTCTTCATCTTCAATTCGACCGAACGTTGCATATAAACGGTTACTTTGTTTTATGGTGCTGTCTATACAATGACATTTGTAAAGAGAAAAAGTCCTTCCGGCCTGTACCGGGAGGAAAAGGTGGCTTTTCTATTTGTTCGTTTTAAAATATTAGCTAATGTTACTCGAAACAACAAGCTAAAATGCAAAGAACCCGATTACAGAAGATTCGTTAATACTGAATTTGAATAAGAAATTTGCCAAATTAGACAACTATAGCCAAGTTGGCATCATTTATGAAGAGTTATGTTGGTCGCCAAATTTGGCGATATTTTGCCAAGTATCGCCAAGTTTTGCGAGAATTTGGCGCTAACGGATATGAATATATAGTTTTATGCGTATGATTGGGAAAATTATTACAACAATGAAAGATGATAATTTGCAAGAAATCACGTTCACTAAAACTCATAAATTTATCATTGGTTTTTTGTAATGTGCTGTCCTATTTCAAAATGTCAGCCCCCCCTAGAATTTCAAACTGCTCTATCTCAGCCATTTTTTAAGATAGGGGTAAAACAAAAAATGTTCCGGAATCCTTGTATCAAGGCCTAACACGTAAGCAAAAAATAAATTTGAATTTTTAACTTTTTGTATATTTATTTTAGTTTTAAATTTTTAAATGGCCGCCATCTTGAAACAAAATGGCGGAACAAGCTGGCCAACGAACTCGGTCGAGACATTGGTGAGCTTAATACACACAATTAGTTTTATCCACATTGCTTTATAAATACGAGTGTTATCGTATGACATAGGTCAGATATCTATATATATAAATCAACATTTAAACGGAGGGTGGTTTTAGGGTCTGGGAGACATGGTCGGTGAAAATATACCAAAATGTTCCGGAATTGCTTTTCTCCGAACGGCTGCAATAGGTAGCTTTATACTTTTTTGTATTGAAAGTTACCTAATAATGCTTAATTGACTGACATTTTAAAATATCAGAAGACAGTAAATGCAAAAGATGGGCAAGGCCACTCAATCAGAGAAGTACTATCATATTTAAAGCAGTGTAACTTATGATTTTTCAGAAATTTTTATCAAGATTAGGATTTTTATCAAGATGTGGAAATAGTAAATTTATGGGTATGTCTCCAAGCTTTGTTAATCACCCCCGCCCCCCCAAAAAAAAAACCTTACCCATTGGGTATTTAGCCTATCCAACTCACTGGAATATGACTACTAATTTATTGCTCATGAGATCTGAATCACACTGTATACAGCCTTTCATGAGTAATAAATTTTGAATTGCTAATAGTTAATTTATTTTGTTAGGATTCCGTTCATCTCATGAAACTCTATTGCTCCCGCTACGTTGTCTGTCTGTCACAGATCCGTTTCTCAGAACTTACAAGCATGAAATTTTGTGTATTTATAGCTGAATACCTATTATGAAGCTCAAAATCATAAAATTTGAAAAAATCGTATTATTTTAATATAGAAAGATAAAAAAGCAAAAATCTAACAGCCTTTTCCTATTCAATTTAAACATTTTTCATTATTGCAGTTGATTAACAATTAAAAATCCACAATAAAATTCTTTCTACAATAATTAATTTTCTATTGAAAGATTTCCACGTGAAAAATGAATAAAAAGTTTCACCCATTGAAAAAAAGATGAATAGGATGTCCTATTGGTAATAAAACGGAAATTTTCAAACATTTCTCAATAATACAAGGAGTATGAGTATGTGTATGTACAGAAAACAGCTTAATAGGACGTCATTAGAGAATTAAAAATAAAATTAATCTGACGTAATATTGGAAGTTTAAGGCAGACTTTTTCAAATGTTTGAGAATAATACAAAGAGAGTATCCATATGAGTAATAAAGAAAGCAAGTAGATATGATGTCAGCAAGTGATTATAAATGTCATATGAGTTAGAGGAACGTATTGAATCATGACAAAAACCCAATTATAGAAATATTGGTATATTTTTCAATTTTGAAGGTCTCGATACAATATGTTTAGTTATGAAATTGATTTTTTTTAATATCACATTTAGTCCACATGACAGATATTATGTGACAGAGTATAAAAACGGGCCAGTTCAGATATTCGAAAAAACGAGAAAAATAGACTTTTAAATTTTTACTTTATGTAAAACATGACTTTTTTCTTTTGAAAAAGAAATGTATTTAGATTTATTACGAAAAAAGATAAAGTGTTTTGAAAGGAATATTAAACGAAACCCTTTGTGCGATCTTCGATCACACTTACCCACTTGTTTTTATATTACCTGCTTACAAAAAATAAAACAGAGATTTAGGTTAGCAGGATTTATTCGTGTATTTTGTATGTGGACCATCCTTTTGATATCTGTATGTTAATTTTAGAGATCAAATAATTTTAAACCCACCTTTATAGTGAATTAGTAAAGTATTCATATTATATATTGTAACATAATACATAATACGATCTTTATTATGAATATCACGACACTTGTAAGTATATGTCTATAAGCACACAAGAATTATTGAACATAATCATACACTACAATGGATTGTTACATTTCTCAGATTTATCTGCAGTAACATCATAACGTTGGTGTTACTGAAAACAAACAAATGGTTCTTTATTTTAATTTGTTCAAAGATGGTTTAGCAGAGAACTAGGTTCAGAAAATCCTATTCAGTTGTGTTTCACAAACAAAGGGTTTCTTATTTGTATGAATAAAAAGATGCTTTTAAAGACCCTTTTTTGAGGAAAATCCTTTTGGACATATTTCACAAACAAATGATGTGTATTCGAAGGCGTGTTTTAAGATGACCACGATGAATAAATCCTTTCAAACATATTTAACAAACAAATTATTTCTTCTGTGTGTGTATTCGATTATGTCTTTTAAGGTAACCTCTTTCAGAAAATCCCTTCAAACATTTTTCACAAATAAATGGTTTCTTATTTGTGTGTTTTTGAAGGTGTCTTTTAAGATTATGATTTTCAAATAAATGGTTTCTTATTTGTGTGTATTAGAAAGTGTCTTTTAAGATTACTACTGTCAGAAAATCCTTTCAAACATATTTCACAAATAAATGGTTTCTCATTTGTGTGTCTTCGAAGATGTTTTTTAAGATGATAATTTCGAGAAAATCCTTTCAAACATATTTCACAAATAAATGGTTTCTCATTTGTGTGTTCTCGAAGATGTTCTTTAAGATGATTATTTCGAGAATATCCTTTTAAACATATTTCACAAATAAATGGTTTCTCACTGGTATGTGTTTGAAGATGTGTTCTAAGATTACTCTTTTGAGAAAATTCTTTCAAACATATTTCACAAATAAATGGTTTCTCTCTGGTATGTGTTTGAAGATGTGTTCTAAGATTACTACTGTCAGAAAATCCCTTTAAACATATTTCACAAATAAATGGTTTCTCTTTTGTATGTACTCGAAGATGTTTTTTAAGAGAACCACTTTCCGAAAATCCTTTCAAACATATTTCACAAATAAATGGTTTCTCTTTTGTATGCACTCGAAGATGTTTTTTAAGAGAACAATTTTCAGAAAATCCTTTCAAACATATTTCACAAACAAATGGTTTCTCTTTTGTATGTACCACAAGATGTCTTTTAAGAGAACTATTTTCAGAAAATCCTTTCAAACATACTTCACAAATGACTGGTTTCTGCCCGGTATGTCTTTTAAGATGTGTTCTAAGACTACTACTTTGAGAAAATCCTTTCAAACATATTTCACAAATAAATGGTTTTTCTTTAGCATGTACTCGAAGATGTTTTTTAAGAGAACTATTTTCAGAAAATCCTCTTAAACATATTTCACAAATAAATGGCTTCTCACTGGTATGAGTTTGAAGATGTGCTGTAAGACAATCACTTTGAGAATATCCTTTCGAACATATTTCAGAAACAAATGGCTTCTGATTTGTTTCAGTCTGCAGCTGAGTCATTGACATTTTCTTCATGAAATAGGTGGCTGTTCATGCAATGCAATTCTTTTAGGAATATGTATAGAAAATAATTGCTGCTTTCAACTGAAGGAAATGGTTCATTAATCCAATAATGGGGATTAATGTGGTTGATCTGGCTTTGGACCTAAAAAATAGTATATAATTAATTTAAAATTTTCATATAAACTGCTGCAAGTATATATTATTATAATGCCTCTTCTGAAGAATTTCATTTTTTAAATTGCTACAATTTAATATAAGGGAAGGAGGGGTAATTGTGTACTAGAATATCAAGCAGGTATTTTAGTTACTCTTTTAATAGAAAAAAATGGACCGATTGATAATAAATATAGTTACTACTACATGTGTTTTATTTGTTCTAATATAAGAGAGTAGTGTCTAAAAACATAAATTAAAAAACACTAGCACCAAATTCCCCTCTCTCCTGTTTACAATATACACGAGGATAGTTTGATAAATTCTCGGCCTGGCACAGAGATGGAACAAGTATCAGCAAATGACAATGATGTTTGTAAAGTATGATCCTTTAGATGACATGTTGCTGAGTGAGTCAGACGCGTGAGTTTATTGGTTACTGCTTGGCGATAAAGTAAAGTAAACAAGTTTTGACATTTTCTAAAAGTGGAAAAAATTGAAGCTCGACCTGTTATAAAATACTTTGTTAAAAAAGGTTTTGAAAATATGGGAAGATAGCTGATTGAAGGTATGGGAATTTGCTGACATTGCAAACATTTTGATAGACCGTGTCCACTTCATTTTACACGATGTTTTGGGTATGAAAATGCCTTCTGTTCAATACGTCGCGTTTCTCAAAAGTCGACCAGTAATTCCAAAGAATGAACATTTCTCAAGAATGTTCTGAAATGTATTTGTTGCAAGTTGAAAAATAAAATGAAATAGTGTCAAGAAACTTGTATTTTCTTTGTCAGGCCTTGAACTTTTCGAACCATCCTCGTACAGGGCTGCAGTAAAGAATTCGCACACAAGAGTGTGTCTTAAATGCATTGAGTTGCAAGGGGACTACATTGAAAAATAATATGAAGTTATGTCAAAAATCTTGTGCTTCCACTGTCAGACGCAGAACGTATGAAACTACCCTCGTACATATTTCAATCAAATACATTCATAATTTGTTCATAAAGAGATATATTTACACCCTGTAATTTTTTGGCATAATTACATATTTCAGGAAAATCTTTATCAGTTGGAACAAAAAATTCAAGTAAATTACATAAAATTACTCAGCAATATTTGTTTGTACAAAAACTACTAAATAGATACCAAGAAAGTTTTAGATATAATGGATTAAAACTGTGAGAAAGATTAGGCTGTGGTGAAACTTTAAAGACTGAATCCTAAAATTAATAGAAATACCAATATTTATTAACAAAAAGCATTCAGAACTATTATTCAAAATATGTGGCACCAGTTTCAATGCATAAATGACATTTTCTTGTCAAACAGACGATTGTTTTAATTTCACTATCCTGACTTGAACAGTTTTACTGTTTTCATCTTCTTTATTACTGATTTTCAGAGGTCCATATAGATAGACATATAGAAGAAGGTGGTCTAAAATGATCCTAATGGGCAAAACGATCCACTTATGTTTTCTTCCAGACAGGTTGCGCTGTCTACAGAGTAACACATAAACTAGCTGTGATAAGTGAAGAAGAAGCCATGGCGGTATTCAAAGTATCATAATATTACGCGTCTGAATAGAATTCTTTGAAAAATTGTGTTTTATAACATCTATCATAAGTTAAGCTTAAACTTTCATATATATTTAGATATACTGTCTTTCACGCACAGAAATAGGACTTGGTTTACTGAATGGAGTATGTTTTTTGATGTGAATTACACTTACGTATTGTCATGATTATTTTTATACCCTTTATTTTGCCGATAAGAAACATTTTACAATTACTTTTAAATGAAAGATCATTTTGCCCTTTGGTGAGGATTAAGTTATCCTTTGGACACTTTTTTAAAAATCTATTTTTTTCATTACTCAATTTGGGTTTAAAATATGTTTATAATGCGAAATATAGTGTAAAACATACTAGCAAAGGGCCAAAGTTTTATTTAAACATAAACCGGGAGGCGGCAGCACAGACAATCACCTCAGCGAGTTCATGGATAAAATTCCAGAATTAGTTAAAACTTGATTCGCATATTAAAACGCAATTGGTCTGCGAAGTCATATTTTGGTGGAAAACACGTGAAAACCCAATTTTAGCAGTCGACTCGTAGGTTTACCATTGTGTTTTTCTGCACCAAAAAGTATGAAAACATGGAGAATTGGGCGCAGGAAAACATACTGGTAAATCCACGAGTCAATCGCTAAAATCGGGTTTTCACATGTTTTCCACAAAGATATGACTTGGTGGACCGATTGTATTTTAATTTGCGAATCGAGTTTTAACTCATTCTGGAATTTCAGTCGTGAACTCGATGAGGTGATTGTCTGTGCTGCCGCCTCCCGGTCTAACAGTTAAGTTACTTTACACAAGTTTTTCCCTTAGGGAAATAATTTTAGGCCACCTTCCCCAACTCTTTTCCTCATAGAAACTAAACTGTTTGTATCTGAGACACACATACTAAACAGAATAGTTTATATAAAATATTTTAATAACACCAACACAAAGATAAATATTTACAAAGCTCAAATGTGACTTAAAGGGGTGTGTTTCTTACCCAACGGAAATTCAAGAGAAACAATATTAGTATAAAAATACAAACACTAATATTTTCTTCAAAATTAAAGACTAGTCGGATGTGTCAATCCCAAAATTTTCTTCTATCTCACACAGGTTTCGGATACACTAAAAAGAATCAGCACCTATTTATATAAAGGTCTAACTGAAACTCAAGTTTTATTAAATACCGTGCATTAGTTCTTAAGATAGGACTATCGCTAAAATCGTGTCAATCCTGCAAAATGCTGCCTAGCAGCGCCACCTGCGGGGCGATTTTTACCAAAAACTAAGCAGCACCAATTTATATCAGGGACTAACTGAATATAGTTTTATTAAATTCCGAGCATTAGTTCTTGAGATAGAGCTATTGCGAAAAACGTGAAAAATGCTGCATAGCAGCGCCACCTGCTGGGCAATTTTTACCAAAAACTAATCAGCACCAATTTATATCAGGGACTAACTGAATATAAAGTTTTATTAAATTCCGAGCATTCGTCCTTGAGATAGAGCGCCCACAAAATTTTTGTCACATACAGACAGACAGAGTCACAGACAGACATTTTCTAAAAATAGTCCAATCGTGTTCTAGACCTTCTAAAACGTATAAATCCGACGGAAACCGGAAGTTGAAAATTTTCATGAAATCCAATACTTTCTTCTTGTAAAGATAGAAGAAAGTAAAAAAGAAGGGCACCAATTAATACTGGATATTTTTAAGCACTTAGTCTTATCAATTCAGAACATTTCTTATGTTTATAGGCGTTTAAAGCTCGTTAAAATGTCTGATGGCATTTCTAGTCAGGGACGTCGAAGACTATGGCAGATGACATAATATTTCGGTCCATCGTGGATTGAGCTTCTAAATCAAAGCAGAATGAAATTACAAGAATTGAAACAAGCTAAGTTTAACTTTTTTCTGAAATTGGAGAAATTTAAATAAAAATTACTCATATTTGATCAGGCTCAAATAGAGGCTCAAAAGTTTATCAAATTAAGTGAAGGTTTGCATAATATCAAAAAGAAGGATTATCAGGCAATATAACGAAACATACCAATAATAAAATTATGACGACTTGGTATAAAATTTGCCTTTTTTACAATTTCTCTTAATATCTATCTATGTCGGCAGAACACTGAATTTATGGGATGGCACAAGGACGATTTCCTCCCAGTCACATTAAAATTTCTCTCTCAAAGATTTGAAATTTTGTGTTGTTAATTGCCTAAAAGTGCAATTATCCTCCATCCTGTAACTCCATACTACTTTCCCCAGAGATGAAAAATTTCCTTCCAGGAAAAAAAGTCTGAATTTAAAAGAGCCTGTGAGATATTATTTTCAGATACAGCTCATTAGATTAAGTCACCAGGTTGCCACCAGTGACAAAAATATTTTTTCTTACTCCTACCTGCAGTGCAGAGTGCCTAGCTTAACGGTTGTGTACCTGACTGCAGGGTGAAATTCACGTGATCACCGCATGGTGGTGATCCACCTTATTAGCACCTTGTCCATCATGGCTGCAGTGCAGTTAGTAAAATACTTTAGTTATTACTGCATTGGCTTTTTCTAGATTGCTATTATCATACTGAATTGACACAGAATAACTCAGCGATTTTCATCATTTTGATGCATGTGGGGTGCACTAATGATAAATTGAATACCTACTTGAATGGGTGGTGGCGATAAAAATAATGAAGGAATCAAAATAATAAGCTGGGCTGGGCAGAGAACTAATGGAGCAGGATATCTGCATTGTGCAGATTAGAAATTTTGTTTGACGAAGTCGGTTATTTCTATTTGCCATTTATGATAACGATTGCTGTTCATCATTCTCATTATGTAGATTGAATTGGTTTTCCAATCAACTGTTAATTTTTTTTTTGATTTTCAATGTATGGGCTTTTCTAGACTTTTGTGTCGTTGACACTTGCATGAGTTGTTGTCCCTATCATGGATTGTAGTCACTTTCTTGGGTTGATGTCAATTTTTCTTTTTATTATTGCATTCATGTTTTTTTTCTTTCTTGACAATTTTTGGTTGCTGTGGCATATTGGGATGAAGCCTTGTTGTGTTTGTCATTGTTGATTTCTACCACCAGCTATGTAGATGTGAGACTTCTGTTGAATAGTTTCCTTTATTGCCCATTTTAACTTCTTGGTGTACTATAGGGTGAAATTTTTTGATCAGCCATTAGTTCGTCTTAAAATAAAATATGGTAGTAATCAGAATGGTGAATTATTTGATATCTTGTTGGAATCAATTGTTGTTCCATTATTTGCTGTGTGAATGAGTTCGGTAGCTATGAGTCCAACTATTAAGACTTCCACTCGCTATATTGCAATTTTCTGTGTGAATTTTGTTGCTAATTTTATTTTTTTAGGATTTTTTTTTGTGCGTTTTATATATATATAAGGAGGAGAAGTGCACTGAATAAGTAAAAGTCTTATTATGAATTTTTTATTTTTTCGTTTGCATTCGTTTTGCTTGGATCTTTTGTCGTTAGGATTACATGTCTCCCTGTTCTCATCTCAGCACATATCATTTATATCATTTGACATTCATAGACACTGCTTGACAAATACAGTTGCCAGGTCGCCACTGGCGACCAAGTTATTTAATCTAATGGGGTTTTTGTTGTTGTTTCTTTTTTTTACAAAAATTGACCTAAGCTTTCTTGAAATGAGCACAAATGCCACCCCCCACCTTTCCCAATATTAAAAAAAACTTTAAAAACTAAAAAATGGTTATCCTTTGCAGTGGCTGAAAAGGATATTTTCTGAGCATCGTGCGTCAACCTCTATAATTCGTAGAAGCCCCATTGGTTACGTATCTATTCCTTATTACAGGGATCTTTCCGAAAAAAATTCTAGTTTACTCAGGTCTAATAATATCAGTACAGCCTTCAAACCACAGAATGTTTTAAAAGATTTGCTTTGTAAGTTTAAACCAAGTAACACAGTAAGACCTCCCCTACTTAAAACCGGCACGGTCTACAGTATCCCTTATGGGGGTCTGTGGATGTGGTATCTTGCTCAGCATAAACATGCCTATAAATCTGGTAGCCTTCAATCGAAACTAGTACAGCATTCTTTAGATACTGACCATATTCCAGATTTCGCAAGTATCGCCGTAATGAGATTCAGCTGCAATAACATTGAGAGTAGAGTGTTTCTTGAAGGTTGGTTCACTCGTAAATGGACTTTGCCAATTAATGAATCTTGTGTTGTTCCACTTGAATGTACAATCTTACTCTAATGTAGATTCGTTCAAGTTTTCAAGTTTTAACTGGTTAAACTATTGACTGTAAACATGGTTGAGAATTCTCCAGTCGGCACTGATGAGGGGCTAGGCTATAGCCCGAAACGTTTGCATGTAATTTTTAATTGTATTGTATGTAATTTTAACTTTTATGTCTTATTAAATTTGATATTGGTTTTTCAATGTATTGGGGAATTCCATGGAGTGGATTTAGTGCTACATGTTTGGCCACTGTGTCTGCATCCTCATTTCCTTGAATATATTCGTGGGCCTTGACGCAGCTGATTTTAAATCTGTTATTCGAGCTTTTCACCATTTGTTGTAAAACATCTATTGTTTTGTCTTTGCTTAGAACTTGTATCGCTGACATACAGTCCCGAGCGAATACTGTAATTTTGCCCTGTTGTATTTTGCCATTCTGCTGCTTTTACTATGGACAAAAATAACGGGTGACTGGAAGCATCAACATTGAATGATTCAAAGATGAGTTACTTGAATGATGCTTACTATACTTAATGATTATAAACCAGAAAAAGCTATAAATAGGTGATATTTTGGATTTAAAAATCCAGCCATACCCCACAACATATGCGAATTATTAAGACACAAAAAGCAGAAAAATGCAGATTGTAAAAACTATGTTACAAAAAAGCATTTTTAAAATTCTTATCTAAGAAAAAGTGACATTTGGCTGACACTTTAAGAATACTGGTCAGTGTTGTTTGCCTAAGTGATTTCTTTCAAAATAATTCTCTTAAAAACAAATAATGATTTTACTAAAGAAGAATCCATTTTTTTATCAAATTTCAAACTTTGTAAAGTATATGTCATTTCTTTTAGATTTATATAAATTTGATAGACTTCATAGAAAAATTTAATCTATATTATCTTTCTAAATTAATTTATTAACCCATCAGAACACGCACCCCTTTCCATTATATTACTACATCCGCGGGATAAATTTCACCCCAATGGGTTTTCTTATGTCAATTTCCCCCCCCAGTTTGATTATAAACAAAAATTTATATTGTGTAATTTATATAAACTGTAAATCAATAAAGAACATAATTTAACTTAAAATAAGAAGTTCTTTTATATTTAAGGCAAAAAATAAATAAAATCTAGCACTAATATTTTTTTCTGCATATCATTACATACAAAGCTTTTACAATCCAAATTCAGCCATGAAAATACAAAAAAATATAAATCTGATATATAAAAACTGTATGTGCAGGATTTATTAACGTTTAAAAGAACAATTATTATTATTATTTGCATTGCATAAACATTTTCCTATCATTATGGGTTAAGTTATAACATGCGTGGGGTAAATTTCCTCCCACGTGACATTTTTATAACAAAAGAATGGAAAATCCACAACCGGAGCTAAATTCTTTTTGGCCACATCTTGATATCATTCAGCTTGAAAGGTACTATAAAAAGCTCAGAAGGATCATGAACGATTTTTGCACATTTTTAAGTAATAGTTTTGAGCTGGGGTAGATTTTATCCCAGCGCGTGTGCTGACGGGTTAACTGAATTGAAGGTTTTCGGCAATTCAAGTTATACTAGACGGGGCATGACAAATGCTGTCGCCAGGTTGCCACTGATGACCAAGTTTTTACATCTGGTTGACCAAGTTATTTAATCAGGCGTTTTTTTTTGTACCAAAATTTAGCTAAAAATTTGAAAAAAAATGACATTTTTATTGTTTTCCGCCCCTATTTGTTGTAATCAAGCAGTGATATTCTTCTTTTCTCGTACTTTTAAAGGAAGAAGTATAAGTTTAAAAGGCATTTTCCTTCTAATGCACAGAAAATACGCCATTCTTTTCTGCTCTAACCAGCTAACATGTCACATGATTAGAATGTGGGCAGAGGGAAGGTTTCGATTAAACAGCAAGAAATTTTGTCAATCCAGTCTCTGTAGCATTCAAAATGGGATAGAATGCTAAAAAATTTTCCGAATTGTTTATAAGTTTCAAAATTGTTTGTAAGTTTCCAGTTAGTGATTGCTAACAGGGTACATTGGCTTGCTGTGCCAATTGGCACGGTAAGTCAAAGTACCCAGGTTCGAGTCCTGATCCTGGCAGTTTTCACTCTGTTGGAATAAATCTCAACTGTAATACTCCAACCATTGAATATAATTTAACTAGTTGAAAATATTTTCCTATGTTTATTATGAAGATATTATTTGTTCTGTCAATATAGTTTAGTAGGGTGTGGAAAATGCCAGTAGTGTGATAGAACTAAAACCAACTAGTGTCGATAAAAATCTTATTTTTTTTAGAGAAAAAAACCTGATGACTCTAAAGTAAACACTTATTTTTCATTTAAGAAGAAGAATGGGGGGGGGGGGCAGAGGGTCTTTTCAAGAGGAAGGATGTAAATTATTTATCACCTGTCTGTTGCACAGAATACAAGGAATTTCTTCCATAACGGATCAGGGTCCATACGCCGTGTTTTTGGCCCATGACATAAGACCCAAATTCAATTTTGTTATACTGACTTAATTATTTCACTTTTTAATACTAGAAGGTTTATCCTGTACGATTTCAACACTATTTTTTGCATTTTGTTCGGATTTATAGGCCTTACACAAGCTCAAAATTCGTATTATTCTTAGTTTTTGCTGAAAAATACACAATTTCTCCTCATTTTACCTCAAATATTTATAGGAGCGCAATCGTGCCACACTTTCTTCTATACATATATTATAAAATACAACAAAATGTACACTATATGTAAAAATAAAAGTGTTGCAAAGCTGCGCTCATAGTAAAATATTAAAAATTGAGGTAAAATTTGGAGAAATTGTGTATTTTTCATCAAAAACTACGAATAATACGAACTTTGATCTTGTGTAAGTCCTATAAATCTGAAGAAAATGCAAAAAAATATTGTTGAAATCGTACAGGATAAACCTTCTAATATTAAAAAGTGAAATAATTAAGTCAGTATAATAAAATCGAATTTCAGTCTTATTGCATGGGCCAAAAACACGGCTTATGGAACCTGATCCTTTCTGCTCACTTATTGTCCTCTATTGCAAGAGGACAAGAAGAAACACATGATTAAGGGCAACAAGAAAACAAATTCTTCATTAATTGATTATTGAAAATTGATTATCGATAATATTTGTTTCTTTACGTAGATTTATAAATCAAGATGTAAATCAATCATTCTAATTGAAATTATTCTTTAAAAATAAAGATTATTATTTTGTTTTCTTAACTGATAACATTAATGAAAAACAAAAAAAATCTGAAAGTATATAAACAAAGTAATTTTGCCCCAATTTAGACTTAAAAGAAGAGTACATTGTATATATTTTTAAACAAACAAAAAAATATATAAATAACAATTAAACATAAGTAAATGTGAATATGAGAATAACTTATATGAACAATTCTAGTACTTAACATCACATATAAGTAACAAATCAAATAAGAATAATCTGAATAATTTAACAATAAAAATACCATTAATTAGTAGTAGTACAATAATTAAAAATATTTGAAGGAATTCTAGTAAATTAGAAATATCTAATGAAACATAACCCTTAAAAAAACCTGATGAACCCAAAAATACACTAAAAAAAAACCCATTTGGTTGGGTTTTTACTGAAAAAAAAACCCTGTGTTTTTGACAACCTTTCTACAAATGATTAACCAATTTAAAAAACAGTTATAAACTATTGAATTAAGAAAGAAAAATATAAAAACACACTTGCTTTTTCTTGAAACTCGGATTCAATATGGAAGTTAATCGTATCTACAATGTTAAAGGAAAACAAAATTAAAAATTACACTTTTTAAAAAAATAGTTATATGCAAAATATTTACATATTCATAAATTTAAATATAAAAAAATTGTTTGTATATTTACAGAATATTTAAAAAATTGTTTAATCTCAAACGAATTGCAACCGCAGCCAAAAGGTTTTTATATAGTATATACAAAATTTTACATCAACTTGGAAAAAATATGTTCTGAAATTTATCAGCAATGGATGTT
Organism: Maratus michaelseni; assembly: GCA_963931845.1. Taxonomy (NCBI): domain Eukaryota; kingdom Metazoa; phylum Arthropoda; class Arachnida; order Araneae; family Salticidae; genus Maratus; species Maratus michaelseni. Next base: position 311,493,126 of record OZ007596.1, on the reverse strand, counting down.
TACTTATAAAAATTAAAAGAAAACTGAAAGAAAGAAAAAATATTTACCCTGTTTAACGAAATTTTGGAATTACTTTCATATCTCATAATAAACTGTCAAATAACAAATCATAATGTAAATATATTTCAGAAATAGCAATAAAAACATGTTGTAAACTTATAACAAAAGATATTTTATTTTGCATGATGTGTCAACTGTAATGTATTTACTGCTCATGTTGACACTAGATGGTAGCACGCGCAACATTACAACCCCATACATATAAATACTTCAGCTTGGGATCAGCAAACGGCTGCTCGAGGACATACTAGTAAGATGAAGCTAATGTGTCTCATATTATTATCCTATTTGATCAACTGAAATTAAACTCTAAAATAGTCATATTTATTTAAAAGTAAGATTTATCAAACCAGAAAAATTTAGTTATTATTAAAGAATTTGTGTATTGTAATGGGAAGTTTTTAGATAGCCTATAAATAACAAAATAAATTGCAAATTAATTTTTATACAAAATTAAAATATTTCATTATTTAAGGCAGTTCAGAATTTTTTTGTCCCGCCCCACCTAAGCATGCCTAATATCATCCACTTCTCCCTCGTGACATATGATATTTATGTATTAAAATATGAACTCTTTTTCATGTAGAGAAAACCAAAAAAAAAAAAAAAAAAATAGATTAAATCTGTCTAAACCAAATTTAGCATGGCATTTTTTTAATTTTAACCAACTTTTTTTTTTACTCTGGTATAAATGTGCTGTATTCATCTATTCAAGTGAAGAAGTAGAGATTAATAGTTCCTCAATCTCATATAGCATGTATGGGATGTCCTTGGGAGATACATTACATCATTACGAAAGAAATAACCAAGATGTATTCCAGGTTTGGAATGTTTTGCTTTAACAACTGAATAATGTTCTTCTTTAGAATATGAACAGTCATGGCACAGTTTGTAATGCTGCAAGATTTAACCACAATCATTGATAGTTGCCAGACAGACATTTGTTTTCAACAATAAATAAAAACAGGGTTTGTTAGTTTAGATTTCCTGGGTTTTTTTTTCTTTTTTTCTTCATTATGCATAAATACTACTTAATATTTGTTTACAAAGTTTCACTCTATAAGCTACCTAGATGATTCATTAATATCACTGTACACAGTTTTCATGAACTTTTTACACACAAGTAAGGGATAGTGAAATCAGAAAAACTCTCCTTTTTATTTTTGCTAGGTTACTTCTGCATATACGAGGAAAAGTCATTAAGTAAGTCTCAAAAGAGAATTAAATAATAACTTACAAAGATATTCACTTCAAAACTATTTTTATTTCTCAACATATTCTACACCCATATTTATGCACTTATATCACCGTTTTATCAATGCCCCAACACCAGCTGCATCAAATTCTTTGGGTTGCTGTCTCAGCCACATTAGGACTTCAAGTTGAAACTTTTCATTATCTGTGAACATCATCTTGCTTCAAAGATGTGTTTTTAGTGGACTAAACAGATGAAAATTGCTTGGGGCTAGGTCGAAGCTGTATGGTGGATGTTGAAGAAGTTGCAAGAAGATGTTCACAGATGATGAAAAGGTTCAACTTGAAGTCCTAATATAACTTAGACAGCAACCCAAAGAATGTTATGCAGCTGGTGTTGGGGCACTGATAAAACGGTGATATAAGTGCATAAATATGGATGGTGAATATGTTGAGAAATAAAAATAGTTTTGAAGTGAATAACATTGCAAGTTATTATATAATTATATTTTGTGACTTACTTAATGACTTTCTCCCGCATTAAAATTAAAATTACATTTTCATTAGAAACTTTTTTTTATTTTACAAAATGTATAACAATTCCATAGTTTTGCATTGTAGTGACAGCATCAATATTATACTCTCAAATAACCAGACCAAAAAAAAAAATCAATTAAATATGAACTGGACACAAACTTCAGAATAAAATTACATCTGCAAGCAAAATAAGAAAATGCAGACTGTGTGTGAATGCTATCACAGGATTTTTTTTCTTATTTTTTGATACCCAAATAAAATTATTATTTTCATTTACTAGTAGGGGGAAAAGAGGGGTGCATATGAACAACAACAATTTCATATTTAATTAACATCAGATGATAACATTTTAAAAGTTGTCAATAGTTGATACAATTAAATTAATCTATATTGACAATTTTTAAAAGATTTTTATCCGATGCTAATTAGATGAAATGGATGTTGTTGACACATACCAATTTTTTTTTAAATACAAGCTCAGAGTAAAACTAGGTAACCATAAAAGTTAAATGAAAGACAATTTTGATTCAGAAAATTACATTAATGATTTTGTAAATTGAGAATTAATCGACAAACTGGTACATAAAAAATAATTTCTTCTATGAGTGGATTTAATGGAATTTTATAAAAACTACTTTTGTAATGCATTATAAATGTTTCATGAAAGGTCTTATACAATGAACATGTTCATGTTTAGAAAATAAACTTATGCATGTTTTTGTCTATGTGATTATGTAATTTAGCAGAACATTTATGAGGATATATAGTTACATTCACAGTCAGTTTTCAAATTTTAAACTACTATGCTATGTTTATTCAATGAAGAAACAATAGCAGATCTCACAAAACTAAACATACGCATATCTGCCAACTTTGGAAGAAAAAAATAAGGGAGTGTAATCTAGTGATATTATTATCTGGGCAAATTAAACATAGATAAAATTAAAAGTTACATAGCAAAAGAAAAGTATAAATGGATATCTATGAACTTTCTTAACAGAAAAATAAATATTTTACAGAGATATTTTTTAGAATAAAAAGTTATTTTCTTTAATTACTTAACTCTAAGCACAAAGATAATCAAAAAAGTCATTGCTAGCTGATGTTATATTTTAGGAAAATAAATTTGCATCTAATTAAGTAGTGTAACAACAGATTTATCTTTCAGTAAAAACTCTTAAGAAATTTTGGTGAAATTTATGGTTTAGTTAAGAAAATTTATGAAATTTTCTACATACTAAAAAAAAAAAGGCATACTTGAATTTTAGGGAGACAGTGTGAATATAACAGTGGCTTCTCTAAAAAAAAAAGGTTAGAAACAGCAGTATGCCAAACCCACAACTACAGATAGTTATTCCCAAACTAGAGATCATGTCAACTGCATAAAAAAGTCATTGGCTTATTGCATTATACAAATTATAAAATTGGCTCTAATTCAGAACCAAATATTAAAACTAAATAAATAAACAAGGATTTATGTAGTAATTTAAAGATGTAACAACAGTTGCAAAACCACATGAAAAACAGATCATATTGAAGTACTTTTTTAATGGAAACTATTGAAGTTATTTCAATATTTTGTTTAAAATAGTTTTTGAAATATTCACCTTTCACAATAACAGATTTTAAATACGCTGAACAATACGCTTTCAAATAAGTAGTAGCAATCGTGTAATGTGACTTTAAAAAATTGCCCACGTAGTAACACAGAGCTAAACAATAAATGGTACTTCTCCATTATTCCATCGACCACTTTTCATAAAAAAAAAACTGTCACCAAACTATAGGATTTAACGCCAAAAATGCAAGATTGTGGATTCATATTCAGTTGCCGTCAGGCACATTACATGTTACATGTGTTTGTTAAGTCATCAAGTAACTTTTAATTTGATGTTAATCTGTATATTTAATGATGCTTTGCTGATTTATTAGTTATTTCATTTCATTAATTAAAGTAATAATTACATTTTTAAACTGCAACTCTATGATATTAAAAGAAAAAAAAAACAGAATTTTTTTTGCGATGCACAGTTATGTACAATATATCAATTTTAACTGACATCACAAACATTTATCAACTAGGATAATTAAGAAAAATAATGTAAATAAATAAATAGCAAATGCTATTTTGTTTCTGATTACATTTTATTGTTTACAGATAGTATATAAATTATATGTATATATATATATTTTTTTAGATTCTAATGGCAACATTCTTTTACTTGTTTATTGGGCGTTACAGTTTGGCAGCATGTATTTTTTTATGTAAAGTGGTCGACGGGATAATGGAGGAGTACCCAATAAATTTATCATTAATCAAGAAATAAAATGTGATATTATGTGATTTTAACAAAAAAATAGTATTTTTTTTTAAAGTTAGCTTTACTAAAAAATAATTGATTTTCTAGAAAAATAAAAGGATTGAAATATAGTTAATTTAAAAAAAAAAAGAAGAAGGAAAGGTATTGAAATTACTCCCGTTTCTAAGAAAAAGGCAAGTCAATATGAGGTGTATTTCATGTGATTTTGCAAGTGTTGGGTCTCCACCTTAAGTACTATGCATCAAGAATACAAGAGGCAATTTGAGAAACTCCATAAGAAGTAAGTATATACCAATGAAAACAAGAGGGATATCTTCCTGGATGAATTTAAAGCAACTTAAATTAGGATGCTGAAATGACATTTTTCTTCACAAATCAAATGAAAGTCTGTCAAGAAGTTACCACAAACTTAATGCTAAACTCTAAACATGAATAATATTAAAAATCAATAAATTTTTTAAAAAATTTATAAAGCAAAGAATATAGTACAGAGTAGTTGCCAAAATCCAGACATTTTAAATCTGAAATTAATAAATCATAATTCCAATATTTTGAGTGCTATTATTTTTGCTTTTTCAACTAATGGCAATACTAATCAATCAAGCCAAGATATGTAAAGTTTCTTTAAATTTTGAAAAGGTGGGGGAAAGAAAATTTTTTCCAGCTTTTAACTGAAAGAATGAGGAAAAAAAAAACCCATTTTCATACAAATAAGCTTTTTTTGCAAAAGTTTTGTTAGAAAAGGCTTATGCAATCTAAAAAAATTGTTTTCTTTTCTTTTTTTACATAATATATTAGAAAATAAGTGTATAAATAAAATAGAATTAAAAATTTAGTCTGTCAATCTCAGAGTTTCCACAGGATTTTCTTGTAATATACGATTCAATTGCTGAAATTGGCAGAATCCTAGAACAAGCGAGACACCTGACTTGGCGATTTTTATGTCATATGCCAAGTACCCACATGCACGAACCTAAAAAGTGAAATACTCCCCACTGACAGAGTATGTGTTGTGTAGACAGTTCCAGTGAGAATTTCCTTCAAAAAGTAAACACTGAATGCAAAAAAGTTTGATTTTTCAGCAACTTACTAATAAAATCATTTCATTATATTGATTTTATTCTGCTCTACGGTGATTTTTAAAAATTCGCAAAAGGATTTCAATTTGAAACAGTTAGCCTAATACAAATAAATTTCTTTTACAATTTTCAATATTTTTTCGCATTTAATGACAACTTTTTAACATTGTAAAATGAATTCATTTTCAAACTTTTAGTCTAATATACCAAATTTTACACTCTGGATATTTTAACATTTAAGAATTTTTGACATAATTTTTTTGCATTCCACAGAAATTTTTAAACATTCAAAAGAATTCCACTTACAATGTTTTAAGCCACTACAGTAAATTTTGTCCTCTACCATTTTCAAAATTATAGCAGTTTTTTTTTTTGTGTTTTTTTTTTTTTTTTTTTTTTTTTTTTTACATTTCACTCCAATTTTTACGCAGTAAAATAACTCTGGTTATAACCTTCTAGCCCAATAAATTAAAATTTCTTTACTTGCAATCTTATGCAAAAAACACAATACTTATCAAACAAAATAAATAAAAATTCATTTACTTTTATTTCACATATTTTGTTAACACTTAAAATAGACTGCTTATAAAGGGATATTTCAAAATATTAAAAAAAAAAAAAAAAAAAAAAAACCTGAAATGTACAAAGAATAATAAAAAAAAAATTAAAATAAATAAATAAACTTTCTGGTAAACCTCTTTAAACATTTAAAAAAAAAAAGGAACTCTGAAACATTTGTAAGTTTTTTCAGCAATTAAAAAAAAATTTCCTTTAAACATTTGAAAATATGACCACAACAAACCATTACTACCATTATCTACCACATCAAATAACAAACAAATGAAATTTACCTTTAAAAACAGCAAAATAATAATTTAAAAGAAAACTCAACATTCTTTCTACAAACAAATATCAAGAAACAAAATTATATGAAAGACGATAAACACAATGATGCAAAAAAGACAAATGAATTACTTGATCATGCAGCAATAGGCATAGCCACACTGTATGGAACAATGTGGCATTGCTAGAAGAAGTGATTTATCGCCTAGCCAAATTCAATGTCGCATAGTGTCTCACTTATTCCAGGATTCAGCACTAAAATTTTGTGATCATTTAATTGATTAGTTAAAGGAAGTTATCAATCCCTTCCCTTACAAATAGAATAACTGTACAAAGCATGGTTAAAGGCTCATAACTATTTAATTTAATTAAGTAACAGGTTAAAATAAAATGCTTTTCATTCCTAAAAGATACCTTACAAATATTTTAAGAAATATAAACAATTGTCTTTTTTACTCAATAATTAAAATATACAGGGTCTGTCAAAAGGAATCGTATACAGTTTTGACCAATAACTTTTTTTTTACTTGGCTTATATTCAAAATTTTAATGTAAAATTGAAATTTGGAATATGCATAACATTATAAAAATAGTTCGATATGTTCACCTTTCATTTTAACAAAAATTTCAAGGCTTCTCTTGAAACCTCTAATAACCTCAAGAAAAGTGGCTGGCAGTATGTTTTCTAGCACCTGTTGAATTGCTTGTTCTAATTCATCCAGATTTGATGGTGCATTTCGATAACATTTATCCTTAAGATATCCTCCAGAGGAAATAATTACATGGATTAAGGTCACAAAAATAGGGTGGCCACTGAAAATCCCGTTCATAACAGCTTTCGAAACTCAGACTGATAACTCTGCCATGAAAGTGTTCTTCACTGATGTCCTGGCTTTGGCTCAGATATTTTCAGTGGTCCTTGTAGATTAGGGGTGCACAACCTGTGGCCCGTGATCGGATTACTGGTGGCCCGCGAATCAATTTCGCCGATCGGACGCAAAAAATCGCGAATTTTGCCGATAGGGGGCGTATAAATCGCGAATTTTGCCGATCAAGTGCGTATAAATCGTAAATTTCGCCGATCGTATGCGTAAAAATCGCGAATTTTGTTTGATCGGGTGCGTATAAATCGTAAATTTCGCCGATCGCCTGTGTAAAAATCGTGAATTTTGCCGATCGGGCCCATAAAAATCGCGAATTTTGTCGATCGGGCGCGTAAAAATCATGAATTTTGTCGATCGGGTGCGTATAAATCGTAATTTTCGCCGATCGCCTGTGTAAAAATCGTGAATTTTGCCGATCGGGCCCATAAAAATCGCGAATTTTGTCGATCGGGCGCGTAAAAATCATGAATTTTGTCGATCGGGTGCGTATAAATCGTAATTTTCGCCGATCGCCTGTGTAAAAATCGTGAATTTTGCCGATCGGGCCCATAAAAATCGCGAATTTTGCCGATAGGGTGCGTATAAATCGCGAATTTTGCCGATCAGGTGCGTATAAACCGTAAATTTCGCCGATCGTATACGTAAAAATCGCGAATTTTGCCGATCAGGGGCGTAAAAATCGCAAATTTAGCCGATTAGGCGCATAAAAATCACGAATTTTGCCGATCGGGCCCGTAAAAATCGCTAATTTTGCTGATCGGGTGCGTATAAATCGTTACTTTTGCCGATCGGGTGCGTGTAAAGTGTAAATTTTGCCGATCGTCTGCATAAAAATCGCGAATTTTGCTGATCGGGTGTGTAAAATCGCAAATTTTGCCGATTAGACGAGTAAAAATCACGAATTTTGCCGATCGGGCGCGTAAATATCGTACATTTTGCCAATCGCGCGCGTAAAAATCGTGAATTTTGCCGATCAGGTGCGTATAAATCGTAAATTTCGTCGATCGTATGCGTAAAAATCGCTAATTTTGCCGATCGGCGCGTATAAATCGTTACTTTTGCCGATCGGGTGTGTGTAAATTGTAAATTTCGCCAATCGTCTGCGTAAAAATCGCGAATTTTGTCAATCACTAGGAAAAAAACTATGAATATTGTCAATCGCGCATGGAAAATAAATGCAGGATTTTTCTATCTTTGCCAACTGAAATGGGTTTTTCTGACTAAGGAGATTGTTGAGTATAGGGATCTAACTCTCCTTTTAAAATTAGCCCCCCCCCGCCCCCATGTTTATGAACTTTTAGGCCGATCCTCCCCCTCCTTCCCCGAAACAAAATTTTGTTCACCCTACGGATGTTGGCTCTTGACAATCCAGTCATTTTTGTGACTGGCCCTCCTCTTATAAAGGTTGTGCATCCCTACTTAATATCCACATTTTATGACTGAATATGTTAAGAAGTACAATTTAGAATAATATGTTTCTCCTCCTCCCCACCTTCATTCATGAAAGCAGAATTTTTTTTCGTCACTGGCAATCTTTAAAGCTAAATTTACTCCTTCAAATAAAGTCAAGGAGTATTTTCACTCTCTGAAAATAATCTTAGCTATATCTCTTGTATAAATACAAATGTAAACTGTTGATATATCCTTATACCAACAGAACTGAATACGTTGACTGGGAAGGAAGGAACCTAGCCCCCCCCCCCCCCGGTCACACCTCCTGCAAACAAAATTCTACTGATGGTGGCCCTCGACAACCCAGTCATTTTTGTAAGTGGCCCTTCGCTTAAAAAGGTTGTGCACCCCTATTGTAGATCATAGCCTTCTGGTTAAATTTACATTATGATTGGCAACACTTCCTGTCTCTTTAAATTTTCATTATTTAATTGTTTATCTTTTGCCTTATGGGTGTACTGTGTCGGCCATAACTGCTTTCATAAAGAGTACACAATGAAAAAGGTGATCAAACACAACAATCGTATTTCATGACGATAACAATTTGTTGCTCGAGTGTCAAAGGTTGGTTAGGAATTTTTGGTCAATTTCGGTCCAATTGACAAAAATTTCAAAATTAAATAACAATTTAACCCTACAAACTGTCACATTTTCTGATAGCCGAAATGTCAGATTTAATTTGACATCAAAATAACAATAATCAAACTTACAGTGCAAAATGTAAGAAAGTTCAATTGATAAATTTCCTATTTTTGACACAAAATGTAAAAAAAATTGCAATTGAACTGCAAGAACACTTTTGTGCTCAAAATTTTGCTTTCTTTATATATGCATACTTTGAATTTCAATTTAAAATGAACACAGCCTCTCACACAGCTCTAATTTTAACTCATGCACGCAAAAACAGTGTATGATTCCTTTTGACAGCAACTGAAGTTGGAGCATTACAATATGTTTATATTTGATTTTCTTTGTTTTGTGTGTATGATTTTTAAAAAAGAGAAAATACAAGATTAATAATAAATAATTTTTTCAATAACCTGATTAAAATAACGATTATAATTACGGATATTTACCACGTATTTCAAATCATTGACCTGTTGCATTCAAGACACATGATACTAAGAATCATAGTTTGTAAGTTCCTTCTGAAGTGGAGAAAAAAAAAGCTTAAAGGCTTTTTTAGCTTAACAATAACTTTCGAAATAAATAATAAAAAAAAAGCATGCTTTACTTTAAGAATATTTTCCCTTTCTTAAAAAGTGAAATAAAATATTTTTAATTCATTGTGTAAATTAAAACCATGAGATTAAATAGTGCTTTTAACCTGTGCTATGGAAATTCCAAAATGTGATGCCACTTTAAATATGGCTGCTTGGTGATTATTATCTCCTCATTTTTATTTTTTAGTGGTAGAAACATTGTTTCAATACTTTAATACTGCCAATAATACATTCCCTTCACAAATAAATTAAAGCAACACTTAAGTTTTTCTACAAGTATTATGATGGATGAAAATTGTTTTATAATTTTGAGATAAACCTAAACTTTTCCTACGAAAACACATTAAAAATCATACCATCTGTAACTTCCTACAATAGTTATCATTTATATACAAGTTTACCAAGGTGATTCTCACCTAATTCATAAATTCATCAGATACAAAATTTTTATAACATGTATAATCAATTTAATTACAGCATACTTTTCAGTAATGTCAAAACTTTAAAAAGACTGAAAAAGGCCTTAAAAACGAACTTCTCGATATATAACTATTTGGTATTAATATTTAGCAGAGCAATAATTGCATGGAAATTGATTTATTTATTTGTTTATTGAGAACATACATCTGACTTGTGTGCTTGACATCAAGTGCCCGCTTATAAGTCATCGTCAATATACAGGGACGAGATAGCCACAAGGAAATTTACAACACCAGAGAGTTACATCCCGGAGCTCCACAAAGTGTGTCCAATGGAGCTGGTGGGAGTCGAACCCGCCGACCTGACTCCTACGCTCACAAGCGATTAGCGGAATGGTGTCTTAACCACTCGGCCACGGAGGCCCCATGGAAATTGATCAAATAGTTTAATAGTAATTTTATCCGTTTTGTTTTGGTTGGTTGGTTTCTTTTTACCACAATCTGAGTTAAAATTATTTCTGTGACGGTGACGGCTGAGTTAAAATTATTTCTTTACCTAATATTCAAAGCTAAAACAGCTTTGAATTATAATTACCAAATTTATTATCCTTAATACTAATAATAGGTGCCTTCACTTTTCTTCCATCCTGTGAAAATGACACCGATAGCATTCGCAAATCGCAAAGCATCAAGCATCGCCCCTGCTATGATAGGATAACAGATACCCTAAAATCTCTTCGTTTTTGTGGAAATTCTTGAACTAATTTAATTAAAGGACCAGGAATCCGGAAAAATCAATTCAAAATAGCGTATGATTACAAGTATCAACGTAATTTGTTGGAAGATTTATTTGAAAATTTCTGCTAATTCATACAAAAATAATTTTTGTTTTTTCTGTCTCCACCATGTTCAGTGTTCATTTACCTACCACATTGCCATTATTATATGTACAGTTGAATTTCCATTTAACAAATAGCATGGTTCGCTCAAAAAAATAGCAGAAATTTTATTAAATAGATATTTGATGAAATATCTATTGGGACTTAAAACGGCCTATAGAGGCGCTGATCGCAGCCTTCGCTACAGGAAAATCGTCCCTTTAACTAATGCTAAAGTGCCATTGAAATCATTATTTATTGTAAACGCGTTTGAAAGTGTTAGATATTCAAATTTGGATATTTTTTACCTTGTCATATAAACACAAAACACAAATATCACATGAAATCTGAAATTGGGCAAAAAAATAATCATTATGAACAAATTAAAAATGCATGTAATTCAATGGGCTTGCAAGGCATTTTCCTGAAACGAGCAGTTACATAAAACAGAAGTTATGAGCAGTTAAATAAAACCTGAAACGAGCATCTTTTCTCCACCAGATGGCGTATTCGAGCGCTTGAATTCCCAATAATTTTTACTTCATTCTTACTGGCCATGGAGATAGAAATAAGATTTCTCTATCTCCCTGTTACTGGCAAACCTTCTTACTTAATTTTTTTTTCTCATAGAATAAAAAAAGAAACTTTCTTTTCAAACTAACTCGCACTTCCGCTTTAAAAAGTGTTTGAAATATATTTTCGGGAATAAATACCTTTTAAGAACTGCAACCCATATCAGATTGTTTTAAAAGCCTAAATTATTTCTCTTCTAGATAAACACTTCTATCGTATGATATTTTTTAAAAATAACTTGAAAGGTGAATTAGATCAATGAATGTTTCCAAGTAGAAAATGCTAATAGTTTATTATAATGGTTGACAAAGAAAGTGAAATAATTTTTGGACTTATTTTTAAGGCTTAAAGCAATTAGAACTTTGAAATTTTAATCTAAAAACATTCACTGAATAGAAAATTGTGTTCGCTATTTAGAAAATATTTCTTGTGTTTTTTTGTTGAAAACCAAGGTTCCAGAATAATGTTGTTAAATAGAAAATTTCGTCAAATAGATGTTCGCTCTGGAAGTTATGTATGTTTGCACATAAATTTGAATTGCAAAATATCCCAAATAGTTAAAATAATGAATAAATAGGTATTTTTATACATCAAATTTGTGAAATGACAAGACTTGAAAAATGTTTTGTTTGAGATGCCAATAGGTGGATTACAAATTTACTTCCCCATTTGCTATTTGAAAGCAAGTTTAAATATCTCACAAAATGGCCAAATTAGAGACCATCATATTTTTTCCTTTTAAGAACATAAAAAAATGTAATTCGTTCTTGGGGAAAGTTCAATAATCTGATATATTGCTATGTTTGGCTTATTTTATCAAGTGTGTGTTAGTGCAAATTTAATTTCATCATTGCAACTGACCTTTTTTTTTTTTTTTTTTTTTTTTTTTTTTTTTTTTTTTTTTGTGCAGTGTGTCTGAAACATTTACTGGTATCGTAGGTGAGTATTTTAATAACATTGCTGTCATGTTCACATTGTTTATTGTTTTTGAGGATGGTTGTAGTAACATTTTATTTATTTTTTGGTTAAACATTTTCAAACTATATAATATTGCAAAATGTTATTATTCTTCTAAGTTTGTAACATATTTTAATCATTATTTCTGAAATATATTTCTGATACAGACTTTACCCCCAGACATACATTTTTTTTCTCTGTTAAAAAAATTTAAAAAGTCACCAAATTCAGGTGACTAATTTTTTTAACAACAACCTGGCTAATGGCAGCATTTTTGAGAATAACAAACCCAAAGATTTTAGAAGAGGTGCAACTTTTTTAGAAAAATTTTTTTTGTCCCCAGTAGCAGAATTTTCTGTGTCAATCTGCTGCAAACCAAAATCAATCTGCAACCCAATAATAGTGCACTAAGCTTATTATCATAAGAAATTATAGTAACCCATAAAATAAGCAAAATTTGCATTTACAAAGAAAATATAAAAGAGGATATTACCCAAAGACTACTAAGAGGGTAGAAGAGAACAAAATCTAGAGACAAAGTAATTTTTATCAACATTTTTTTAAACCTCTAGATCAGTGGTTCCCAAACTTTTGGGCTCGCGGAGCCCTTTTTGGGAAGAATTTCTAAGGCGGAGCCCCTTAACCCCACGGTACTCTATGGTTTACAAATTAATGTTTTTTATGCCTATGGAGCAGAGAAAAATCTGCTGCTGGATAAGAGTCCGAACCAGTAGTTTCCAACATTGGGCTAAGGTTCTCAGTTTGGCCCTTTTCATTATACCGAAATTCTGAATTCATAATAGATATTTTGAAAATCAAATTTCATATTATTTAACCCCTTAACAGTTTTATTTAATATTACTATTATTGGACTCAATAAATTTAAAATAAGGACTCTAAACCGCATATTTTGTATTAAGCCTTGTATAATCGAAATACGTCCGCACAAATTATAGTTAAAAATTTGTGGTTTCTGAAAGCTTTTAGTAACGAAGAAAACAAACTCTTCTTGTTCAAGCAATACTGTTAAGAGGTTAATGACATCCATTTTTAAAATAAAAGATATTCTTTCGGGATTTCCAGTAGAAACTCGAAATTAAAGATAAAAATGGTAACCCTGTGTGGGTCATGCATTGCAATGGGGCTTACGTGAAACTATTATTAATTATGGCTCACACACAGATAAAAATTAAGTTGTATAGTTTTCGCTGAGAAAGAGAGATTTCTGTATAATCCCAATAAGCTACTCGAGAAAAGAAAGAAAATGCGTAAGCCCAGTCGGCCATGAGTAATTATATAACACGACTTAGCTAGTTCCGCCCACCCGTAATAGAATGATGCGATTACGGATTCTTTTTTCGTACTTCTTTACATTTCTAGTACTTCTAAACATGCAACTAAAACCTCTCTTTTCTGAGCTTCTTCTTTTGAACCATTTTTTTCAAAAATACCTTTAGAAGCATATCATTGTTTTAAAAGTTTAAGTGGGTGGGGCAAAATCTATAACCTGTACTGTTAGATGCAGCATCGTTCGCTTTTTTGGATGTTTTATTTGAAGTATTTAGCTATTAATTATAGTTTTGAAAGAAACTTTCTTTCACCATTGTTTTTGCCTCAAAATAGATATACGGTTAAAAACTACACATGTTAAAAGAACTGTAACTAGTAGAAAAACTTTACCAACAAAGCGTGGTATATGAGTGGGGTTAAATTTATATCAGGGGGGGTACTCATTGACCAAAAGTCTAAGCAAGGGGTGGAGCTGAGCAAAAGTTTAGATTGTTAGTGTGATCACAAATGCAAAGAACCAATATATATTTTTAAATTGCTACAGCCTTATCTCTGACAGGAAAATGTGGCATCATAACATAAGAATCTTCTTAGCCAATGCCAAGACCAATTAAAACAAAATTTTAAAGAGGGGTTTTGTAAGTGATACAAAATGTTAAAAAAATGAGTTTTCAGCAACATACATTGCTTTAAAAATTAAGTTCAATTATGTAAAATCATCAAGAACAACTAAATAATGTTAACATTATTAATAGGACATTGTAAAGTTAAAATAACAACAGTAAATATTACAGTAATAAAAATGTTGGAGTAAATTATAAGTTACAAGAGTAATTTGTCTACAAGTTTTCACTATAAAATAAAATTTACAGACAAAGCAATTATAAAAATGAAAATAAATATTTATTTCGTAAATGCGTATGCGTAGCTGTCAACCTTTACGCTTTTTCCTGCCACTAAAATTTTATAGAAAACTAGCAAAACTCGCGGCTTTGCTCCCGTAATTCTTGAAAAATGCCAAGTGGTATTCGTTGGCCTATTTTCATTAGAAGAAATTTTACTGCCGCAGATAATTCAGAAATTACTAATTAAGCCACACTAATGTCGACCGATACAAAATATAGCCTATGTTACAGCAGGGACTGTTACCATCACTTTTGAAAATGGTTCTGTAGTTCCAGAGATCCATTGAAATTGTAATTTAGAATGTTTTTAGAACGCTTTTCGCTCTTCTCACCCTTTTAAATTTCGGATTTTTTTAGAATTTGTTCTTAGAGAGCATTTACATCTTATAAGTAACTACCATGCAAATTTTATGTTTCTAACACCTTCAGTATAAATAAACCTCGAAATTTTTGAACGTTTTTCGCTTTTGCACTCCCTTGGGGGTAGTGGCACCGACATAAAATATAGCCTATGTTGGAGCAGGGACGGTCACCATCAATTTGTCGCCATCACTTTTAAAAACAGTTCTGTAGTTTCAGAGATTCCACAGAAATTGTAATTTAGAATGTTTTTAGAACGCTTTTAGCTCATCTTTACCCTTTTACATTTCGAATTTTTTTAGAATTTGTTCTTAGAAAGCATTTACATCTTATAAGTAACTACCATGCCAAATTTCATGTTTCTAGCTCCTTCAGTATAAAAAAAATTTCGAAATTTTAGTTCGTTTTTCGCTCTTGCACCCCCCTCCCCCTGTGCTAGTGGCACCGACATAAAATAGAGCCTATGTTGGAGCAGCGACTGTCACCATCAATTTACCACCATCACTTTTGAAAATGGTTCTGTAGTTCGAGAGATTCCATAGAAATTGTAATTTAGAATATTTTTAGAACGCTTTTCGCTCATTTCATCCTTTAAAATTTCGAATTTTTTTAGAATTTGTTCTTAAAGAGCATTTACATCTTATAAGTAACTACCATGCTGAATTTCATGTTTCTAACACCTTCAGTATAAAAGAAAAATCGAAATTTTAGAGCTTTTTCCGCTTTTGCACCCTTCTGGGAGTAGTGACACCGACATAAAATATAGCCTATGTTGGAGCAGGGATTGTCACCATCAATTTGCCACCATCACTTTTGAAAATGGTTCTGTAGTTCCAGAGATTCCATAGAAATTGTAATTTAGAATGTTTTTAGAACGCTTTCCGCTCATCTCACCCTTTTTAAATTTCGAATTTTTTTAGAATTTGTTCTTAGAGATCATTTACATCTTATAAGTAACTACCATGTCAAAGGGTATAGCCAGGTTTCCTATTAAAATATGCCCTTGAGTCAACCAGATCGAGTCCTACATGAATCGATAGCCCTTCAATAATGTGTGTTTGGCAAGTTTGAAGCATATATCTCAAACCCATGGGCAGTTATGACTCTTTATGCGCGTTTTGGAAAAAGATCCATTGTGAAGAAAGTAGTGATCGAATTTCCCCGAAATAAATCAAGGATGTGTAAATATTAAAATACAAATAATGGATATTATTTTCAGATTATTTTCTGCAAAATAGCCAGTTTTATAAAAAATTTCTTGTTTTTAATTTAACTTTTTAATTAAGAATATATCGAAATTTTTCAGTGACCACCTTCATATTTTTACCAAACATACTATGAGGTATGATGTATATTTGGTGTGAGTTTCAACTCTCTACGATGGGTGCATCATAGAAAAAGAATTAAAAATGTGTTCCAGGGATGGGGGGAGTTGCAAATTGCGTGTGTTCAAGTTCTAGTTCAGTTTACGTATGTAGTTGTGTTGTTGGTGGCAATCATTTGAAGGATACAATTGCGTTTTGTTAGTTGACAGATGACGGATTTTTTTAATAGTTTTCAGCTCAGTTTGACTTAACACTCTTGTTGATTAATCGAAAACAGTGTTAACACACTAGGGAAAACTTCCACCAGTAAATTTTAGTAGACATTTTTGCATTATTTAAACGCTCTAGTCACAAAAAAATTACTGTCTTGAATAAGAACGAAATTCCTTTTCATTTTTACTGGTGGAAGATTATTCCGTTGGTAATCAGGCTCTGAACGGGAGACATGAATTCACGTCTTTTGGAGATCTCTAATTCAGCCCATGGGCTTTTGTGTTTCATATGTTACATTATTTCTCAAAGAGAATACACAAAATTCGAATTTTTACAATTAGAGTACTATGCATATTACTAGTTCGATTAGAAACAATACCACTATTACATACATATTTTTATAATAGAAACACATGGTGATAAACATTTTTGTTAAATAATGGAAAAAGCAAATGTAACGCCCGTAGGCGGGGCTTCATGTTTAAAAGACGAAAAGCAATGTGATAAGTAAAACTGCGCAGAAAAATAAAAACAAGATCCGTCAACTGTCAACTAACACAACAAAATGCTTTCCTTCAGATGATTGCCACCAACAGCATTAGCTACATGCTTAAACTATACATAGAACTGTGGATGAACTTGTAATAACACATGCGACTTGCAACTCCCCCCAACCGCGGTAAATATTTAAAAATTTTTTTTTCTATGATGCACCCAGCGTAGAGAGTTGAAACTCACACCAAATATACATCATACCTCGTATAGTATTTTTGGTAAAAACATGAAGGTGGTAACTGAAAAATTTCGATATATTCTTAGTTAAAAAGTTAAATTAAAAACAAGAATTTTTTTTATAAAACTGGCTATTTTCCAGAAAAAAATCTGAAAATAATATCCACTATTTGTATTTTAACATTACACATCCCTAAATTTTTTTCGGGGAAATTCGATCACTACTTTCTTCACAATCCACTTTTTTCCAAAACGCACATAAAGAGTCATAACTGCCCATGCGTTTGAGATATATGCTTCAAACTTGGCAAAAACGCATCTCTTTTGAAGGGCTATCGATTCATGTAGGACTCGATCTGGTTGACTCAAGGGCATATTTTAATACGAAACCTGGCTATACCCTTTCATGTTTCTAGCTCCTTCAGTATAAAAAAATCGAAATTTTAGAACGTTTTTCGCTCCTACACCCCCTGAGGGTAGTGGAACCGATATAAAATATAGCCTATGTTGGAGCAGCTATTGTCACCATCAATTTGCCACCATCACTTTTGAAATAGCTTCAGTAGTTCCAGAGATTACCCCCTACAAACAAACAAACAATCCTTACTACTTTATAATATTAGTATAGATTTAAGTTTATTAAATCGCCGAAATCATGTGATTCAATAAGCCAAAAAATTCTCTTAATTTTTGGTGGTAGCAAAAAAGCGTAAAAGTTGGCAGCTATGCATATGTTCCATTTTCACGAACAGGGTGTCAAAATTAATTACAACTTTTGAAAAACTGAATAGGTTAAAAAATTGAAGTAGTTTTAAATTTTAAACTGGATTAGAACATAAAATTTGAGATTAAACCACTTAATTTAAAATATTAACGAAAAGCAAAAACCAATTATAAGTCATTGAAACAATAAAAGCTTAACTAACACATTTCTCAGTGAATATAGCAAGTAATAGACTATAAAATACCCCATTTTAAAGATCGTAAAGAGTGAAGCGAAAGAAAATATACAATGTGAGACACACTTACATCATTAGGAAGTTAGACCCTGGTTACTAAGCAAAAAAGAACAACATATGAAGCATTAACATATGAATAGGTGGAGCTCCAAAGAACAAAACTGTTCTCCCTTTCGTTCGGCAAGTACAGATAGCAGCACTGGCGCGCCTTTGCTCTTTTGATTCACGTTGTGCATTCGATTCAGAATACTATATCTTACAGCTTATTTTGAATTGAATTTTTAAAACACATTAAATGCAGAAACAAAAAAATAAAGTAGCTCAAACCAAAAATATTATATAGAAAATAGATTCACAGAGAATCCAAATTTTTATGTTAATTTAAAAAATATATTATAGTATTTTCAACCCAGTGATAGATGTATTAATTTGACACACACACACAAATTCCTACACACTTTCGAAAAAATTCCCCCTGCAATATGCTAATTTCTTTCATGTTTTGTTTATTTTCCTGGAACGCCGCGGAGCCCCTGAAAAGTTTAGGCAGAGCCCCAAGGGCTCCGCGGAGCACACTTTGGGAACCTCTGCTCTAGTTTAATCTGCAAGGTCTAATAATATGCTATACTTTTAACATAAAGCAACATTATCTATACTAATAAAAGAAAGTTTTTCATAGTTTGTGTGTTTGTGGTCGATGACTAGTGAAATCTTCCAAACCTAGAAGTCTGAAAATTTGGATGAGGATTGTCGAAAGCATGTCCTGATGCACCTGAGGCTCTGATTTTTAATTTTTTGATAATTAGTCGAGGTATTAGTTAAAAACTCATAAAAAACTGGGTTTTTTTCTCAAAAATCAGCAGAGATGTGCACACATGCCCAGAACCTGATTTTCGAGTGGTAAGGAAAATATAAACAAATACTGGCATTTTTTGGCCTTTTTTTTTAAATCTTCATTAAGCCAAGCCATTCAGGATACAGAAAAACAAAAGACATATTCTTAAAGTTCATACTTTTATGTTTTTAATAGCACAATCAAAAAAATATCATTGTTCACTTTTTAAAAACAATTTTTGAAAGTTTTCACAGTTAACTTTTTCTCCTTTACAGAAATACTCTCCCAGCCGTAATTTTAGAGGTACTGACAAACAAAAAATATGCTCATAAAGCTGAGACCTTTCAACAGTGCAATTGTTTTTCAAATATGTGTTTTAAACTTTTCAAAAACATTGGCAACCTCAGATCACTTCGTGCCTCTTACAGACAATCCTTTTTTCTGTTCCAAAACTAACTAAATATCTGTATTTTGACACAATCTTTTTAGAGTATCTCAGAAGACCAGATTTACATCACCCACAAAAATTTTAAAGCATTTGAACAAGTAAAAGTATTTAAAAGAAAAAAATCTGACAAATTTTTTATGAAAACTGCGAAGCGCAGGCTGTTTTGGCAGAGTTTTGCTCGGCTTTGGCTGATGTTTTCACAAAATTTTAAAGAAAGCTTGGATATAGTTATATTTATAACCAATTAAAATTTCAGAAAGTTTGGAAAATGAGAACTATTTTTGTTGTTGTTGTTGGCATAGCCGGATTAAGGGGGGGGCTACGGGGGCTGCAGCCCCGGGCCCATCATTGATTCAGGGGCCCTCAGCAATTGCTCAAGTTGTATCAAAATTTCGTTTAAAAAATACTTAATTTCTATTAAAAACAAAAGAAAAAAAATAATTTTGCTTCTAAATTGATAAAAATACTCTGAAATGGTGAGAAAAAAGTCGTGGTTTAAGTGTCAACATGCATCATTTTTTCCTTTTGCAGTTTTAAAACGTTGCAAGTCCGATATAACACTCTGTTGCTAAGCTGTTCTTTCAGTATTTTTACCTTATTTTACCTGAGAACCAAAAACAGGAAAACACCTTTATTCTAATTCTAACCTTTTGCCCTGCAATCTCAACAAACATGGGCAATGCGTATGTTTTCTAAGAAATTAGTAAAGAGGACTCCCCCGCCCCCTCTCTGACGTTGGACACTGCCGAATGTTATGGACCATACCTTTCAACCGTACTTTGCATAATAACTAAAGAAGCATTGGCAATTGCGAATTGTCTTTGTGCTCTTGTCTCCTGAATAAAGTGTATATAAGACAAACAAAAAAATTGAAGGGTACCTTTTTTTTAATATAATATTTTAATTTCATATTGTAAGATTTTAGGAAGTGAAATTACTTTACTTTTCTCTGATCTTTGCAAATGTTTTTGTTTAATCTATACTAATAAAAGAAAGTTGTTTGTCTGTCTGTGCGATTTCTAGCAAAATCTACCGTACATAGAAGTTTGAAAATTTGGATGTGGATAGTCCAAGGCAGGTTCTGATGCCCCAGAGGCTTAGATTTTTTAAGTTTTTTAGACCTGGGCCCCCTGGCACCTCTTTAGGTTTTTTGCTCTAAATTGTTAATAACTTGCTCTATTTTTATCCGATCTTCTTCGTTTTTGGTAACCTTTCTCCATTTAGCTGTTCCCTCAATTCTACGTTCCAGTTAAGACCAGGGCTCGGTACGGGGCCCCTTGAAGTTTTTGTTTCCTAAATTGTTAGTAACTTTTTCCTTTTAATCCGATCGCCTTCGTTTTTTGGGTCCTTTTCTCTATTCAGTTATTTCTCCATTCTTACATTCTAGCTAGGACCCCCCCCCCCCTTTGGGGATCGGTACGGGGCCCCTTGAAGTGTTTGTTTCCTAAATATTTAGTAACTTGCCCTTTTTAATCCGATCTCCTTCGTTTTGGGGGCCTTTTCACCATTCAGTTATTTCCCCATTCTTACATTCCAGCTAGGACCCTGCCCTCCTGGAGCTCGCTCCGGGGCCCCTTGAACATTTTGTGCGCCATGCATTTTCCACCTCCTAATTGTGTCACCCTCTCAATGTATAACTTTAAAGTTGACTCTTAGACTCCTCTTCCCGGACCACCACCCTCATATTTTTATTGGGGCCTTTTTTAAACATTTCTTTAAAATTTTGTTCTAATGATTAATTTATACTATATGCTTAGTTTGGACTAATTGAAGATCTAAAGCGCTAAGTACTAGGACATTTTCAAATGTTTTCCTCTTAGGACCCTGCTCAAAACTATCAGTTAGCCCATTTTGGGCCCCCTACTATACCTCCCTTAAAAATCGTCCAATTCACTTGATTTTTTTCTAAGAATTTCTTTTAGGATTTCCAGCTACAACTTGAATGACAAAAAAATTTCTCGGACATCAGCTACCACCAATTTAAAATATTAATCTCCCTCTTGGGATCCTTGGTGCAGCTTCTTTTTAAAAAAACTTACAAACTTTAGTTCTGTTTAAGGTTACTATCACAGGTCCGAGCAACGACGGGTGGATCAGCTAGTTTTTAATAAAGAAAAGTGTGTATCTAATTTGTTTATACTTGACCTTGAGTATGAATAAGTTTCGCTTGAATAAAACTTTTGTTTTTACTGTATGTTTTTATGTGGCTTAAAAAAAAGAAAAAGAAAGAAAAAAATTAAATAATATTACATCTCTCATGTTAGTTCGATTGCTTACGAAATGTTTTTTAACACCGTCTTGTTATCTTGTTAATTTAAGTTAGTTGGTTTACTATGAATTTCATTATCTAAATAGCTTTACATACATCCTTATCATATTAAATTTTTCATCATCTCACAGTTACATTTTCTAACAAAACTAAGGGGCTCTGCTCCTGCGAGCTTCGCTCGCCAGCTCCTATCCAGACTCCACAAGCTCTGAAAACATGCTAATTTGCTGTGTTATAAAATGATTATCCGATTATGGAAGATCGAATGATATTATTATAACCAGTAGAGATCGTCTGTAATCGGATTGCCATTCATTTTCCTTTGACTTGGGGGGGGATTTTTTACTTTAAAAAGCGCGGGACTGTCACGGGCTGTTTTCGTGATTGATTGAGCAATATCTATCACACATTCGAAAATCAGCTTGTATGAAACGGGTAAGTAAAAATGTCACTGCCTCTCAGAACTTCTATAGCCCCACCAGTGTTCTACTCAGAATATCCTTTCAAACATATTTCACAAATGAATGGTTTTTCACCAGTATGTGTTCGAATATGTGTTCTAAGATGACTACTTTGAGAAAATCTTTTCAAACATATTTCACAAATAAATGGTTTCTCATTTGAGTGTAGTTGAAGGTGTTTTTTAAGGTGACTGTTTTGAGAAAATGCTTTCGAACAAACTTCACAAACAAATGGCCTCTCATTCTTATGGGTACAAAAATGTAGTTTAAGGTGATCACTTTGAGAAAATCCTTTAGAACATATTTCACACACAAATGACTCTTCATCTGTTTCAGACTGAAGCTGAGGAACTGATATTTTCTTTATGAAAATGGTTCTTCATGTAATGAAAATTTCTTTTAGGAGTGTGTATAGAAAATTGCACCTTTTTTCCCCAAAGAAAATGGAATATTAATCTTCAATATGGAGGGGCCCCACCAGTGTCTGAGAGGTTCTGCTCTCAAAGCTGGTAGACAGGAGGCGCTGGGTTCAAACCCCTGTCTCGCTCGTTGACCTAACCGTTCAGAGTTTTCCATGATTTTCTTCGAACCTTGCCATAAATACAGGTTAGGAGCCCTTAGAAAGACCCCACGGAGGGCACTTTCCCCTAAGGCCTATATCCCTCGAGTAGATAATCGGCCGTCATAAATCAACCAACCAACCAACCAGAACTGCTATATTATAAAGGACAAACATATTCGTGCGTAACGCTGATGTCATTTTGTTGTTGGCAACACCAGACGATTAAATTTCTCTTTTACTGCAATTTTTTAAACTTCTAAACATTGCACATTTTCAATTTTTACAACGTCAAATAGGAAAAAAAATGTACTTTCAAACGTAATTTGTTTGAAAACTGCATCGTAATTTACTCATTTTTTTAAAATAATTTTCAAGCATGAGTTATTAAAAAATCTATCTCTGTCGCATGCAGAGACGATTATGAAAACTAAACCGCTTGCGCTTAAAATAATATATTGTTCAGCATTTGTTTATATACCATGAAAGTATTGCTTTTAATAAATTTCAAAACTTTATTTGAATACATAATCGTATTTTTCATGTAAATATGATTTTTGGTGTTGTTAGTGGGCAGTCTAAAACAATGTAACAAATCTATAAGAGTTTTCAATAATAATGAGAGGTTTTCACCCATATTCTATAACCCAGGAAGCCCGGGTTGGATCCCTTAGTTATAAAAACGGCTAGAAGAAACTTTTTTATATTTTTTTCTACACTATAAGAAAATATTTTTAAATATGATGTTTTAAATATATTGTTTTAAATATGACGTGATTCTCCCACATAATAATTTAATTAATTTAAAGTTTTCTTTCTCTTTGAATATTCACATGAAAATATATTTTTCAAGTGAAAAGTGTTTGGAAATATTATTAATTGAGCTTTTTAAAAATTGGCAACACTAGGTAGAAAAATGGCTTTTTCAAAATATAAAATAAATCTCCATTCAGAAAATTAAAAAAAAAACTGAAAAAAAAAAAAAATCTTCAAAAAAGACGATAAAAAAAATGATTGAACATTGCACAGCACAATTTAATCACGTATATTCCTACAAAATATGGTTTATTTGCTATGCATAGTTTTTGATCCTATAAAACTTATGTAACAATATTTTGAATCTTGACCGATTTCAACATTAAATAGCACTTTAAATAATTCCTAGGCTTAAAAACTGTCTACTACATACTGTTTATCACATATTTCTCTATCAAATTACTATTTTTCATGTTTTTATAGTCAATAGTTTTTTTTTATGTAAGACGAGAAAGAGCTCCGGTCACAATAAATTCAATTACGGCAACAGCAGCGTCAGTTACTCTTTCTTTCTTTTTTTTTTTTTTAGAATAGAGAGATGTATAAAATAAAACAAATAAAAAATTGATACACAATAGATTTTTTTTTACTTTAAATAAATTAATGATTTCCGGTAGTATCAATTTAACTGTTCAGCATACTTAACTTTTCATAGTATTTTTTGCTAATTGGTTAACATTATTATTAAAATCATTCCATTAAATCCTTAAAACAAAGATTTCAATTGCATTTTTTTTTCCCATTTGAAACTAACATTAAAATTAATTCTGAAAATATAAAAAAAATAAAATAAAATGTTACAACTGTTATAAAAGAAACAATGTAAACGAAAATAAGATAAATTTAAGAAACAAATTTTGTAATTACATAATTTTTTTGTGTGTTTATTTGCCGTAAGTAAAAATAAGACAATTTATCTAAAATCTTGTGACATTTAGTAAAACCATATGGTACTAAAAACGCATTTTTCCGTTTCAGTGCCAGTATACCGAAAATTATTAAAATTCAAAGTATCATAACTCAGTAAGTTTTGGCCGTTAGGAATCAGGCCATAAGGAAAAATATATATTTGGA
Organism: Maratus michaelseni; assembly: GCA_963931845.1. NCBI lineage: Eukaryota > Metazoa > Arthropoda > Arachnida > Araneae > Salticidae > Maratus > Maratus michaelseni. The sequence continues at coordinate 311,468,460 of OZ007596.1, read as the reverse complement.
GAGGTGAAAACTTTCCTAGATAGAAATTATATTCCTTTGATTTATGTGGTGGACGATACACAAATAATGTGGCGAATATGTCGAAGAATTCCAAGTCCAAATAAAGAAAGAAAATAATTTTGCACACTTTGTACCTTGAGCAGTCCATTCCCTAAATTTAGTTGGTGTAAATTATGTGCAGTCTTAACTTAAGCAATAAATTTCTTTACTTATTTACAAGAAATTGTGTTTTCCCCATCTTTTTTTATTTCATCTAGTAAATGGGCACTACTACTATTTGTATTTGATGTCCTGCAATCATTTACTAATCAGGCAAGGGCAATTTTTTTTCAATTATCTTGTTTTATATTAACGAAAAGCTAAAATAAAAATGTATAAAAATAATTAAAAATAGACACCAGCGGAGAAAAATTTATATATCTTAAAAATATGTGTTGAACAAGATGGTGTTGGCATTACAAATGTGTAAAGTCATTGTATTTAAATAACGACAATATTTTGTGTGTTTTAGAAAGTATAAGAGCAAACTCTGAAGAAAAACTTGAAATTATATCTAGTAATACCGTTTACAAATTGTGAAGCATAATGATAGTTTTCTAAACTCAAATTAATAAAAAACAAACTATGATCATCTATGCAAGAACCCAGACTCGGTGGTTCAAGATTAATATCTCTAGAACATGGCATCACAGAACGCATTGCATTTGATGTTGTCCTGCAATAATTTTCTATTAAACCAACGGCAAATTTTTTTTTATGAGTTTTTGTTTTATAACAAAAAGCTATAAAATTGTAATTTGATTTATTCGTATAAATAAAAAGATGTATTATAATTATTTTAAATGTAGTTAGTTTTTATACGACTAGGGTCTTCCTGTTTTATTTTTAATGTTTGTAAAGTATTTTTGAATTGTATGTGTTTAAACAAACTAATTAAGAGCACAATGAAAATAGCAACAAAAAAAAATTGTTGATTAACTATATACATATTCAATTTTTAATATATAAAAAGACATTACAAATGAGACCGAGGGAGGGGGGGGGGGGGAGGGTACAAAATTTCAAGTGGCAGGTTAAGGGGGGGCCCTAAATTTCCAGTAGCCCCGGCCCCCACAAATGCTTAATCCGGCTCTGGTTGTTGGGTTAAAACATCTGACACGAAAAAACCCCTCGAAGGAAACATAAATTTTTTTTACAACTAGTTCATAATATTTTTTCACGAAATTGATAACAATATTTAAAAAAATAAAAAAATTACACAAGCTGGAAAACTGTTATATTTATAATATTTATTAAATTTAAAGAAGTTCGGATAACAAGAACTATTTTTTTTTAAACTATGAATCGAACTTACAAAAAAATGCCTTCTTATGAGTGCTTTTATCACTAAATATCAATATTTTTCACAAATTTTTCATTAAAGAAGATAAATTCCTACAAAATCAGATTAAAGATATAAAATCATACAAACTGGAGGTTTGTTTAAGATTATTATCACAGGCATTGGGCAATGCCGGGCTGTCATCTAGATTACAATAAAACAATGTTTTGATATTAAGCTATAAATACAGTTGTTTGTACACTATGTTAGACTGCATGTTCAATTCCTTTTCATTTTCATGAATGCATGGTTGTATCTGTTCTAAGTAGTCAGTTTTTTTATATCTAGATGCTAAAATTTAAGCTTTTCTATTAAATCTACTCTACTACTGAAAAAATTAAACTTTTGACCTTCTGAGAAAATTTTTTACTGATACTACACAAACTATAATTTTTATCTTGTGTATTTTTGTAGCCCTTGATTAAGCTATAGGAAACATCCTTCTTTCTACAACAAAATAACTATTTTCACCAGAACCTTTCATTAATTTTTGCTTCATAAGGTTTAAGCCTGTTATATACATGTCTATACAATGTAAGTGTTAGTCTAGTTTATATGTTTATTCTTTCTGGTAATGTTGATATAAATTCTACAATAAACCAAACAGCAACATCATCAAGTTTTCAGATAGCACCATCCACATTAGATTGCAGAATTATTTTAGGCCCAACAACGAGGTCTAGCTGCCTTGGCATAACTACTGATTTATTAACCTTTTCAGTTGTACATATCTTTGTACATATACATTTTTATCTATAAACTACAGAAAATGCAAAAGCATTTTCTGCATGAAGCATATATTTCATACTTTATTGCATGAAGAGTAAAAACGTATATGTGGCTATGATGTCTTACACTCATGAACCTTTTTTTTAAATTAGTTATAATAAATTAAATGCAAAAATTTTTTTTAAAAAAAGCATGCTTTCATTAAATTAAAAAAAAAAGTCAACTAAATATTATAAACTTATATTAATAGTAAACTTATATTATAAAGCACAAATGTGTGCTTTGCTCAATAGTGATGTCAAAATGATTTGGGCAACAAAGCGGTTAAAATAGATGAAAGTTGAATCAATGGAACTATTTTTTCCAATTAATATTAAACAATGGTAACGTTATTTCTATTGGGAAAATGCAAGTTTTGGGCTGATATTGACTCCCCTTAGAGATCAAATTAAAAAAAAAACATCAATGTCCAATTCATGTATTGCTCTCAGGAATACATATATAGTCGAAAATTTTACGCTCTATGTCAATAGGAAGTGGGTGAAAAATGAGTAAAAAGATTTGACTGCCACTTACTTACAGAAATGTAAGTTAAAAGAAAGGATGTAAAAAGGAAAAAAGTCTCCAAACTTTTCCTTTAACCCCTTTGCGACAATGGTTCTTTACAGAATTTTTAATCTTTTAACACCGGTTTTTCAAAACAGAAATTCTCACCTATTTGAATTGCAGAAATGCTATCATTAAATAAGGCAAAGCTTGCAATAAAAAGTAACTGTTGGGAATAATCGACGATTCTGAGCATTTTATGCGTCACGTATACGTGTCGCTCGTCCCCAAGGGATTAATGGAAACCTAGTTATTATGTTTGTATTAAGTTATTGGTTTGCCACAGGCTTGGAAAACACCTCAATTAAAAAGTCAGAAAAAATTGGTACATGAGTGTAACACATCTGTTTTGGATATGTATTTTGCACTTGATGTTTATTTGGGAGCTAGTATTAGTTTTAAAAGACTCTTTTAACATGTTTTGTATATGGCGTGCTGCAGTCTCCAAAATTGCAGGCTGTTGCACAATTTGAACAAAAAAAAAAGAAGAAAATCTCACTCCCATGGTACTTAAGAGATGAAAAAAATGCTAATTTTTAACTAACTGAGATTCAAGACAAAAGTTAATTGCTAAACGATATTAAATAAAAACAGTAAATAAAAATTTCTTTATATATATAAACTGTCTACATGTTTTTGTTTCAAAGAAGCCTTTTTTGAGACAAATAAGAATTTTCTACAATTGCACTTTCCATAATACGACTATTTAAAATGCCATTATTCATGTTTTCTCCCAGATTACTCAAATTTTTTTTACTTTAATGTTTATTTTCAAACTAATAACCATGGAGTAACTCAACCCATAATATGCTAATTTAAAAAACATTAATGATGACATTTCAAATCATTGCATTATAGATTGTGCAACTGTAGGAAGTTATTTGTTTTGATAAAGGCTTAGCAGTGAAGGCGAACTATGTAGGCAGTTTATATTTAAAAACATTTTTATTGTTTTTATTTAACACCTTTTAGCAATAATAAAGTATAATAGCGTGCGTATAATTAAACTAATTACTACTATAAATTGCTCTAATTATCTCAATGCTAAAATTAACTTAATATCATATAGTTAACAATTATGTTAACTATTAAATAATATAATAAGGTATTCAGCCTTACCGTTGTGAGTGTCCTTCTCTTTAGATGGGTCATTTCCTTGTACAAAATCATAGCACTGAAATCAAAGCCCCCAAAGAACTTGTAATTCCTTAGGACATGAATGATGTACAGTAATGCGACTGATCACTCCCCTTTTCCCCGCAAACACTTGACTAACATTACAATAGTCACTGCAATTTTTGAGTTATTGATTTTCCATATATTTTTCTTATTAACAATGTAATAAGATACTGCAAAAAGTAGGTTAATATGGCCCAGAGTCTGAATTTAAAGAAGAAAACAAATGTCTCCTTCTATGCTTCATCTTTTACATGGCTCAGTTGTAAATTAGAAATTTCTCATTTATCTTGATAAAAGGGCTTTGGTGCAGTGGAAAAATGCAAACAGTTTATTACAGCCTGTTTACTGTTTGAATGGATTTTATTTAACGCCTTTTAGCAATTAATGAAGTATAAATTTTGTTATTTTAGAATCTATAAAAGCAAAATAAATTGTCTGAAATATTAATGTAAAGATTTTAAGTGTAACTCTTTCATTAATAATTCTTTGCAAAGCAGTTTTTTATTATTATTATTTAAAATGAGAATGATATAAAGTGTAAATTGTCTTGGTTTTAAAAGATATTGTGAATTATTGTTTATTTCTTATTATTAGGTACAATATGAAAAGCTTCATGTAAAAATAATATTGTGCAGCAGTTATATAATATGAATAGTAAGTATAGTATTTTGGATTTCTAAAAGTATAGATTATAGTGTCCTAGAGTTCTGCATCAGACTAAGATCTGTCTAGTTTTCTTCCAATTCACTCGAGCAGGGCATAAATTTCTTTCATGAGACTACGCCTGAACTTAATTTTTTCAAGTCCTTGTTGCCAGCAATTTTTTTTCTTTCTTTCTTTTGCAAAAGTAATGATGATATTGTACATTTTTTAATGGAATCTTTAAAAATATACTGTATTTTGTTAAATTACAGAGAAATATATGTTTGAAAATCTACTTTTTTTATAGAACTATAAAATTATGAATTTTTGTCCATTTTCTTTTACAGTTTATTTGAGTAACTTTTATAATGAGTATTTGTATGCAATACTCTAATTTTCTAAGTAATCATTAATGTTACTATTCAGCATTGTTTGGTTTGTGAGCATATAGTGTTAATCATGCTATAAAATTTTCACATAATTATGTATATAGCAGTTTTAAAAAAAAAATCTTCATTTTAGGTTAAGAAATGTTGGTATTCTGAGTAAAAACTGAATTGGTTTGGGCCTGATTTCATTGATTTTTGCATGGGCTGGGCCATGAATTGTAAAAATAAAAAACAAATTAAGTCGATATAGTATTTATTTGTGTCAGCCTGAGCCTGAAAATTTCAACCTGTGCAAATCTCTAGTGTGTGCTGGAACTCCAAGTACGAATTTTTAAAGGAACAGCGCCACTACAAAGCATTAAATTTTTGTGTAGGAAACTAGGTTCACAATCCATTTATTCAAGATCCAAAATACAAGGTGTCTCATTTTAATCTGAACCTAGATCATTAGCATTAACAATAATGAAAGCATTTTACTGAAATTTGTAAATGAACATTATTTGGATTAGAAAGAAAAAAAAAATGTATATTTTGCCATTATTCACTTTAACAAATTTCAGATTTACAAATTTTTCAGATTTACAAGTTTATTGAAGTCTTAAAAATAATACTGATTTCAGTTTAATGAACGCTGAGTTTCCAAGAAAAGCAATCTTTATCAAAAAACTAGAATTCTGAAAGAAAATTCTTTTTATTAACGTTTCGTATTAAAGTGAGACACCCTGTGTTTTTGACTGAGTAAATGGACTGCGAACCTGATGGCCTATAAAAAATTGTGTGCTGTAGCATACTGTACCATAGGGTTGTCAGATTGCAAGTTTTTTCTGTAAGTTGTATTGTTTTCAGACTTGTATGCATAAACCTTTCCCGTACAATGATTTCTTCGTAAGAAAAAAAAATGTCTGACTTTTATAATTTCATGAATTTTTATCAATTTATGTTTTCAGATTTGTTGTATGCTTAAACCTTTTCCGTACAAAAATTTGTCCTTTTTCTTAAAAAAAAAAAAAAAAAGTAGTCTAACTTTTATAATTTTATAAATTTTTATCATTTTCAATTTGCTTCAAAAATTTCTGTTCTGACACACTTTTTACCACAAAAAAGTGACTCTAAAATTAATTAAACAGTGTTGCTAGAATAATGTAATACAAACACAGTTGGAAAATCACAATTATAACAGTTCATTAATGATTTGTTAGTTCAGATTTATTTGTATTATCTAACATTTTCATTTCACTTTCATCTGTCAGCTGGCAAGAACTTGATTATTCGTTTCAAATGTCAAGCATTGCGATTGCAATCAGTAAATTTTCTTTGTGCAATGTCGTCGTGCCATCTACCGGCATATGTGAAATTTATTTAATGTTGAAAATGTTGTGTAAAACTGTTATAAATTGTCTTTCCAAGAAAACAATAAACATGTACTTACCTCATTTTGTTCTTTTTTTTTCAAACATGAAATGTGCTCAATAATTCTGGATCACCCTGTATAACCCAATGGCTTTTCCTTATTACTGTTTTCACACACTCAGTTCAACACACATTTAAAAAACACAACAGGGCTTCCTCCCAAAATTTCCGTGGTACTACCCCACATGAATTAACCAATATTTCTTAACTTCATCTAAAGATTTTAAATGATATATTTTTGAAACTCTGTTTTGCGCATGTACACATTCTACACACATTTCTACATTGTGCACATACCTGTACACATTCTATTTTAACACTTTCCAACATAGTCAGGGATCTGTTTAGGAAAAAATTGGGTCCTTTAAAGGAACCTTCACAAATTTTTTTATTTCAAAACAGGACCCTTCACAAAACTATTTTCCCTAAAACAGGACCCTTCACAAAATTCTTTATCTTAAAAATAGGTTTAAAAAAAAAAATTCCATCTTTAAACTGAACATTTCACAAATTAATCATTTAGAAGCAAAATCTGACCTGTCACTTTTACACATATAAAGAAATATATGTATTTTACATCCATATATCTTCTTAAAAATGTATAAACAAGAACCTGAATATAACAATCATTTCAAATTCAAAAAATTAGGACTAGATTTTTCACAAAAATAAAAAGTTGTTCACAATTTCACAAAAACAGGACCTTGGGAAAAAAGTCTGGACAGACCCCTGGTAGTTGAATAGTGTTTATGAAATTGGTTTCTCTTGTCTGTCTGTCCGTGCTCTAATGCTCCCAAATATATTCAAATTGTCCTGTAAACTTTTATATGTTAATGAGATTCACAATGGAGTGTTTGTTATTGACAGTTAAGTTTGTAGATTCATAGTTTGTTAACAGTGGCATACAAAAGAATTCAGTTGCATTTTGGTCTATGGGGAAAAAATCATTTACAGTTCATTTTAATGATATAGTAATTCAAGCATAATGAAATTAAAAAGAATCTATGAGATATACCCTAAAAATGTTTTCTATAGTTTATGAATTGTGTAAGACACAAAATAATTCGGTTACATAACTAATTAGAATGGATAATTGCGTGTTTTCTGCGGTGGTATGCATATTTAAACTTTGTCTAATTTTTAGTATATTATGTGGAGTATATAAATTCTATAAATAATATACAGGGCTTCACAGAAGAAATTGCACACATTACTGGATATGGACAGTAACCAAAAATGAATTTTTTCTTCAATGTTATATGTTTTTTAAAATATTTATTTAGATTTCACAGTTTATTGTATTAAAAAAATGAAATTTCTTAATAATCTGTGTTGAAAAGTGTTTCATATTTTTTCTTGTTGCAAGATTTTTCTCGTTCTTATTTCATGTTTAATTCCCTGTTCTTTAAAATCTGCATCGAATTCCCAGTTACATAATTACAACCTCCTTGCCCCCCAATTCATTATTCAGCAGTAATTTTTCCTCTTTTAGGAAACATTTGAATTGATTTTGTTTGATACCCTATAAAGCTTATTATATATAAATCAAAATGAATATATTCAGATAATAATTAATATAAGTTAAATAATTCAGATTTATTTATTATCTTATTTATTTTTATATTATTCGAGTTGTTCTAAAAAACGGTTTAAAGTGCTTGAGTTAATCTGTACCAACCCTGCATTGTATGTAGTTCTTAAATAAACTTTCCCCTGATACAGTGACTGTACTTAAAATAATATTGTGTGGCAGCCAGTGTAGGTACTCAAAAATTAATATGGTATCCAGTGTACCATTTACACACACAACACATTGATATTCACCATGATTTTATGCAACAAATGTATAGTAGTGGTAAAATATTCGATAAATACTTAGAGACAGATAATATGTTTGCAGACATTTTAACTAAAGCTCTAAACCCTTATAAACCTAAAAAATATTGTTAATTGTTAGCACTAAGTGCTAATAAATAGTCAGTATTATTTTTGTATCTCTCTTTTTTTTAATTTTAAAGTATACATTTGTTCTTGTATTTTTTATATTAATATAGTTTATCTTGAGTTTTTGTTGAGTAAGAAATATGTCAGTCTTAAGTTGTAATTCAGCTCTGTAAATAGTTTTCTTCCTGTTGATGTTATTAAATGCTTTATACAACCTACTATGTTTACTCTATGTGTATCATCAACCAGAAGTTTATTTTCTATGAGGAAAAAAAAAATAACCGTCCACCTATTTTGACCTCTGTATGCCAATCATAAAGAGGATAAAAACAATAAACCATCCAGACAAGACAGTGAATTTAGGATCACCGTACTGTTTATAAGGAAAATAGCAGGTATGTAATTTAGCGTGATGCACATACTTTAACTAATGTATGTGAATTCATTAGGTAATATGTATTATTTCCATTAATTTTAATATTCAATACTTAACTTTTTTATCAGAACCTAATCCTTTCAATATTTTTAGTCCATTATCTAATTATATATATTACATATATATATATATATATATATTTATGTATGTGTGTGTGTCTATTTACTAGTTTCTTTACAATAAAATATTGTTGAGTAATTTTATATTATGAAAAAAATTATCTGATTTTTATTCTTCCAAATGATAAACATTTTCCAGAAATATCTAATCAGTCCATGAAATATGTACGTAAATATATCTCTTTGTGGACAAAATATAAATTTTGTTTAAATAAGTATATAGGGTAAGCAGGAAAATACATTACTGGGGATAGCTTACTTTACAATTTCTATTTAACCCTTTCCGGCACAGACAAATTCTGTTCGTAAAATGAGAAATTACTGACTGACACCTGAATTTAGAAACGACCTTTTTAGAAAATAAGCATTCCTTATTTTAAGCTTTCATTATAGAAACAAAATTTTATTAAAATATTCTTGGTGCCGGTTGCAAGTTTGGAATTAAAATTAAGTGTGCCCGGAGTGGGACAACTGTGCCGGAAAGGGTTAAAGTTTGCTCTCTTGTTTTAAGGCAAACACAAGTACATGTAGGCATATCTGCATTTATTATTATCAGCTTTTTACTAAAGAGTAAATAAAATATCTCCTTAAAAATTTATTATCACCAAAGTACTGCTAACTCCTAATTATCTCTGCTTACATTATCAATATAAGAAAGTGAGTTGTATCAATTTAAAATTATTCTAAAAGGAAATTTCACAAGTAAATTCAAATTTACTTGTGAAATACACTGCTCAAAACAATTAAAGGATATTTGAAGTTTTATATAAAATAAAGATATAAACGAAATTTTTTTTGCCGAAAATAGAAGAAGAGAATCACAAATGCAAATTTTTCTGGTTTTCAAACTGTGGAGTATGCAAATTTTGAGTTCGACGTCAAAAACGTCGCTTCAGCGGCAGCGAATGAAATTTGACTTTCATCTGGATAAAAGAGAATGAAGACAAGGATGATCGGCATTCAGTGATTGCTTTGTTTCGATGAGTACGATGTCTCAGCGAAGTCATTTGACAGATTCAGAAGCTTGGAGAATTGTTGCTAGGTTAGAAGGGGGCCAAACTCAAGCCGAAGTAGCCCAAGCCATTGGAGTGTCACAAAGTGTCATTTCCAGGATCTGGAACCGTTTTTTGGAGAGTGGATGTGCAGGCCGAAGACCAGGGCAAGGTCGTAGACGGGCAACAACGCCCAATGAAGATCGGTATTTAGCGTTAACAGCTTGGAGACACCGAAACATGAACGCTACTCTTCTCCAATAACACCTTCGCTCGGCTACAGGCAGAACGATTTCAACTCAGACTGTCCGAAACCGGCTCCATGCTGTAGGTCTGTATGCTCGCCGACCGATGGTATGTGTTAGATTAACATCAAGGCATCGTCGCGACCGCAGGGAGTGGGCAACCGAGCATGTCAACTGGAGGAGAAATGAATGGAGCAATATTCTGTTTTCTGACGAGTCCCGTTTTTCTGTGCATCCGGATAATAGGCGTATTTTCATCTGGAGGGACCGTGGCAGTGGGAATAATCCTGCGTTCGTGCACGAAAGTGTCAGATTTGGCGGTGGAGGAGTGTTGGTGTATGGTGGCATCTCCATTGACGGGCGCACTGACCTCTACATCATTCGAGATGGAGCTCTGACTGGTCGCCGATATAGGGATGAGATCCTCAGACCTATTGTAGTCCCTTACGCTGCAGCAATCGGAGATAACTTCATTTTAATGGACGATAACTGCAGGCCACATCGTGCAAACCTGGTGGAGGATTTCCTTTTCGAGGAAGGAATCGTTCGAATGGAATGGCCAGCGTGTTCTCCAGACATGAATCCAATCGAGCACGTTTGGGACGCTCTAGGAAGACGAGTTTCTGGCCGCCAACAACCCTCACAAACTCTCCAAGAACAGGAAAGAGCTCTTCTGGAAAAGTGGGGCAGAATACCCCAACTCGTCATTAATAGCCTCATTGAGTCCATGCCTCAAAGGTGTTCAACGTTGCTGGCCGCCCGTGGAAACCATACCCCCTACTGAAAATGATTTTCTTTGAAGAAAACACCTTTTCTTATTCTTTTTTTCTCATATGCACAAATTGTGTTTTTTTCCTTTTGTACACAAATGCGCAATAAAATGCATTTTTTACTGCTAAACATGTGTAATTTATTCTCATATAACCTACTATGTCTGTCGACCATGTATCAATCAGCTAAAAAGTTTCCCAGATACAAAATCCACCTAAAACTGCAATATCCTTTAATTGTTTTGAGCAGTGTATAATATAAGGTTGTTTATATGAAAATTCCAAATTAATTTATTTCTATTTTTTTCAGATGCAAAGACAGTTCAAGGACATGAATCCACATTTAAAAAAATTAACAGCCGTTTTCTTTGAAAAACACAGCAGTCTTTTTCTATACACATGCCTAAAAGAAATCTTCATAACATGTATATACTCATTTTAATAAAGAAAATATTATTTGCTTAACTTCAATTGCAAATTGATGAGAAATCATTTGTTTGTTAAATATGTTCTTAAGGATTTTTGCAAGATTGGGACTTAAAACGGCCTATAGAGGCGCTGATCGCAGCCGTCGGTACAGGAAAATTGTCCCTTTAACTAATGCTAAAGTGCCATTGAAACCATTATTTATTGTAAACGCGTTTGAAAGTGTTAGATATTCAAATTCGGATACTTTTTACTTTGCCATATAAACACAGAACACAAGCACATGAAATCTGAAATTGCGCAAAAAAATAATCTTTATGAACAAATTAAAAATGCATGTAACGCAATGGGATTGCAAGGGATTTTCCTGAAGGGAGAAGTTATATCTTTTTTCCTCCAGATGGCGTATTCGAGCGCTTGAATTCCCAATAGTAAATGTCATCATTGTAACCATACAAAGAAGGTGGCATTTGTTTGTGAAGTGTGTTCAAAATTATTTTCTCGAAATGACTTACTTAAACGACATCTGCGAATACACACAAATGAGAAACCATTTATTTGTGAAGTATGTTTGAAAGGATTTTCTCGAAATGATAATCTAAAATTACACCTTCGAATACACACAAATGAAAAACCATTTATGTGTGAAATATGTTTGAAAAGATTTTCTATCAGTAGTCATCTTAAAAACCATCTCCGAATACACACAAAAGAGAAACCATTTATTTGTGAAATATGTTTGAAAGGATTTTCTATAAGAGATTCTCTTAAAATCCATCTTCGATTGCACAAAAATGAGAAACCATTTACTTGTGAAATATGTTTGAAAAGATTTTCTGAAAGTACTAGTCTTAGAAAACATCTTCGAACACATACAAAAGAAAAACCTTTCATTTGTGAAGTATGCTTAAAAGGATTTTCTCAAAGTAATTATCTTAAAAAACATCTTCGAGTACATCATACAAAAGAAAATCCATTCATTTGCGAAATATGCTTAAAAGGATTTTCTGAAAGTGGTAATCTTAAAAGACATCTTCGAATACACACAAATGAGAAACCATTTATTTGTGAAATATGTTTGAAAGGATTTTCTGAAAGGGGTACTCTTAAAAAACACCTTCGAATACACACAAATGAGAAACCATTTAGTTGTAAAATATGTTCAAAGGGATTTTCTCAAAGAGGTCATCTAAAGAAACATCTGCTTCATCATATAAATAAGGAACCTTGTGTTTCTGAAACACAATGAAATAGGATTTTCTGAAACTATTTAAGAAACTACCTTTGAACAAATTCGAATAAGTACCATTTCTTTGTTTTGAATAGTCCCAACGTCTTGATGTCACTGCAGGAAAATCAGAAATTTAACAATTCATTGCAGTGTTTAATTATATTCAATAATACTTTGAAACTTACACTTGTAGACATATATTTACATATGCCATGATATTTGATATACAGATCGTGTTACGTTATAATCTAATTATTGTACTAATATTCACTATAAATATGCGTTCAAAAACTACACTATAAAACTATTCGATCTTTTAAAATTAAAACAGTGAAATCAAAAGGATGGTTAACATACAAAATACACATATATATGCTAGTAATCTAAATCATTTTTTTTTGTAAAAAATAATATAGAAACTAAAGAAACTGAACTGTTAGTAGTTCAAAATTTTGTACTTAAAAGTCTGTATACACTGTAATTAAGATATCAACAGTAAAAACTAAAGAGTGGTACAACAGACCCATATCACAGAGAACAAGAAATTGGTGGAGACAAATTCAAAAGAACCCTAATAGAAAGGGACCTGCAACTGTTAACGTATAAATCTTGTTTTTGTGTAGAATTTTATTGAAAATATATGCTCCTCAAAATATTTTTGTAATTTATTCTGATTTAAGTCTTTTTTGAGATTTTTGTTACATATGTATTTATGGGCCAAAATCTCAAGAGTGTGATTTTTGGCTGCTGGTTTTCTATTGATATCTGATTTTTAAAAGTCTCATATTACGCTTAGTTTGAATTTTTAATAACCACTGATATATTGCAGAGTAGATGGGAATAAACTTTATTGAAAAATACATGTGATATTTTAGATTTTATCAGACAAAACACAAATTCTATGGGACAAAAGTGACATTTTTTGCCACTTTACTTAAAAAAGAACATTTTTTGGAATGTTGTATGTACTATTTTCAAAGACGTATCAAACCTACTATTAAATGGATAGATTTTGGATAATTTATATATATATGAATATTTAAATTTATAGTAGGGACAGAAGTGACAGTTAATAAAGGTATGTTTACCTTTTCCCATTCTTTTCAAGCCAGAAAATCGTTTGTATGAACAAACAGCAAGTAATGGCGACTTTTTTAGAACATGTGCTCCCCAACTGGAAACAATACTGAAAATCACTGCATATTGCCATCTGGTAGAAATGCAAGGAAATTCATACACCGTGACAGTAGTGACCAAAGAAGTGCGAGCCACAATTTTAAATCTACCAAAAGCAAATATTACACAGTTAACTCATATTTATGATAAATGCATTGGTTTTTTTCAAAAATTTATAACAATTGTTTGTTGATCATTTTTGATCAAGTTCACTGTTTAAAATCTTCAGCTCTTACTGCATACTCACTCCACCGCTTTTATTGAATATCTCTATTTTGACCAATGAAAATGCTCCATAATATAGTTAAGTAATCGTTTTCTCTAAAAGCGGTGGAGTGTGTAAGCAGCAAAAGCTGAAGATTTTTAACAGTGTGGTTCAGGACAAGGGACAGTAGCGATATTTGAGATATTTGAATTCCATTTTAAAGGTTAAGAGTTCAGATTTTCACAGTAGAAGTAACATAATATTGTAGAACAATCACAGAAAAACATTTTAACATTAAATTAGAATTTTTATTGCAAAGAAATGCCGAGAGATATACTGGGGACTGAGAAATCATACTTATGATATTTTGGCCCCTATAACTCAAGGAAACATTCCATTTAAAAGTAATGCAACTTGCTATATGCAATACTTTCGGCCTACATTTGATGGAGAAAATTGCTTCAATTTGTTTTCTATAACTCAGAACACAAATATACAGTTACGTTTGCATATTATTAGCTGATTAATATGTACATTGGCAGAACAGCTGAAGGAAGAAGTATAAAACCGAAAGCAACATAGCTGATTTTGCAGCTAAAAACATGGAACTTTAACAAGATCGTCCATTTGTCACGATTGACATAAATGCAGAAGAGCCGATTTCTGCCAAAAATAAAATTTAGCTAGGAATACAGGAAATGTGATATAAATTGGGGTAGGAATGTTTTGTGTTACTTTTTACAATTTTTTGAGATATGTAGGAAAAGATTACGTGGTATATGGACGATTCTGAGCTAAATACAAGCTTTATAGCTTATGATCGTTTTTCGATTCTCCAATTCAATGCCTTTTATCACAAACCCTCAGGTGCCTGATGACGCGTCCCAACTTCCACAAGTGAAAATTTATTTTGAATTTCCATATTTCTATGTGTAGCGAAGGTGAGCACCATTGAACTACCTATTGATGATGCGTTACCAACCTACTACCTTTCATTGGACTTCGCTTAACAGAATTAGTGTCCCATTAGTCCCCATTGCAACTCATATGATTTACTTACCAATTAGAATAATTGTTAAAATTAATCAAGGGTAATTACGTATCCAGCTTTTACTTGGAATTCCATCTCCTTCAGTTTATTTTGTTTAGCTGTTTCAGATAACAGACGAAATGGTCTGTTAATCAATTTAGCTAGGAATACAGGAAATGTGATATAAATTGGGGTAGGAATGTTTTGTGTTACTTTTTACAATTTTTTGAGATATGTAGGAAAAGATTACGTGGTATATGGACGATTCTGAGCTAAATACAAGCTGGCCTAAACACCTTTTCACACTGGAAATTACAACTCATGGAAAAGTGTTTAATGTGTCCCATTAAATACCTGTCAGATCTCAAAGTTGAAGATTTAATGGGCAAAAGGTTCATTTCACAAATTGAGACTCTCTTTTTTAATAATTAAACTGTGACTAACATTTTAATATTTATTAATAGAAAAGTGTTTAAAGCAATTTCTTTAAAAAGTATGTGGGAATTTTATAAATAACAGTTTCTACAATGTAAAATGTAAAACATGTGCCATTTGTCTCTAGTCTTCCCTAAAACAATTCAAACTATCTTATTGCTTCTTTCCATATTCTCAATTAAGTATCACATATAAAAGAATAATTCGCAACATACAACACTTGCAAAATTCAACAAACTTAAAATTTATCTTTTAACCTTTTGTTTATTTCTTTGCTATTCGTATAAAAAAGAGTGTATTCTGTCCACGTGCCATGAATCTGTGTTTCGCATAAAACCAGTATTTAGTGGAAAAATCAAAGACTTAGAACTCTAGGATTTTTCTTTAAAGTAAGATATTTCATTTCAGTTCTGGTTTCCTCTCCAGCATCATAACAGCTTTTGCTTCAATTCTGGTTTTTATTCCACTAGAAATAACTCTCTCTTTTGTTTTAGTTTGTAGCCATGCTTTGAGTACATGTGTTTAGATAACACTGTACTTTTATTTAATAAAAATTTAATTTTTCGACTTTTGATTAATTTCAAATCAAAAAAATAATAATTAAGAGTAAATGTCCATGACCTCTAGTTTAAAATATTCTACAATAATTGAAATTCCATAAATTAAGAATAAAAAAAAAAAACCCTATTTGCTCTGTTCTTGTGTGGGCAAAGAAATTTTAGATCAATTGCAGAACTGGAAAAATAGTTTGAGTTCTGTTCTGATTGTTCTTCCAATCAAGAACATAGGGAACAAAGGAGACACGAGCATACCCTCAATTCTTGTGTTAGAGGACTTTTTATTGGTTAATTTAAATATCTATTTCAGTTACTGTACCTAAATTTCACTTACCATTCTGTATCACGTTTCAGCAATACGATCTAAATTTTCCCCACCCATTCAGTGCAGAAATATTTCACTTTTCAGCTTTTGTGGATTTCCATATACTCTATTAATCGAGCACCCTGAAATAAAGTGTCAGAATTATCATTCCTGATCAGGAATAGCTTTTTTTGGTGCGATCCTAGTTTGAAATTCTTGTAAAAATATCTTAACAATGGCTTACAGTTTCAAACACTATAGGAATAGTTTTTTCTCCCCAGTAGTCATAAAAAAAGAACAAAAAGGAGTTTCGTAACATCCCTGAAAAAAAAATAGAATTGTGTAAGAATAAATAAAAGATTCAAATCTGTCAATGCAGCTAATTACAAAACAAACACTCATTTTGTTGAAGTTCAATTGCATAATTAAGAAATGTATGTATGTGAATTTTCAATGCAGTGGCAAAGTACTATTGGAACTAAAATATTGAAATGATTGGTTGACACTAAGATTCATGAACGAATTTATTTTAAAATAAGTAAATGCTTTCCTTCATATATCTTATAAATTCAAAATTTGATTATAAAATTCTGGTGTCATTGTGGCAATTTGGAATTAAAATTAAGTGCCCTTCAAGGGGTTAACTGATTGAATTGCAGTCAATTTAGATGCTCTTCAGTTTTTATTATTAGAATGTGCTGCATATTCATTCATTTACTTAACGTGTTTAGTTTTTTAAGAACCTCGTAGATTTTTCGATTTCCTCTAATATTTTAAAGACAGTCTAATACTCAATATAAAAACCTACAATATTTGCTTTTAATGCAATATTTTGAAACCAAATGCTGCATTAATGTATATTTGTATAAACTCGAAGCCACCGCTGTCGTCCTATGCATTTAACACCCCAGCCTTACCCTACTTGTTGGTTGATGTCTTTGAATTTAACAAAATTGTTTTTTATTTTTTTCAGGTGGGTTCTTTTGTGATCGGGGCAAAGGAATATTGTCTATTCAACACTAGCCCGGTATGGTAGCAGTAGGCCGGACCACGGAAGATTCTACTTGAAAAATTTAAAAGCTAAACTAAATAAGTTTAAGACATCGACCAGCATCTTCTAGGCGGTCGGAGTGTTTAATACTTCAGACGACTGATGCAGCTTCGAGTATCTCTAAATATCAAGTGCTGTGGCGCATTATGTTTGTAACCAATCAAGCGAACTTGAAAGAATTCTTGGAATTGTATGCATTTCATTCAAATAGCATCAGCTGTTCTCAAGCTTTTGCACTTTGAAATCAAATGAAGATTTTAGTATCACAATATATTTGTAATCTATTATCATCTATAAAAATGTTTCATATCTAATCATCTATTTTTATATAATAAACAAATATTGTATAATAAATTTTTGTATTTTCTACTAATTTATCTGAATTTTTTTTCTTTCAACTTGAAAATATTTAACTAAAATATGTAACTAGTGTTAACTTGTAGTATAGTAGTTGTGTTAATTGCATATGAAATTATGTTAAAAATACTGAAGTTGTTTCATATAAAATAATTTATTATATTATACAAGTTTAAAAAATTGAAATTCGTTAAATCTCACCTGACAAAAAGTTAGTCCTTGAATAGAAACCAGTGAATTTTTATCCTGCATTTCCAAGGGTAAACCGACAGAGTGAAAACTGTTCCAAGCCGGGAATCGAACCCGTATCTTCAGAGTAGCGCTCTGAGTCTCTACCACTGAGCTATAAGGAACGATATCCCAACTCGGCATTTCTCACTCTCATATATATGTCAGATGTCGATAAATTAGTAGAAAATACATATCGGACCGGCTGCAACTGCAGCTCAAGATGGAAATGTCATCATTAGCGAGGGTATATATGTAATGTATACTGGGCTTTGTATTGTCGTCTCATTTTTTATGCAGAAATTTGTGCACTCATGAGGACTTTTCCATCTTGTGCTGCGGTTGCAGCCGGTCTGACATAGAGTGAGAAATGCCGAATTGGGATATACTTCCTTGTAGCTCAGTGGTAGAGACTCAGATCGCTATTCTTATAACCCGGTTTGGGACATTTTCCACTCTATCGGTTTACGCATGGAAAAAGCAGGATAAAAAATTCACTGGTTAATATACAAGGATTACATGCGTAATTCACTGCTGAAAATCAATTAAAAATTTAAAAGTTAGTCGTTTTCGTGAGACAGCTCTCTAGTACCCCGTGCACTTGAAAACCACCTGAATTCATCAAGGAAAGGCATATCGCATCAAAAGCGTCATCTGTAAAAAATGCAGCCATGTCTCGTGACCCTTTTAACCGTAAAGAGTTCTGAGATCATGTAAAGCTAAGTTTATCTCTCTTGGCAACTCTGAAATTTTCATTCACAAATCCCTCTTAGTCTCTAGATCTTTAGATAAAGATTATTTTTTGACTTGGCAACTACGCAGCAAGAGAACGAAACGGCTGTTGCTTACATTTTAATAATCGATTTTATTAATAAAATATTGTACAAAATGGTATTTATGTGAGCATTGAGCATGTATATGTATTTGTAGCATAGATTTAATTTTATATAATAACGTAAGCCTGTGTGGGAAACCTACAGTTGAGCTGGATGTCCGCAGTTTTGGGTGGTTTTATTCCGATGTAACAAGAAGAAAGACCCCTTTTAGAAAGACATTTATGCAAGACATCCCTTCTTTATGTTTTATTCCTCGTATTCAAATTATGTTTTATAAAATAATCCCATCCCATCCCATAACACCCATAGTATAGTGTAATAACTTCCCTGTGCTGTGTAATTGCCAAGTCACAAAATAATCTTTAACTAAAGATCTAGAGACTAGGAGTGATTTGTGAATGAAAATTTTAGAGTTACCAAGAGAGATAAACTTGGATTTACACGACCTTAGAACTTTTTACGGTAAAAGGGTCACGAGACTTGGCTGCATTTTTTACAGGTGACGTTTTTGATGGGATTTCACCTCTTTTTGTAAGCAATTCTCTTTTTCTTGACTTTGGACATCATCCATTGGTTTTCGCTAAGCCATGTCCTTATGATTTGGAGGTACCAAAAATTTGAAGCTTTAGTTCCTCAAGCTTAGTTGCAAAGTCCTCTAGTTATAACGAAGTTCCAAGTTCCTAAGCAAGCACTAAGTTATGGTGGGAGGTGAGTCAAGAGTACTCTCCATTGATTCCAGGAAAGGTGCTACCACAGTCCTAGATGCTTGCAGTCTTAGATACTTGATATTTGGCATAAAAGTTCTGTTTAGGATAAAAAGAAATACAAAATTAAAAATTCCGGAAAATTCTAACAAATTATTTTTTTTTTCAAATTTTTTGATGTTTTGATTAATTTTTTTTTTCGATTTTTCAGTATTTTTTATTTATTTCTTATTTTGTACCTTAAATACACCTTTATCCCAAATTTCAAGTTTTTAGTGTTACAAAATCGAATTATTTTCAGAATTTCGATATTTTTCGATTTTTTAATTTTATTTTCGAATTTTATTGTGTTTTTAATTTTTCCTTATTTTGAATCCTAAACACTACCTTTACGCCGAATGTTAAGTTTATACAATCAGTTTATACTTATTTTAATTTTTTCGAATTTTTGAATTTTTTTCGAATTTTCCGGTTTTTTTAATTTTTCCTTATTTTGTATCCTAAATATACCACCTAAATTACGAAGTTTCTAGCGCTACAAAATCAAATTATTTTAAATTTTTCGATTTTTTTATTTTAATTTCGATGTTTATTGTGTTTTTAATTTTTCCTTATTCTAAAATCCTAAACACAACTTTTACGCTGAATTTTAAGTTTCCAAGGCTTTAGCCTTAGAAGATCGGATTTTTTCAATTTTTTTTTTTTTTATTTTCTGGATTTTTAATTTATTAATTTATTTATTTATTTGTATCCTAAATACTACCTTTATTCCAAATTTCAAGTTTCTAGTACTACAAAATCGAATTATTTTCAAATTTTCGATTTTTTCATTTTTTTTTTCGAAATTGTTTTGTGTTTTTAATTATTTCTTTTTCTGAATCCTATACACTACCTTTGTAAGGTTGGTAGCCTCTTTACTGTGCCAGCGGTTGGTTTTTGCCAACCGGATAACTCTCGCCAAGTCGCTAGTGCACGGGTGGCGGAAGGACATTCGAAGGAGCAGAGAGCGTGAAATACTAAAAACAATTTTAATATAAGTATCCCTATTTAGAGCTGTTTGTAGCATGAAGGAATAACCCGAATGAAACCAAAATCGGTACACTTACTATTCGAGAAGGGGGAAGGAGAATGAAAAAATAATAATTGCAATAATTACCCACAGATGGCGCTACTGAGTATGAAATGGAATGTTGTTATACAAGAACAAAAAGTTGTGGCGTCAAACTGGAGGGTACACCTAATTTATTGGGAAATGTCACAGTGGATGTGGTTACGTTTTCCCATGGCTGTGCCGATCATGTTCAGGTTTCACGTGGCTATTGTGCTGGAGGACACAATCCAGACACTGCACGTCGTACTTAACTGTTGAATGTAACGTATCAAGAGTGATTTTTCGCACATGTTGTGATATGCTGTAAAGTCATTGAGGTTTGAGACACCTCCACGGTACACAATATTACACATTACATGTCACACTCAAAAGCGCCATCTGTCGGTGATTATTGTAACTATTTTTTAATTGTTCCATTCTTCTTCTCCCTTCTCGAATAGTAAGTGTACCGATTTTGGTTTCATTCCGGTTATTCCTTCAAGCTACAGACAGCTCCAAATAGAGATACTAATATTATAACCACCAGGTATATAAGCGAGTCGCTTATTATTGTTACATGATTAAAAGTGTTGGAATCCTCTCATTTAATGTATGTGCTTTAATTAACCTGAAAACTTCCGAACAACTACAAATTCCGGAAGATTAAAAGCAGAAGGGGGAATGGTAAGAGAGTCAGTCCTGTTTCGTGCTAAGCCCAACTTTAATTTAAACATCTTATTTTAAAGTTCTTTATGTTATTGCTCTTTATGAAGAGTTAATAAAACATGGTATGTTATTGTATTATGGTGTAAAGCAGCGTTTCTTAAACTGTGGTCCGTGAGCTAACAGCTGGGGGTCCTCAAGCCCAATGTTGAATTTAGACTTTTTCTTCGGAAGGAATTTTTGTATCTCCGGGAAGAATTTGGAGGACTAGAACTTATAGTAAAGATCTTTAATAAGCATAAAACCTTAAATCTGTCGGCGGAGACATTTCAATGCTCCGGAGGAGAAATCTGTGAGAAAATATTAAGAACCGATTGATTCAGCATGTAAATAACCAGTCCTTTTTTCGCATTGCAACTACATCAAAGTCTAGACATTTCTAATACTGTAAATTTAATAGTTTTTGTTCATTATGAATATGTGAATATGGTAAAATATGTGATTTTTTTTTGTTTTGCAAATTCCTTGCAACTCACAGAACAAGTGTAGCGTTATTCACATGTTTAAGCAGTTTCATATAAGAAAAATAATTTATCCCTTCAAGATGTGTCGCAAAAAGTATAGATGAGGCTTGAGCTATGTGTGAAACTGTTAATTGTTTGATCAGCTTGGTTAACCTTTACACGGAAGCTCGGACAGCATCTGTCCAAGTTTGTATGTATTCTCAGACAGATGCTGTCAGCACCCCCGTGTAAAGGTTAAAGCTAAAGCACCACATGTTGTTTGGACACACTGTTGTATTCACCTGTAAAGCGCTGGTTGTCACACAATGTCTGGAGATTGGAAGACTACATTCAAAGATATTGTTTCAGTAGTAAATTATATCAAGGTTCGTCTATTGAATCGCGACCTACGTTATACACGGGCGGTGCATGACGTTTAAAACGTCACACGGAGTGGATAATTTTTACACTGTGATTGGCGCAAAGCGACGCCCCCCCCCCTTCCCCGTTTTGCACCAATCGCCGTGAAAAAATGATCCAATACATGTGACTTTTAAAACGTCATGCATCGGCTGTGTAGTCGCGATTGAATTCATCATTTTTAAAATAATGTGCCAAGAAATTGGAGTCTACGCAAACAGGTATTTTTGCATACAGAAATTAGCTGACTGTCATGAGGGTTAAATTGCAACTTTTGCATTTACGTGATGAAATAAAAGACTGCTTTTAATAGACTTTAAATTCCATTTGAATGATCGTTTCAATGACTTCTGGCTTCTCAAGGTGGCGTATTTGATGGTTATTTTTATTTTTTTGAATGAACTGAATTTAATCTTACACGGAATTTTGGTACACATTTTCAAAGTCCAAAACAAAGTAAAATATATATTAAAAAAGAGAGAATTGCGGGGAAATGAACTTTAAAGTAATATTTGAATCATTCCCAGCATTATTCGATTTCTTACAAACATCTGGCGATACAATTCCCCCCCGATAGTAAGAAAACTTTGTTATACACCTGAAACGCATGCAAAAATATTTCAGACTTTATTTTTCTCCTTCGAAATCAGAAACTGAGTGGAGGAAGGAATTAATTCACTAATTTAACAGAAATTAGTGAAATAAAAACCTTGAATGGAACAGGAACAAGATGCGAAATTACCATGCGATGGTTCCGTGAAAATTGCTTTCAATTATTGAGGAATTACTACCGTTCTGCACCACATATTTATATGAATCGACTTTTTCCGATCTTGTACGCATGAAGAACAACTGTAGAAATCGACGGAATGTCGAAACAGACTTACTTAAACATCGAATGAGATGCTGCACATATAGTAGCAAAACATAAGCAGCATACTTCTCATAGCAAATAGTAGTACGTATATTTTACCTGTCTTAAAATGTATATTATAATTATTTTTCTTATTAATGCAGCTGATTTTTCCAGCAACGTTAATTACACATAGAATAGGCGTAATGAAATACAAAGAAGGTAAAAAAACAAAAAGCAAAGCAAAATCACAAAGTTTAAGAAACGCTGGTGTAACGTATATGTATTATCATTATGTAAAATTCATTGGATTAATTATTTTCTGTCAGGTTGAATGCAGTTATTGAAAATAAGATATTAAAGTATCGGACATTAAAACAGGTATTTATTTGTTAATGTCTGTATATTTACTATTTATTCTCCATATTACCAATTTACACTCAGACATTATCTAAAAACATGGTTAAAAGTTCCATTAAAAACGTCCCCATTATCAGAAATGTAAAAAAGTTTCCAATGTGACAGTTTTTATTTGAAACTTTTTTTACATTTTTGATAATGTGGAACGTTTTTAATGGAACTTTTAACCATGTTTTTAGATAATGTCTGAGTGTAAATTGGTAATATGGAGAATAAATAGTAAAGTATTGGAGTTACTGAAATAAAATTATCAAAGTACGCGAAATATCCGTGTTAATTTGTAGTATAGAAGTTAACGAAATTCAATTTGATTCAAATTGAATTTGAAATGTTTTGAGTGTTAAGCATTTAACCATACGAATAAGTTTAAATGTTGTTGGAGATGTTGTTAACCCTTGAATCGATATTTGAGAAACTAGTGCACATAACATATAGTAAGCGTCTCATGGTACTCAGTAAAGGTATAGAGCTATTACGTTACTGGGTAACGATATTCTTGGCATGTATGACTCCTAAGATAGGAACTGCTACAAACTAATTAACTAAGGTTAACTGATGGTTTATGAGATTTTGAGTGAAAACTTTATTTATATAACCTTTAAAGTGGCATTGTGTGAATTAAAACGACTGTTACGAGTGCATTATTGTTAAGTATGTAGATATACCTCCCAGGTGTAAGGAGTACATGGTTAACTTTAATTCTGCTCTAGTTTTCTTGAAATCTTTATAATTGAAAATATGTACATTTATAAATGGTACATTATAAATATGTTCGTGACGTTTATGATTTAAACGCAATTACTTAAGTTTGTTAAAGGATTGTACAATTGTTGTTGGTTATAGTTATTAATAGAAATTTGAAACGTGTATCTAACTTACTTTGTTACAATTAAGGTTCTATGGCAAATTTTATTGGAATGTAGTATGTGTATGCATTGTGAAGGGTTTTCCTTAGGGTAATTTCAGAGAGGATACCCCCCCCCACCCCTCTTTTTCATCATACGCGGGTATCTTCTTATGACTTTGTTAGAACTCTCGGTTCCCCATGTTTTTTTGAGTAGGGGACGTGAGGAAGATTTAATAGAACTGGCTATGGAGCTAGGTATAGATGCTGGTCCAGCAAATAAGGTAATGGGTTTCCGACGCAGTGGTCCCACTCCGGGCACACCTAATTTTCATTCCAAACTTGCATTCGGCACCAAGAATGTTTTAATAAAATTTTGCTTCTATAATGAAAGCTTAAAATAAGGAGTTCTTATTTTCTAAAAAAGTCGTTTGTAAATTCCGGTGTCAGACAGTGATTTCGCATTTTACGAACAGAATTTGTCTGTGCCGGAAAGGGTTAAACAATTAATCTTCGCAAACGAAAATTATATCGAAGGTGATGCTAAAGTGTCGCTGAGACGAATTACCGAAGACCGAATTCGGCGTGAAACAAAAGAGGAAGATGAGCGAATTCGGAGAGAAGAAAAAGAGAAAGTTCGCGAACTTGAAATAAAATGATTGGAGTTGGGAGGAAATAATTTGAGTTTGAGTGAAGCAGTAGAAACGAAACCCAGAGTGCAACTGATGCCGATAACCCCGAAATATAACGAAAAGATAGACGAAATGCAATTATATTTAGTTAATTTTGAGCGTCGTGCGAAGATGGCATATGTACCAAAAACCGAATGAATAGCTTACTTACTGGAATTACTGCAAGCGGAGATGGCTAATAATATAGCTCGAGAGCCTCCTGAGAAAGCAAGTGACTATGATTTCGTGAAGAACATGTTACTTAAGCGTTGTAAGTGTTAAATCCCGAACAGTTGAGGCAATTATTTTTCTGACACCAAAAGTGCCCAGAAGAGTCTTGGAGGAGCTACACTCATGCACTGAATAATTTTTTTAATGAATGGATAAATGAGCTGGGAGTGAAAAGTTACGACCAATTAAAAAAAATTATTGGTAGCAGACCAACTCAAACGCAGAGTACTGAACGACGTGAGAGAGCACTTCGTGGGCCAGTGAAGCAAAATGATCGATTGTCTAGGAAGTCGCAGAAAAGGTTGATGAATATGAAAGTTTGAGAAATAAGTTGAAGAAAAAATAGGTTCCGCTACGGTAAAAGATGTGCCTCGATGGCAATGAGAAGATAGAAATAAGTACAACATTAGGAGAAGGTTCGAAAATACCAGAAACTATCAGTTTGGAGGTACAGATAAATATGTAGGAAGTGACAAGCAGTTTGACAAATTGAAATATCAAGGAGATTATCAGAAGGACAGAAGGTCCCGAGGGGTTAAGCTTAAGTGTTTTACATGGGTAGATTTAACTCATTTTGCAAGGGCGTGCCCCAAGAATAATAGCCAGGGAATACGAAACCGATCTGGAAATTTTGTTAGTAATTTAGTCACTACAGAAGAAGTCGTAGAATGTAAAGAGGTATTATCAGCTCAAATTACAGGGCCAGCTTGCTTTACAATTAAAGAAAAGTCTCTAAAAGGCGATGAGCTAAAAAGAATAGAACTAAAATGTGGTTACACAGTGCTCAAAGGAGTTTTAGATACAGGGACTCAAATCTCAGTCATCAGACATGATTTAGTTCCTATCGAAGCTGGTGAAGGAAAGAGAACTGTGAAAGTCGTGTGTGCATTTGGGTTAACGGAAACAACTCCATTAGTAGTTATTAACTTAAAGACAAACGACTCGCGACATTGCAAAGTTCCAGTCATCTGTGCGTATCTAAAAAATTATTAAGCGAGATGTTGATATGCACAACAGCATTCGAGACACTAAATGAAAATCTACAACAATGTTAATTAGTGATCTCTTTTGCCCCGAAAGAAGACAACCAAAACCCAAACTATAGCGTTAGTGAAATTACAAGGAAGGATGAAGAAGACTTAGTTGAGACAGAATTCCCCACCGCTTCCGGTAAAGAGGTCGGTTGTAATGTAAATAGGACAGTTTGGTTTGGTTTGGTTTGATTATTGACGGCCAATTATCTACACATGGGATATAGGCCCGGGGGGAGTGCCCTTCGTGGGGGTCTTTCTAAGGGAACCTAACCCGTATTTACGCATGGATAAATCCACGGCTCGAAGAAAACCACGAAAACTCCGAACGATTAGGCCGACGGGCGCGATTGGGATCGAACCCAGCACCTCCCGTCTACCAGCTTCGAGAGCACAACCTCTCAGCCACTGGTGGGTCGTAAATAGGACAGAATTTATAAAATTGCAACACATAGACGAATCCTTGGCAACAAGAAAGAACAGTCTAAGGAAAGGAAGGAACAGGAAGGGGGAAGGACAGTCTAAGGAAAGCTATGGAATGGAGAATATGAAATGTTTAACACTAGAACCGCGATGACGGGTCATTTGGACCCGTACCAAATGAGTAGAAGTTGATTCGCACCAGAATTTTTATTTCATCAAATAATTTAAATATATGCTACCAAAAATAATTTAAATAGTTTTAAATAAAATTTCTGGTGTGAAATATTTTTATAAAATTTGAGTAAAATTTACCGCGGTTCTAGTGTTAAGCGGGTCGCTTATGCTTGTTACATGATTAAAAGTGCTGGAAAGCTGGTCTTCTATCCATAAACAAAACAGTGACAAAAGATTCAATAAAATCATTTTTACTTTAGAATGGTACATAAAACACACACACAATAATTAAAAAAAGTCCTTCCGGCCTGTACCGGGAGGAAAAGGTAGCTTCCCTATATCTTCGTTTTAAAATTTTAACTAATGTTAATCGAAAACAGCAAGCTAAAATGCGAAGAAACCGTTTACAAAAGATTCTTAATACTGAATACGTTAATACTGAATTTGAATAAGAGATTCGCCAAATTATTGAGCTATAGCCAAGTTGGCTTTATTTAGGAAGACTTATTTTGGCCGCCAAATTTGGCGATATTTCGCCAAGTTTGGCGAGAATTTGGTGCTAACGGATATGAATATATAGTTTTATGCGTATGATTGGGAAAATGATTACAACAATGAAAGAAAATAATTTTCGAGAGAATTCATGCTCACTAAAACATGAATTAATCGTTGGTTTTTTGTAATGTACTGTCTTGTTTCAAAATGTCAGCCACCCTAGAATTTCAAACTGCTCTATCTCAGCTATTTTATAAGATAGAGGTAAAACGAAAAATGCTCTGGAATCCTTGTATCAAGGCCTAACACTTAAGTAAAAAATAAGTTTGAATTTTTAGCTTTTTGTATATTTATTTTAGTTTTAAAATTTTCAGTGGCTGCCATCTTGAAACAAGATGGCGGATCAAGCTGGCCAAACGAACTCGGTCGCGGCATTGGTGAGCTTAATACACACAATTAGTTTTATCGAAATTGATTTATAAATACCAGCGTTATCGTATGACATAGATCAGATATATATATATATATATATATATATATATGGATATATCTATATCTATATATATATATATAAATCAACATTTGAACGGAGGGTGATTTTGGGATCCGGGTGGGATCGGTGAAAATATATCAAAATTTTCCGGAATTGCTTTCCTCCGAACGGCTGCAATAAGTACCTTTATACTTTTTTGTATTGAAAGCTACCTAAAAATCAGACCACCAGGGGAGTGAACGCTTATTCTCAGAAGCAGGAAATATTTGTGATAAAAAAGTAACAAATTATGGCCTGAAAATGCTGACCGCCTAAGGTTCCTACATCATAACTTGCCTTTAATAAAATCTAATTATTAATAATTAGCTGTCATATTTTAAATAATTATATTTTCATTTACATATAAACCCTATAATTTCATTTTTTGTGAAAATATATGAGTATTTCTTTTTGTTAACATTGTTTTAATGAAATAATGCTGGTAAGAAACAAATTAATTTCACACAAACTTCTTCTGATAATGTTAAAAATTGAGTCACTATTCGGCAACGGAATATTGAAGTATTCAGCCGGACCGAATATCTAGTTTGAGTGCCGAATGAGCAGCGGTGCATCCCTAAATATAACACACATATTTTATCATCGGCGTAGTCTTTCAAAAAAGGTGACTGTCTATACGAATCTGTGAAATTTGATTTAAAAGACAAAGAGAGCTCAAATTGCTCAATAGAACACAAAAACATGGAAAATTCTCTGAGAAAATTAATTATCTCATTAAAGCTGTCATTGAACTAATTGTATAATTGTGGTAACATTATGTGATACTTATTTAAGATAGATAGATAGATAGTTGGATAGTAAATTAGATAATTTAGAGGGTGGATTGCCGAATTACGTATAGTGGAAATTGATAAATAATACATTACATTAAAGAGGAAAGTGCATTGTGAATAAAATAATTAGAATGCAATATCAGGTAATACAGTTTCGTTTCTTACTAATAACCTAGAAGGAAAAGTGTATAGAGGCATAAGTAAGAACAAGGGTAATATTCCGTTCAGAAAAATATATTTTATTAAATCAATTTAGAGATATGAACTAAGGAAGGAAGACTTCGATTTGGAAAAGAATAATTTACACTTGCAATTACAAATATTAAAATAATTAGTTTAAATTAATTTGAAGCATTGATGGATGATTATGTAACCATTAATAAAGGAAAAGGAAAAGGAAAAGGAAGGAGACTGCCTTTTTGTGACAAGCCTAACACGTACAAATGTAAAAGTGATACAACACGCATTGGATGCTGCTTCCAGTGACAATCCTGCTGATCTGATATCCAGAGGCTTAGGTCCCAGTAAACTTCTTGAAAGTGAGTTGTGGTACAGAGGACCCAGTTTCCTGATAACTATCCAAATAAGGCTATTCCTGATGTCATCCTGCAAGACTGTAACTAAGAACTTTAAAATTTAACTAACTGCAAACATGTCTTACATGTTGCAGTTAAATTCTTTTTTGATGATTTCTTAAACTTAAGTAATAATCATATTTAAACTTGTTCGTATTTTAAGTTTTATTTATAGGTTCTATAGTAATTGTAAAGAAAAAACAAAAGAACCACTGTCCCACTTAAATTGTTTGAATTGATAAGAGCCGAAATGAAGCTAATTAAATTGCGTTAGGAGGCTAAAAGGGAAATATTATGCCTCAGGTGAAAGAATAATGTTCCATGTGATAGCCAACTAAAACGAGGAAATTTTAAGAGTTGGTGGTGTTTTTGTTCAACATCTAATTAAAATACTTATGTAATGATGCTGAACATTTTAAGAACTTAACACAGCAGATAAACGCATTGGAAACATGTGTAAGACATTAATGTTTAAGTAATTTGAGGAAGCAGGTTTTCACTTTAAATAGTTTATTCAAATAAAAGTCAAATATAAAAAGAGTCACTGTAACACATATTGGGTCAATAATAAAAACAGAAAACGGACTTTAAGATGAAGTAACTGAACCAAAATAAACATAAGCAGGGCCGGCGCTAGACATTTTACTGACTGAGGCGAGCATTATTTTGCCGCCCCTATGCCGTGATTGTTGTTTCACCACTTCTGCAACTTTTTTTAAAATAAGTAAATTAATTTTGCTAACTATGATTTATTTAAAAGAAAAAAAATATATATAAAATTAATTTACATTTAAGAAATTTAAAATAATCTAATTACTTAAGAAATTTTGCATCTATTTTGAAAATATAACAACAGTTAACTTGAAATTAAATTAATAAGATGTTATCATATTCCAGTAATATTTACAAAAAAAGCATCATATGAAGAATTAAACTGACGCTTCAAAATCTCATTCGTTTTGCTTTTCCCTTGGGAAATGCATTTATTGTATCGACGTTATGATTAGTAAAAAAAAAGTTACACCAGGTGAAGCTAAGTTTAGAATATACATTATTAAGCCAAACTATGTCAAACATTTAAAAACCATCAAATTATGTATAAAATTTGTATAGAATTTCAATAAGCAAAATAATGATATCAATAACAAGTTATAGATTTTTTTGAAACAGGCACAAAAATAAAATCCCTTATTAGTGGTATTTAAAAGAAAATAATTATTAAAAATAATATAAAACTTCAAGATCTAATTTTCCTCGATTTTTCTTCGGCGAAGTCATTTATTATAATACGGAAATCAATATTATAAAGTAATCACATTATCAAGACAAAAATAGATAAATATAACTAACGCAAACTACGCATCACATTCTTGAAATTAAACAAAAAAATTATGATCAGAATAGAAAATTACATGATCATTTAAAATTGTATACATGAAGATTTAATTTTACAACAGTAATATTTACAAAAACACAAGTATCAACAGTGAAATAAATAATTCGATACTAATTCGCCTTGAATTTTCTGTGTCAAAATCGTTTATTATAGCACCTTAATAATAAAAAATAACTTTATTTTCATTTGCAAGAACAATTTAACTAACTGACCTGACCGGCGTTACCCAGGCATGTAAGAAATAGCATGAAGCGCGAAAAAACTAAAAATCGTAATATAAAAGCGGGAAAAAAATAAAAATCACTCCACGAATTCCGAATAAACTTTAATGAAAAGTGAAAAAAAATTACTATATTGGGGTAGAAGATTGATGCCGAATTCCTTTTACAAATGTGGAAAACACTAAAAGTTGCATACAAAAATCGCAGAGGACAAAATTTACTATTGGGCTAAGAGATAATTTTTTTTTTGCGAATGTCCAAAAATCGCCGCAAAACACCAAAAACTCTAAAAATCGAACAACAAAATTCGAAACAAATTCAAAAATCGCTGAACGAATTCCGAATAAACTTTATTGAAAAGAGGACAAGATTTTCTATATTGGGATAAAAGATTAAAACCTGATTCCCCTATTACAAACGTGGAAAAATCGTCGCGAAAACAAAAACAAACTCGCTAAAAATTAAAAAATCGCAGAGGACAAAATTTACAACTGTATGCTAATACATTCTAACGTCAATTCTTTCCCAAAGTCAAAAATCGGAGCGAAAAAACGTTAAAAATCGCATTGAAAATCGCTGAATACAAAATGTAATATATTGGGCTAAATGTTTGAAATCGAATTCCTTTTATGAATATCAAAAAATCGCCGCAAAATGCAAAAAATGCTAAAAATTGCATTGAAAATCGTAATAAAAATCACAAAAACTTCAAAAATCGCGGAGAACAAAATTTAATAGGATAGGCTAAATATTTGAAACTGAATTTTTTTTACGAATGTCAAAAAATTCAACGAAAAACGCGAAAACTCAAAAAAATTCTAAGAATCGCATTAAAAATCCCTAAAAATTCAAAAATCTCGGAGAACAAATTTTACTACATAAGGCTAAAAGTTTGAAACCTAATTTCTTTTACGAATGTCAATAAATCACCGCAAAACGCTAAAACTTATAGAGAACAAATTTACTAATAGTGAACTGAAACACTGTAACAGGAATTATTCACGAATGTCAAAAAATTACCGCGAAACGCGAAAAAACATTAAATATCGCTAAAAATTCAAAAATCGCAGCGGTCAAAACTAACTATATTAAGCTAAAAGTTTGAAACAGAATTACTTACAAGTGTCAAAAAATCGCCACGGAACGCGAAAAAGCATGTTGAAAATCACATTAAAAATTCAAAAATTGCAGAGGGCAAAATTTACTGTATTACGCTAAAAGTTTGATGCTAAATGCCTCTTACGAATGCCAAAAAATCGCTAAAATTCAAAAATAGAGGAGGACAAAATTTACTGTATTAGTCTAAAGTAGGGATGCACGACCTGTGGCCAGCGATCGGATTACTGGTGGCCCGCGGATCAATTTCGCCGATCGAATGCGTAGAAATCGCAAAGCTTTTCCAAATTTCGCCGATCGGACGTGTAATATACGCGAATTTCGCCCATCGGGTTCTTAAAAATCGCAAATTTTGCCGATTGGGTGCGTACAAATTGTAAATTTTGCCGATCGCCTGCGTAATAATCGTGAATTTTGCCGATCGGGCCCATAAAAATCGCGAATTTTGCCGATAGGATGCGTATAAATTGCAAATTTTGCCGATCAGGTGTGTATAAATCGTAAATTTCGCCGATCGTATCCGTAAAAATAGCTAATTTTGCTGTTCGGGTCCGTAAAAATGACGAATTTTGCCAATCGGGCCCGTAAAATCGCAAATTTTGCCAATCGGGTGCGTGTAAATTGTAAATTGCACCGATCGTCTGCGTAAAAATCGTGAATTTTGCCGATCGGGTGCGTATAAATCGTAAATTTCGCCGATCGCCTGGGTAAAAATCTTGAATTTTGGCGATCGGGCCCGTAAAAATCATGAATTTTGCCGATCTGGCCGTAAAAATCGTGAATTTTGTCGATCGGTCCCGTAAAATTCGCGAATTCCGCCGGTCGGGTAATTAAAAACTCACGAATTTTGTCGATCGGGCCCGTAAAAAACGCGAATTTTGCCGATCGGGTGCGTGCAAATTGTAAATTTCTTCGATCGTCTGCATAAAAATAGCGAAATTTGCCGATCGGGTGCGTATAAATCGTAAATTTCGCCGATCGGGCCCATAAAAATCGAGAATTTTGCCGATAAGGCCCATAAAAATCGCGAATTTTGCCGATCGGGCCCGTAAAAATAGCGAATTTTGCCGATCGGGATTGTGTAAGTTGTACATTTCGCCGGTCGGACGCGTAAAAATCGCGAATTTCGCCAATCGGGTGCGTATAAATCGCAAATTTCGCCGAACGGGCGCGTAAAAATCGTGAATTTTGTCAATTACTAGGAAAAAACTACGAACATTTTCAATAGCGCAGGGAAAAAAATGCTTTTCCATCCTTGCCGGCTGAATTGGGTTATGCTGACTAAGGAAGTGGTTGAGTATAGGGAGCTAACCCTCCTTTTAAAATTAGCATTTTTATGAACTTTTAGGCCGATCCTCCCCCTCCTTCCCCGAAACAAACATTTTGTCCACCCTACGGATGTTGGCTCTCGACTCGACAATCCAGTCATTTTTGTGACTGGCCCTCCTCTTATAAAGGTTGTGCATCCCTACTTAATATCCACATTTTATGACTGAATATGTTAAGAAGTGCAATTTAGATTAATATATGTTTCTCCTTTTCCTCACCTTCATTCATGAAAGCAGAATTTTTTTTTCGGCACTGGCAATCTTTAAAGCTAAATTTACTCCTTTAAATAAAGTAAAGGAGTATTTTCACTCTTTGAAAATAATCTTAGCTATATCTCTTGTATAAATACAAACGTAAACTGTTGATATATCCTTGCCAACATAACTGAATACGTTGACTGGGAAGGAAGGAACCTAGGAGGCTAAATCTACCCTTCCGAAATTTATATTTTTTGTATCTGATTGTAGACTTAGATTCCCCCTCCCCTACCGTCACACCTCCTCGAAACAAAATTCTACTAATGGTGGCCCTCGACAACCCAGTCATTTTTTAAGTGGCCCTTCGATTAAAAAGGTTGTGCACCCCTAGTCTAAAGGATTGAAACCGAATTCCTTTTAACAACGTCAAAAATCGCCACAAACGGGAAAAAACTCAAAAAATTGCATAGAAAAATTCAAAAATCGTTGTACGAATTCCGAATAAACTTTATTGAAAACAGGACAAAATTTACTATATTGGGCTAAAATTGTACAGCCAGAATTCTTTTACTAAGGTAGAAAAATCGCCACAAAACAACAACAACAAAATAAAAAACGCTAGAAATCTCATAAAAATTGCTAAAAATTTAAAATTCTCAGATAAGCAAATTTACTACAGTTGGTTAAAACATTTTAAAAGGAATTACTTTCCGAATGTCAAAAAATTGGCGTGAAAAGCGTAAAAATCTCATAAGACAAAATGTAATATATTAGGCTAAATATTTGAAACCGAATTTATTTTATAAGTGTGAAGAAATCGCCGTAAAGCGCCTGGAAATGCTAAAAATTGTATTGAAAATCGGAAAAAATTCAAAAATCGCGGAGGACAAAATTTACTAAATTAGCAAAAAATCGAGGCAGAACGCGAAAATGTACTGAGAATCACATTGAAAATTGCATTAAATACAACTAAAAATTTCGAAATAGCGGAGAACAAAATTTACTATATTAGGCTAAAAGTTTGAATCATAATTAATTCCTTTAACCAATATTAAAAAATCACCGCGAAACGCAAGAGAAAAAATCTCGTCAGAAATCACTAGTAATTCAAGAATCGTCGAGAACAAAATTTACTATAGTGGACTAAAACGTTGTAACAGGAATTCTTTCACTGTAATTATATGCAACTTCTTTGACTGTAATTATATGCAATGTACTTCGTATTTTTATTTTAAATCAGAAAAAAAATATATCTCTCACTTTTTTCTTAAATTTTGACACATACAATATGCGAGCCAAATGCCGCCCCTTTAGGGGTGCGCCCTGCGGCGGCTGCCTCACTTGCCTCACCCCTGGCGCCGGCCCTGAACATAAGTATAACTCACTAAACGATGTTTCACAGCATGATGGTAATCTATCAAAATAAATACTAATTACAAAAGACAAGACTATTTCCTTGTAATGAGGAAGCCTAAGCTTCACCCACGTTCGAGATTGATTCTCCTACAATTAGAAAACCGACTAAACACACGATAAGGAAAGGGCACGTTTACAAACAAACAGTTCCATCAACCAATCTACCACTGCATTTTTGTCGCAGCTATCATTACAGGAAACGTCATGGCGACGTAGGCCAATCATATCATAGACCGGTTTAACATAGACCTATCAAATCCCTCCATCTCATGTGTACTGTAGGAGCCGTAAAGAACGAACAGGTTTTTCTCCCAAACCAACAGTAGTTTAACCAACAGTGACGTCAGGTGCCCTTTCCTTATACACAGCCCTTTTATAGTGGCGAAAGCCAATTACACATTCAAAACAAACTTTCCAGAACATGCGGCAATGAGTCATCGCGATATCGATTAAAGCGTAATCGAATACTGAATCGAATCGCACGCAAGTAGATGCGATCTGCAAAAGCTCTACTTACGAAAGAAAAATGGGTGAATCGATTAGCGATCGCAGATGAGCAGAATGCCGATGTTAGATACGATATTATTTACGATAGTGAGAGCTGATATGCCGGTGAAAATGAAAGTTTAGCTTTAAGTCAAAGTAAATAAATGAAAGATAAAAGGAATTTCTAAATTAAATAAAGGCCAAAAATGAAAGAAAAATGTAAGTAAACGATATTTAAATAATATTTAAATGTTAAAAACATATGTAAAAATGAAATTAAGAAAACATAATTTGAACTTAGTACTGATTCTGTATGGATAACTTAATGTCTTTGAAACAAGGAGAAGCTTAAAATATTTAATTCCTAACAGGTGGAAGTCTTGTTAATTCCCAACTGAGTTTTAGTGGGAAATTTCCAGTAATTTTGCCAAAGAGTCATAAATTAACTAATTTAATTAGAGAAGAGTATCATAAAAGATATTTACATGTTGGCCAACAAGGGTTACTGTTTATTATGAGGCAGAAGTTCTGGCATTTGAATGATCGTAATCTTTGTAGGAAATCAGTTCATAACTATGTGCTTTGCTTTAACGCAAAACCAATCACTCAGCAACAGCTTATGGGCAACTTGCCTCCTGAAAGTGTTACGCAAAATTTTCCATTTAATTGCGTAGGTGTAGCGTTTTTTTGGAATTCTCATGATAAAGTACCCTAACAAATAGGAAAGATAAATTGAATAAATTTTATGTATGTATTTTCATTTGCCTTGTTACAAAGGCCAGTCATCTGGAATTAGTAACTGATTTATCAAGTGATGTAAAAAGATTTATCAGCAGGCGTGAAAAAAAATGTGCTCGTATCTTCTCAGACAATGCAACAAATT
The DNA here is from genome assembly GCA_963931845.1 of Maratus michaelseni. Classification (NCBI taxonomy): domain Eukaryota; kingdom Metazoa; phylum Arthropoda; class Arachnida; order Araneae; family Salticidae; genus Maratus; species Maratus michaelseni. Next base: position 311,432,315 of record OZ007596.1, on the reverse strand, counting down.
TTACAGGAAACAACACTAAACTAAAATGATTGATGAATAACAAAACTTGGTGTTTCGCCTTTTGAAAATGATAAATAGGAACAATGTAAATACAAATATTGAAGGCTGTATTATTGTCTTGTATTGATTTTTAAAAAATTTTACATGCATTTTGTTTTAGTGATTTTTTTCTTTTTTGGTTGTCGAAGTGTTTGAGACTGATCTTAGCATGACATTTCAATTTGTTGAATATTTGTCAACATGTCAAGTCAAAATGTTCATGCAATTATAATTTTTGATAATATACATCTTTGTTTAAGTTGTGTAGTTTGGCAACAAATGAATTTAATTTACTTTATGTAATTTTTGTAAATCCATAGAACAACAGAGTTTGTTGATACTAGGCCTTGTAAGATCACTATTTTTGTGTGTGAAACAAAGTGAGTTTTTTTAGTATCAAAGATATTTTTATTGCGTTAAATAATGTTCTACTAAATTTTGGGTTATACCACAATGTAGAAATCTGAGTTAGGCTTTTTTTGAACATTAAGAAGATGGATAAAATAAAATGTTAAAGCTAAACGTTAAAGAAGTCTTACACCTTGTATTTGATAGAATAATGGTTATGTAGATTATATACTTCACAAATCAAAGCGTGCTCTTTAATTTGTATACATAGGTGGATATTTTATGGAGATTTTACAAGAATTTCTTTGTTATACATTTCACAAGATAAAAGTTATTCAGTATTTCTCTATCATCTGGTCGACCACTTTTCATAACAAACATTTTCCCCAAACTAAGATTAAACGCCAAAGATGCAGTCCCATTTACTTAATGTCAGAAGCATGATACGTGTTTGTTATGTCATCAAGTGGTTTTTAATCTGACATTTACGTGTATTTTTCATTATGTTTTACTGATTTATTAGTTATATCATTCAGTATAATAACAATTGTGTCCTTAAATTCTTATATTTTATTTATTTTGATATTCCAACGGGAACGTTCTCCCGTTTATTTGGCATTACAGTTTGGCGATAGTTTATGAAAAGTGGTCAATGGGATAACAGAGAAGTACCAGTTTTTCTTTAGTGTGTACATGCAGGAAAACATTCCAATGAGATTTTTGAGAAAACCTTCTGTTACACTCCTTATAAAAGAAATGTAGTATGAAAAGGTATTATCTCTTTATGAATAAGGTTTCTTTTTTCACTTGCCAGTTTGAATTCGTATGTGTGTAGTTAAATGAGGCTTTTCAGAAAATCCTCTCTTGCACACCTCACAAGAGAAAGGTTTATTTTTAGTGTGAACACGACAATGCTGATTAAAATAAAACTTACTCGAAAAGATTTTGTTGCACACCTCACACGTGAATAATTTCTCTAATCTTATGTCATAATGATGCCTATCTAAATTAGACATCACAGAAAATGAATGAGTATGAATTTGCAGATGTCTATTTAAAGCAGATATTTGAGAAAACCGTTTGTGTTGCACACTTCACAACAAAAAGGCTTCTCTTTAACTTGAATACGCAGGTGGACACTCAACATAGATTTATAAGAAAATTTTTTGTTGCACACCTTACAAGAGAAAGGTTAGTCTTTGGTGTGAATAAAACGATGCTGTTTTAATTGACATTTATGAGAAAATCCTCTGTTACACACCTCACAAGAAAAAGGTTTCTCTCCAGTATGAATTCGCAGATGGTCATTCAAAGAAGATTTAGTAGCAAATCCTTTGTTGCATACTTCACAAGAGAAAGGTTTTGCTTTAGTATGAATTCGCAGGTGGAGATTCAAATTCGATTTAGTAGCAAATCCTTTGTTGCATACTTCACAAGAGAAAGGTTTTTCTTTAGTATGATATCGCAGATGGACATTCAATTTAGATTTACAAGGAAACCCTTTGTTGCACACATCACAAGAGAAACGTTCCTTTTGTAAGTTGCCAGTATGAATTTGCATGTGTGTACTTAAATGATGCATTTGAGAAAATCCTTTGTTGCAGACCTCACAAGTGAAGGTTTTCTCTTTAGAATGAATTCGCAGATGAAGCATCAAATTAGATTTATTACGAAATCCTTTGTTGCACACCTCGCAAGAGAAAGGTTTATCTTTAATGTGAATAAAATGATGCTGTTTTAAATTAGATTTATGAGAAAATTCTCTGTTACACACCTCACAAGAAAAAGGTTTCGCTTTAGTATGAATTCTCATGTGGACAATCAAATTAGATTTATTTGAAAACCCTTTGTTGCACACCTCACAAGTGAAAGGTTTCTCTTTAGTATGAATTCTCATGTGGACAATCAACTTAGATTTATTAGAAAACCCTTTGTTGCACACCTCACACGAAAAATGTTTCTCTTGAGTGTGAACATAATGATGCTTATCTAAATTAGACATCACAGAAATTATTTTGTTACACACCTCACAAATGAAAGGTTTCTGCTGGGCATGAATATGGTTATACAATTAGATTTGACATATTCTATTGCAGATTTCCAAAGTGAAATAGTTTTTCCTTACGATGGTGCATTTTAAAATTACATTTCTGAGGCAGTATTATACCAGAAAACTTACTAATGAAGTTCTTAAAACATTTAAGATAAAAATCATATACTTTTATATAAAATTTAGTAAATTAATTGTGTTCCTTATCTGCTAATTTTAATTCTTTTACGCTAGATTATACATGCAAATCCATTCTCTTTTATCCAAAATTCAACAACTTTTAGACAATTTTATTCCAGCTAAAATGAGACTGTGTGTTTATGTACTAACTTCTTTCCAAGGTTTTTATGTTCTTCTGGTTTTCATGTGTGAAATGAAACCATTATCAGATTTGCACCTGCAGTATTGACTGCATTCCAAATGCACAGGTTTTGGATCACAAATGAAATAAAATAAAAAGTAATGTTCTGTACTTGATGCATCTGCAGGTTCAAAGTTATATTAAAGGCTGTTTGTTAGTTTTTCTAATTTGATAAAGGTGCCAATATGGTAAATCTGTTGGCTTGTTTCTAGTTCAAAGAATTAGTATGCATTTGTTCCTAACGTCATATTTTTCATTGTGGTATGGGTCAACACAGACAAATTTGTTGGCATCTCAGAAATGGCAGGCGATTTTGAATTTTCATGCCTTGAGGTTGTGCGTAGTTTTGAATGCTGGGGGGGGGGGGAAACAACCTCTTTTCTAGTGTTCTTCTACAAATAAACTTGTTCCATGGATTTTAAAGTCTCCTATATTTTTCTATTCAGTGTGACAGCCCTCAGGTTCTTGCCAGCAGTGTACATGTACTTCTTGTAAACGATAATCTAAAAGTTTTAAATTAGCTTGTCACGAAAATATAACTAACTTTAGCTGCTATTTTCCTGATTGAAAATATAACTGATGCAGACTGCAAATGACAGTATTCACATTTGTTCTGTTCATACAATGAAATAAAAAAAAGACCAGATATAGGAGACTTTTTAAACATAAATCCAGAAATGAACAGTAATGAGTTAAACAAAATTTTCAAAATTATACTTTCCATTTATATTTAAATTACTTTTCTTTGCACCAGAAATGTTGTCAATTTTAAACTGAGCACATTTTAGAAGCAGAACTTTTCTCTATATGGAGTACTAACCACGTAAAAGAAGTTGGAACAAAGATATATTTTCATAAAATAGTTTAATTCCTTCACTGATGAATAAAAAAGTGACTGTTCACAAATGAAAGAAAATGCTAAAAATTGTATCAGAAGTTTAAACATTTCTCTGCACTAAAATAATTTAAAACACTTGATAGCTTTATAAAAAATTGTTGTCTAGTAATCATAATATAATTCAATCTAGCAATTTGCAAGTAAAAACAAACAAAATTATACTATTTCCCACTGGTTCAAAAATTTTAGGAAATTTTCACTGAACCAGTTTTTTTATGCCAGGAGACATGGATTGAGAATTAAAGTTACTATAGCCTTTAAACAGAATTTGTGTACCGAAGCGTGTCCACGGTATGTTCAGATTAAATTTCCAAAACATCTGCACCTGCAATATAATTGAAAACATATACAAGTAAATTAAAATTAAAAGTAGAATGAATAATAGATATTTAGTACACTTTATTCCAATTGCTGCAACTGAATTTAAATATTTTATGTGAAAATATTTTTACAAAACTGTTAGGGGAATAACACCAACACGAAGAAAAAAAGTCATTCTGGGTTGTACCAGGAGGAAAAGGTAGCTTTCCTATATCTTCGTCTTAAGATTTTAGCTAATGTTACTCAAAAACACAAAGCTGAGATGTGGATAACCCTATTCAAGAAGATTTGTTAATACTGAATTTGAATAAGAATTTTGACAAATTAGTCAGCTATAGCCAAGTTCAGTTCATTTATGGCAACTTATTTTTGGTTACCAAATTTGACAATATTTTTTGCCAAATTTGACGAGATTTTAACATTAACGGATATGAAAAATTTTTATGTGAATGATTGGGAAAATGGTTACAAGAATGAAAAATAATTAATTTGTGAGAAATCAGGTTCACTAAAACTCATAAATTAATCCCAGATTTGTTTTAATCCACTGTCTTGTTTGAAAATGTTAGCCACCCTAGAATTTGATACTGCTACATCTCAGGCATTTTTTAAGAGAGATACAAAACAGAAAATTTGCTAAATGACCTAACACTTAACCAAAAAAAAAAAAAAAGAATAATTTTTAATTTTTTGTATACGATTCTTGAAATTAAATCTTTCAGTGGCTGCCATTTTGAAACAAGATGGCGGACCATGCTGGCTAACGAACTTTGTCCAGATAAGTTGTATTCAAATTTATTTATAAATATGAGTGCTATCATATGACAATAATCATATATATATACATATATATAAATCAACATTTGAATGGAGATGTTTTTGGGATCTCGGTGAAAATATACAGAAACGTCTTCCTTCTGATCGGCTGCAATAGGTAGCATTTTACTTTTGTAATAAAAGCAACCTAATTTTTTTCTCCTTTCTAACTGGCTTTTGAGTAGTCTTGGTATAAAAGAGACGTAGCAAAAGACCAGGACGCTAAACGACGCGCTCCGAAAATTCTGCGACAGTCATAATTTTTAAAATTTGTAAAAATAATATTTACAAAGCTGAAATTTACTAGACTGCCCGGTACACTAAAAAATAAGGGGCAGAAAATATGTAATTTTTTTTTTTACTACAATTACTTTTTTACATCCAGATCAGGCCTTAGATGGGACAAGTTGGAGTGACTGCTAGGGTCAGTAGACACTAAGGGGTGGAAAATTTACAAAATAAATTATTATTTAGTAAAAACTGAATTTTGTTTGTTCTAAATCATTGATATAATTATGAAAATTAGAGTTAGGTTCAGGAAAACATGTAGACATATCAGCCTATTGATAAGAAGAATGGTATAAGTGATAGTTCCAATGAAAGTGGCTGTAGATAGTACACAAAGATATTTTATGGTATTGGAATTCATTGTTGTTCAATGTATGGTATTAGAATTCATTTACAGAAAATCCTGGCTTTTTCAGTTCTTTAGACACCAACTCATATCACCATGACTTTAAATGCCTGCGCAATTGTAATGTAATACTACAAGAACAGTAAAATGTGTGTAAATGAAATCAGTCTGTAACAGAATCCTGTCTTAAATGAAAAAATTACATGGTCCCAACAGAAAGAACATCAACAATTATACATGCTAATACAGAAATATGTATAAAGCGGAATTTTTTTCCTGTTCCTTTCGATTCTGGTTTCACAAGTTTTATTGAATAAATATTTGACAAACCTGATTACATATTTCAATATTATGTATTTTATGATTACGTATTTTTAATTTAAAAATAAGTCAGCTAGTAAAATCCTTTTTGTAAATTTTTTTTGCAGAGGAGGGAGAGCACCAAAATCCACGTGCGCCTCCCATGAAAGAAAGACTAGTTTCGAGCCTGGGCACAAGTAAATAAATAGAATTCTGCTGCTCTACGTGTATTCAAGTAACAAAGTGGTTTAGCTAGATAAATATTTTTGGAGTTTGCGGGAGGAGTGAAATTTCTGACAATTTTTTTTAAAAACAAAAATATTGTATAAACTAATTTTAAACTAACATTTGTCAGACAAGTGATTTTTATAATTTTTGTGGGGAGAGGGGCTCTGCAGAGCCCCAGATACGCCACTGAAGTGACATACTATTTTAGAGGTTAACACATTGAAACAATGGACTTAAATTAGAAATTCATAAAATTTTTGAAAAATTTCAGGAATCTGCAAAATTTTAGTAAAACTTAAAAAATTCAGAAAATTTTTGAATAATATTTTTTCTTCAGATTTCGAGATCTTCTTGATTTTTGAATTTTGGATAATGGGTCCTATAGTGTGTATTTTTAATTGTTTACTTGACCTTCACTTTTAATATTTGTATTATGTATCGAATATTAAATAATGAAGTAAGCAAATGAGGTTTACGAATAAATTACTTTTACACATTTAATGAACTTCACAAGACATCCCAACGTGAAGGCATACACAACTATACATATCCAGTGGCTAAAGCAAGTAAACAAACTTATTAATATAGATGGAGCTAGAGGAAGCACTTGCATTTATTCTTGTGGTGCTGCCATCTGTAGTTTATTATTTGAAGTAAAACACCACAATTTGAATCATCTTTTAATTTATTGTAAACATGCATTATAATTTTGAGTTCCTAATTATATTCAAATTATTGTGTAAAAAATGTAAACAAATTCAGTGACTAGAAATACACAAAATTGTAAAATCTGCTCAACTTTTGGTCGCAAAATATGGGAATTTGAAGGGGTCTACTGTATTTTAATGATGAAGAATTCTACATTTAAAGCCGAGGTTTCACTTCCTTGGACTAAAAATGATGTGTATTTTGCAATTTTTTTTTTCGGTTACAAAGAAAATATATACAAAAACTTTCAGACTTTATGGATTATATTTATTGACATTTATCTTATATATATACATATATATAACTTTTTGTGCACACACAAAAAAAAACAATATGTTTTGTGTGAAGAAGAGTACCTGCACAGGTGCAAGTGAACTTCCAATTGGTAAACATTTTTCTCCGATGATCTAAAACAAATTTGGCCACAAAATTGTGAAAGGGCATTAACTTCTCTAGAGCTTATACCAACATTTAAATTAAAAAGTCAACTTTTGAAAAAATTGCAGTCATTTTAAATAAAAAAGTAATTTTTTCACATTTTTGTTAAAAACTTTCAGAGCTTAAACATCTACTTAATGCATAAACATTATACTTTTCAGTGGCATAAACTCCAGCAAAATAGATTACCTTTTTTTTTAAATAAAAAATAAAGAAAATGGGTTGAAAAGTTCTCCAGAAAAAAAGGGTTGCCGAATTTGAAAAACAGCATTTTAAGAAAACCAAGTTTAAAACTTACCATAGTGTTATGTTCAACAAAAAAATAAAGAAAGGATGCACTAAAATATCCAGCAGTAGCCAGATATCCTAACAGATATATAAATTTTACAATAGTGTTACGTTCAACAATAATAATAATAAAAATTGTAAGGAATTGAAATATTACAAAACCGCTTTAGATAAACAATTTACACACTTGATGGAAGTATATATGCAAAATCAAAAATTTTGATGAATCAAAACGATTACCTTTTTTTTAAATAAAAAATTAAGGAAATTGGTCGAATAGTTAAAATAAAGTAAGGATGCACTAAAATATCCAGCAGTAGCCAGATATCCCAACAGATATATAAATTTTACAATAGTGTTACGTTCAACAATAATAATAATAATAATTGTAAGGAATTGAAATATCACAAAACCGCTTTAGGTAAACAATTTACACACTTGATGGAAGCATATATGCAAAATCAAAAATTTTGATGAATCAAAACGATTACCTTTTTCTTTTAAATAAAAAATTAAGGAAATTGGTCAAATAGTTCTCAAGAAAAATAGTCACCCAATTTGAAAAACAGGGTTTTCAGAAAAGCAAGTTTAAAATTTCACAATAGTGCAACTTTCAAAAATAACAATAATAAAAAAAAGATGGTAAGGAATTGGAAGATCACGAAACCACTTTAGGTCAACAATCTACACACTTCATGTAAGCATATATGCGAAATCAAAAATACTGTTGAAACAAAACAATTACCTTTCTTTTAAATAAAAAATGAAGAAAACTGGCCCAATAGTTCTAAAGAAAAATGGTCGCCCAGTTTGAAAAACAGGGTTTCGAGAAAAGTAAGTATAATATTTTACAATAGTGTTATATTCAACAATAATAACAATATAAAAAAAGATGGTAAGGAATTGGAAGATCACGAAACCGCTTTAATTCAACAATATACACACTTGATGAAAGCATATAGGCAAAACCAAAAATTTTGATGAATTAAACTGATTAACTTTCTTTTAAATAAAAAATGAAGGAAATTGTTCAAACAGTTTTCAATAAAAATGTTTGCACAGTTTTAAAAACAGGAATTTGAGAAAAGGAAGCTTAAAATTTCACGATAGTGTTATATTCAACAATAACAATCATAAAAAACTAGCTGGCTTCGCCGCTAGCGGATCCCTAACTTACATCGGGGCCTCGAATCTAATTGAATTCTCCATTTGTATAAAACCTCAAAACGAACAAACCTACGGCTCGTGTCCCCCTCGAACTGAACAAACCTCCGACCTGGGTCCTGGGGTTTTCCGGGATGTCGAGTCGAATGAGCCAAATTGTGTCGTGATGGGACCCATACGATGGGAGATATTTTGAAAAGAAATAGCAATATCCTTAGCTTTTTCTTTTTTGCTATACAAAAATCAGAATTTTGCTAAAATCAAAAATTATGATCCGAACTTGAAAATTTTTTGAATCCCTGAAATGTCAGCCTACTCTGAGCAAAGTTGCATATGTTTCAGATTCGAAAATCCGATAATTTGAATTTTTTATAGCGTATAAAAACTGCATTCATTTTTAAATGCATCATTTTATCTCTTTCAGAAATAAATTATCCCCAGACGATCTGTCTCCGTAAACATGTGCGAATCAAGGGCAAGTGTCTTTCTGGAATAGAAATAAATTCATTTTCCATTTCATTAATGAGTTTTTAATTGATATTTTAAAAAGTTAATGGTTGATTTTTATGATTTTTTTTTGTTGAATTTGCGATTTTTTTCTACACATGTTTGCAAATTTTCATGGACGTAGAGTAATTATTTCCACTTGTTTCGAAAAGCAGGTGGAGAGATTTCACCTTGGATGTGTCAACCCTGCATTCTTTACGGCAAACCCTCTTTCTTGTCCGGGTCACTATTGGAAGTCTGGCCAGTTTTTGGCTGAAATAAAGAAAAGTTACGGTCCAAAATTTCAAAAAATTTAAATTTTTGCAACAAAAATCGAGCATGTGTGTACCCCGATTTTCGGATCGATACCCCTGGTAGTTTTTTTTTTAATTCTATGATGCATCAAAAAGAGACAATTTCGATGTCTGGGATTGTCAAAATGGTAATTTCAAAATTTCATAAATAGGTTTCTTTTTTGTTAACTATGATAAGGTTTTTAATTGATATCTTTGTTAATTAAGGGCCAACTTCTTTGATACTACATATCAACAATCCTAGGATTTTTCCAATTTTTTTTTTAGACCAAGACCGCCACTCAGTTCGCATTTTTGCATTTACACACAGACAGACAGACGTTTCCGAACATTAATAGTATTGATAAGATTGTAAGGAAATGGAATAATATGAAATTGCTTTAGGTGAACAATCTGCACAATTAATGAAAGCATATGTTCAAAATTAAAAATATTCCTGAATCAAAATGATTACCTTTCGTTTAAATAAAAAATGAAGGAATTTTTCGAATAGTTCTCAAGAAAAATGGTTGCCTAGTTTGAAAAACAAGGTTACGAGAAAAGCATGTTTAGTATAATGTTCAACAATAATAATAATAATAAAATGATTGGAAGGCATTGGAATATCACAAAACTGTTTAGGTCAACATTCTACACACTTGGTGTGAGCATATATGCAAAATGAAAAATTTTGATGAATCAAAATGATTACATTTCTTTTAAATAAATGTGAAGAAAATTGTTCAAAAAGTTCTAAAAAAAAATGGTCACCCAGTTTCAAAAACAGGGTTTCAAGAAATGCAAGTTTGAAATTTTATAGTGTTATGTTAAACAATAAGAATAACAAAAAATATTATACGGAATTAGAATATCACCAAATTGCTTATGTAAACATCTACACACTAGATAGAAGCATACATGCAAATTCAAAAATTTTGATGAATTAAAATGATTACTTTTCTTTGAAATAAAAAAATAAGAAAATTGGTTGAATAGTTATCAAGAAAAATAGCCGCCCAATTTGACAATAAAAGTTACAATAGTGTTAAGTTCAACAATAATAATCCCTAATATTAAGCACGGTAAACGTCTGTGTGTGTTTCTTTCTTTCTGTCTGTCTGTGCACTCCCCGCTGTACACGCAAAGGCTCCGGGACTAATCGACGCACCGGCGGCGGACGCGGACCGAAAAATTCGGAAAAATAGCGCGACGCTCAAGTTACGATCGGGTCGGGATTCCGACCCGGACCCGGGGAGTTATTAATGAACGAAAGTGTTTTAATTACCGACCGAAACCAAACTGGAAAAAGAATCGAAAAAAATTTCCGTTTTGATAATCGCAGACATCCAAATCGTCGCTTTTTAACGCATCATCGAATAAAAAAAAATGTACCGGAGGTATCGATCCGAAAATCGGGGTACACACGCGGCCGATTTTTGTCGTTCCAAAATGTCAAATTTTTTGAAATTCGGACCGTAACTTTTCTTTATTTCGGCCAAAAACTGACCAGACATCCAACATCGACCCCAGACGTAAAAAAAGGTTGCCGTAAAGAATGCAGGGTCGACAGATCCGAGATCAAATCGCCCCATTCCTTTTTGAAACAAGTGGAAATAATGACTCTACATTCGCGAAAATTTGCTAACACGTGTATAAAAAAATCGCGAATTCAACAAAAAAAAATTCGTAAAAATCGACCAGTAATTTTTAAAGATATCAATTAAAACTCATTAATGACACGGCAAATGAATTTATTTCTATTCCAAAGAGACAGCTTTTTCATTTCAACATTCAACGCAGACAAATCGTCTGTGGATAAGTCATTTCTGAAAGAGATAAAATAGTCACGTGACTTTCAACTGCGTTTTTTCAGAGGGGGGCCCATTTCCGAATCTAAGGGGCGCATTAATTCCAAACTTTGACAGGGCGACTCAAAATGGATTCTGCTTTCAGAATATCTAAAAATTATTCTCATATCTTCATTAGGAGCCGATATATTATTTTATTGTATAATTAATCATCGTTATTTGTATAATTAAAGCAAAAGAAAGATTTCTATTACAGTGCCGGCTAGATATTACGATTTTAAGAAGTAGGCCCCGTCTAAAAACTGCCATAACGAGTATCTTAAGTTTTTGTTTTAGAGTGGCAACCAGATATTATGATAGGGAAAAGCGGGCTTCGCCCGTTATCGATTTTTTTTTTTCAGTTTTAAGTTTTCCTATAGGTCCCTCCCAGTCTTTGAACAAGAAGTCCGGTAGTCTAAATAAGTTGTTTGACATCAGATTTTTTTTTTCCGGCAGTCTAATTCAGTTGTTTAAGGAAAAGCAGTGTCCTCCCCCCCCCCCTTCAAGTTTTTTTTATCTTAACTGTGGGGTTCTAGAGGTTCGTTCAGTTCGAGGTTTATCTTATTCGAGGTTTATTTTTTCTATTTGCGCCACCTGGTGGCGGAAGGTGGAACTAACGTATACTGCAGCGCGTGCGCAGCACGACTGCTATACGGTGCCGCAGGCAGCGGGGAACGAAATCACCCACTCGTGGACAGCCACCCGTGAGGTATAGGAACAATAAGTCCACGAGGGGAAAAATAAACGCTACCCGACACCGATAGCACCCATCCGTTCCAACCCCCACCGCAGGAGGCGCCTGTTTATTAGATTTGAAACAATGAATATAATTACATAACAATAATAAAATATAAAAGGTAAAAAATAACAATTTTTTGCAAATTGAAAGTTAAATATAAAATATTTTCAAAGTACTATAAGTTCATGATGTGCTAAATTTATGGTATTTTTGTTCAGAAAGTCAATGGTCAGTTCAGTCAATTTTTTTTTAAATTCTTTCGTAATGAAAGAGAAATTTTTATTGAGAATATTATAATTCTCTTTTAACTTTTGAGAGTTTGAAGGATTGAAAATGAAATTACGAAGGTTATATCTGAGAGTTTCGTTCTTATCAAAAGGGAAGTGATGGATTATAAGAGGGCAGCATCCGAATATGTAGTGAACTGCATCTCCTTCTGCTTAATCGCATGGACATCTAGGTTAGGCTCTTTTTCTTATTTTATGTAAGTATTGTGGGAAACTGCCATGGTTACTCAGATAATACGGCAGTGTTGGCTGTTTGCAGAGATAATTTGGATCGACTTTATTTATAATTTTATAGGTATCTCTGCCCTTATTACATGAGTCCCAAATGGCTTGCCAGTCAGAGATGGTTTTCTTTTTAAAATACAATTTTGCTATTGAAATTGGGAACAACAGATCTTTTCTTGATTGATATTGGTCTTGTAAGATGGCTTGCTTTGCTAGGAGATCAGTTCTTTCGTTGCCAGTATCACCCACATGAGATTTAGTCAATGTTATTATAATGGATTTATCAGGAATTTGAAGTAATTGATTGTAAATGTTTTTGATAATGTAGTTTCTGGAAAAGCAACTTTTAATACTTCCATAGAAGAGTAACTATCTGTAATAATTAGTAGTTTATTGTAGTCGGAGGTAGAGAACCATTTTATTGCTTTATAAATTGCCATTAATTCTGCTTGATATATGTTATTCAGTGGATGATGTCGTATTGCTTCATCATGTATATTATTTCCATCTTTATATATGGTGAAAGCACTGGTTACACCCCCTGGCATGACAGAACCATCTGTGTAGGCTTCCACATCGTATTCTTTTGGATGGATGGATTTTCTATCTTCTATAATTCTGATATTTTGGACTCTGTAGTAATTGAGGAATCGATACGATTTTTCTTTCTGCATTATATTGTTAATGTTTAGCTGTGTGTTATTGATTAACAAATTTCTATTTCCTATTTTCAGTTGGTAGTACTGAAATTCATTCTGTATTTTTATTAGGATTGGTGGAGTTCCTGTAAGAAGATACAGAGCTTCGTGAGAGATAGTCCTATAGGTCCGTATTAAGTTTAATAATGCCAAACGCTGAGTTGAACGTAGTAATTTGCGGCCATCAGTATTCAAGTTTGGATACCAAATTTCGTAAGCATATAGTATTTGGCGTTCTATGACTGTTTGATACAATATTTTCAGGATGTCTGGTTTGATGCCTTTATTAAAGAATCGAAATCCTCTAAATCCGTTTACAAAGTTTGCAATCTTTGTTCGAAGGTCTTTCATGTGATCTGTAAAATTGAATTTAGAATCTAACAATACGCCAAGATATTTAATATTTTTTACTACTTTTATTTTTATATTTTCTAATTTAAATCTCGGAAGTCTTCTTTCGAGGAGATTGCTACCGAAAAGCATTGATTGCGTTTTCTGAGTTGATATTTTTAAACCGAGTTCATCACAGATATTCTTAAAATGGACTATTTTGTTGTTGGTTGTAACTTCCAGGTCTATTACGGTATTTCCCTCTATTGGAATCAAAAAATCATCTGCGTAAACAATAATATCTTCATATAGATTTTTATAATTTTTTATTATGTAGTTAGCTATAAGAAGCCATAAGAGTGGTCCAAGACAGGATCCCTGAGTGCATCCTTTAAATACCCTGAACCACTCTATATATTCATATTGATTTAAGCCTATACTTCTTTTGCTTATATAATTTTTTAGTAAGGTTTTGAGGTATCTGGGTAACGGTGAGTCATCAATTATTTCTGATAATTGGTGCCAGTTTATTGAATCGAAAGCACCTGTAATATCAAATGATATGATGCCCACATAAGTATGTTTTTGTAATAATTGTGCAATTTTCTCTTTAAGTCTCTCCAGAGCTGATATAGTGCTTCTTTTTTCACGGAAGCCGAACTGTTCATCTTTTAGATAGTTTATTGCTTCAAGATAAGCTAAAGTTCTATTTTTTATTAATCTTTCTAGGATTTTACCAATCATGGGTAGTAGTGTAATTGGACGGTATGAATCAGGTTTTGATGGATCTTTGTTTTTCTTTCTAAAATAGATGACTACTCCTTTCTTCCACGTTTCAGGAAAGTGTCCAAGGTAGAGACATTTGTTATATAATAACTTTATAAGCTTCATATTATTTTTTATCAAATTTTCTAAAATTCTGCCATCTACCCGATCATATCCTGGGGCTTTCTTTTTATTTTGTTGGTTAATTGCATATTGAATTTCTCTATGAGTAAATTTAAAATTGTTATATTCTTTTATTGATAGTGTGTTTGTGTTTTGAAATGATGATTCGAATTCTGGGCTTGTATTGTAATGGTAATGAAGTAACGTTTCTTGAATCTCTTTGTATGTATCATTTTGAGTTGAAGATTCCATGACAGAGTGGATGAGATCTGTATTTTTTAAATATTTCTGCTTCAGAATTTTAAAAGCAGTACCATACTTACTGTTTGTTTCCGAACAAAATGTTATCCAAGAATCAATTTTAGCTTTTTTAATATCTAATTTGTATTTTGCTTTGGCTTTTTTATATTTAATCTTGAGTTCTACAGAATCTGGATTTCTTTTATGTAGTTTATGTATAGCATTTAGGTGGCTTCGCTGTACTTTAAGTTTGTTAGTATACCAGGATACATTAATTTCATGAGACAACTTTTTCTTTTTTAAGTGATTTTTGCATGATGTTTAAAAGGATAACATTAAATTCCTCTGTCTACTTCTCTAACTCTGGAACAGAATTGACTGCTTTAAGTGTTGAAAGTAATGTTTCTTCATGTTTTTGAAACAGTTTATTGAATTTTTTAAACGTTTCATATTTGGTTTTGAAACGGTATAAATTTCTTATTGTGGGTGTGACATTCAGAGTAAAAGTAATATATCGATGGTCACTTAGTGATTTAAATGTCGAGTCTATTTTCCATGAATCTATAATATTTTTTTAATGTTCACCGCAGAGGGTCAAATCTGGTTTGCCTTTAAACTTGTCTCGCGCAAAAGAACATTCTGAATCAGGATCATTAATAATAGTTAATCTGCTCATTGCTAGATAGTCAAGTAGGATATATCCTCTAGCATTATTTCTTTTATAACCCCACGCCTGGAGGTGTGCATTGAAATCACCCCCAAGGATAAGGTTCGATGTATCTTCTATGACTCTGGTCCATTCTCGGAAGTCTTCATCAAGATTTCCACTCGGTTTTGAATATTGTGATCCGACTTTAATGAATTTTGATGACAGTGATAGGTTTATAAATACACTGTTATTTGTTTGTAGAGTCTGAATATGAATTAATAAGGGATTGGATACGAGTATTCCCGACGTCTGATTTATTGAATGGTAGAAGGAACATGAAATTGGGATTCCCGTGAAGGTGTTATTACTTTAGTGATAATCCTGAACTAAAGCTAAATCTACTTTATTTTCATGTATGTACTTCAGCAATTGGAGATTTGCAGCCTTACAATTATTAAGGTTTATTTGATCTATTTTTAAATGATTTGGTGGGGTCATGGATTCTCCGAAATAATATCTATTGTCCAATGGGATAGTCTGATTTATTACATATGTAGCATGTAACTCTGGGTTGGAGGTTCTACAGTTGAATCTTCTATAGAGTCATCAGAGATATTGAGTGATTTTAGTTCTGAGAACATACTTTTGAAGGATCATAGGAGATAGTAATATTTTGTTTTCGTTGCAACAATCTCTGAAAAATTGGGCAGAATCTAGAATTTGCACTATGCCTTTCAATCTTTTCAGGTTTTACTGCGGTTTTATATTCTCTTTCACAGTTGATGCAACGATGACGTTCATAATTTTCTTTTATTTTGCATGTGTCTGTTTTGTGGTTACCTGTGCAATATGCGCATGTTAAATAATAACTTCGACAATTATCAACTGTATGGCCATAACGTTGACATTTATTACACCTAACCACTGGATTGTAATATTCTATACGGCATAAATTAAAATGAATAGGTAATTTTCTTCTTGAAAATAATGCCTTCGCGTAATGTTCTTCTGCATCAAGTACTATTTGGTATGTTTTCATTTTTTGTTTTTTGAGAACTTTTGCTATTCCTAGAGGAAAATTCTGTCCCAGTTCTTGATGTATCTTATCAATTACTTCAGTCTCAGTCACATCTACTGGAATTCCCAGTATAATGACTTTTTTTCTTTTAGCATCTCTAAGATCTGCTTCGGCCAAGTCTCTGAAACCTTCTATTTGATTTATAAAATCAATTAAAACCGCTGTTTTTTCGTCCGATTCTGTTTGGACTATGAGCGAGTTTTTATCTCTTCCTAACGAACATGAGATGTATTTAAATTTTTTATTCCCTTTTATTTTGTCATTTAACATGTTTCGTATTACATTAATGGGAATATTCGTTGATTGACTTCTTCTTCTTATTATTGCTGATTTAGAGTACTTAAAGCAAGGTGTTTTTATAGGTTGATCGGATGTAATTGCAGCAGCATAACTCTTGAGTTGTGCTCTTTTCGATATTTCGGAATCGATTCCATCTTCCAGATGGTCTTGATTATTAACTAAGTTTTGTTGATTTTTTATGGTATGAAACATTTCTTCTATAAGTGATGTTTGTTTAATTTTTTTGGTTATTTCAATCTCTTTGCTCTGAAGTTCTTTTTCCATTTTGTCAATTATTTTTGATTGTTGAGTGATTTGAGTTTTCATTTCCTTTATTTGATGCTCTTGTTCGTTTGTCGTAGTTTTCAGGACGTTATTTTCTTCTTGTTCAAAGTATAGATATTCTTTTATCTGCTGTATTGAGTTCGCTATTTGTGTTCGGATGTCTTCATCATAAATTTTTGAATTACTTTCAATTTGATTTAGGATTTCTTCCAATTGATGTAGTGGAGATTTCTCTTGTGTTAAGCTCGTTAGTTCTTGCAATGTCATTGGTATACTAAGAGTGGAACTCTCTCCAGAAAGTACCTGTAAATTCAGATGGGCTGCTTCCAACTCTTCCTGAATCATTTCTTTTCCACAGTCTTCCTTACTTAAAACATTTTTATCACCACCTTCATTTCCTTTGTCTTTATCTTGTATGGATTTTCCACTGTGTATCAGTTTTTCATCTTCAATATGTGTTAGACTGTAAGAGGCATTTTGTAATTCAGTTATATTTAATGCCATTTTTGGGGATATCTCTGAGGATGGTGCCTTTAGTATATAGATATTGGTGAAATCTGTCTGTATTAGTTTAAGTCGTCTTTTTAATTCGTCTAAGTATAGGTGGACTATTGCAGATGTTCCTTTAGTGCGTTTTCTTACACCCCTTGTCAACTGCGTAATTAGATCGATAACATCTTGTGAACAACTTGCCTCTTGGCTGTCAAATTCTTGAAATTCTCCTTTGTCGGTAATTTCATCGATTATCATGTTGACTATACCTTTTGACAGATGGTCGTCCTCTGTGGCATAATGTTTTGAAATTGATTTTAGGTCTATTTCTAGGCATGAGAGTTTGTTTTTGATTTCTTTTGAGTTGGTGTAGTAGCTTATATAGCTTGTATATTTTTCTAGTTTTACTATAAACCATTCCAAAAATGCCATTGGTTGGATAGCACCTTTTTTGCTTTTCTTTATATGAATATAGTATTGTTGAGCTATATCGCTAAGATTTAAATTCTTAGTGAATGCATCATTGAAAGTCAACTTTTCAGTCTGATTTTTGTCTACAGTTCTAGAGATTGAACTGATTGGGACGACGTCAACATATGCATAAGTGTGAGAGGTGTCGACATATGAGTTCATTTTTATCTCAGCATGGGATTGTTGTCTATCTGAATCCACCATTCTAACTTTTATTTGCAAACTGATTAATATACCTCTTTCTATGATTATAAAACTACTAGCCGCCACTGGCGACCAGTTTGGTCTCCCTTAAATGATGTTAAGCATTGTAACACGTTACTTTTATTCATAATTTATTTTTTTTCCTTAATCCTTCGCCAAACCGAAAGATTCTAATAGACAAATCAAGAACTTTTGCGATCATGGTAGCATTTTGCACATTTTTTGTTGTTATGTATTTCATCTTCCGTGATAAAAACCGCTTAACCCACTTAAGCATTTGTCCTTCATGTCCGTTTGCTTATCAGTTGCAATATGTTCGCTAAGGCGGAGATTCTTAAACATATTAAGTAATTTTTCGTAATTGGGTCCATTGCCAATTGGCGTATTTTAGTTAATACGATTTGATGCAATGAAGTCTATTTTGTGAAAGTCTTTAATGATATCCACATTTACACTGAACCATATTATTGCTAATATTTGTTTTTGTTTTTCGTTAACTTTGGCTGTAGACTCGATTGCGAAAGATTATAAAATCTATCATTATTCTCATCTAAAACGTCTTGAGTAATGTGCCATATTCGGGCTACATATTATTACACGTAATTTTCGAATATAGTTTGGTGGAAAATTGAACTTTTGAAGGCCAGTTTTGATAATCGCATTCCCTTTAAACCATATTTTCTGTCAGGACTTTTGGCCCATGACGTACAATCTGATTAAAATTCACGAACTTCCTTTTAGATGCCTTGTACGACTGTGTTTTTCTCTGCTCCCCTTTCTTGATATAGTTCAGGAGTTTTTATAATAGCGTAATTCTCTTATTTCGGCATGTCTGCTTAATGTCTACTGACTATTAAGATTCGTAACAGGTAAAATACGCCGCGCCAACATTGGCACCTATAATTCTAATTACAGCAACCCGTTTTTTCTCTCTATATTGTAACTCTATAGTTAATATTACGTAGTAGAAATATAAAAGACAATTGAAGACGGTTCTATTGATATAGTAGATATAGATATGTATAGTATATTCATGGGTATATAATATGTGATTAGAATACATATATCTCATATTCATTCCGGTGGATATAACATACCCCAAATAAAACTTCCATCGTAAATGTCTAATCTAAAAACCATCAATATGATTTTATGTGTTTAGTAAGTGTATATAAAAAGAATTTTCTGTATTATTTTACTTTAATTCTATATTATTAACCATTTTTAATGATGGGTCCTTTTGGGTACAGTTGTCGCAGACGCACCGGGGTATCATTTTGGCGCCAAAATGGCGATTTTATGTCTGGTCAACCTGGCGTTTTCGGCTAGATTTTGCTTCGTATGGCAACCTGGTAGAGCAGATTCCGCATGCTTTATAATAAATTAAATATTGTGTGTTTTATAATTAATTAATGATTGTGTGTGTTTTTAAATAAAATTGTGTGTTTTTTTTTAAATATAAAATGACTTATTTCATAATAAAATAAAAGTAACATGCTGTTTTAGCAATCTCTAACAGGTGTCTGAAAATGGCATTTTCTCGCCAAGATGGCGCAAAACCAAAATCGCGCCAACCCCGGAGCGTCTACGACAGCTTTTCCAATTTAAAATGCATGCCGTTCACATTTTTCATTTAAAATAGAAAATAGAAAAATAAAAAATAGGTACTTTTCCGTTATACGGACACCATGCCAAAATGTATGCTAATGCATAATGTATGTAAATGTATGTATTAAATGTATGTAAATGTATGCTTGGCAACAATGGTGTCCGTATAACGGAAAAGTACCAAAAAATAATATCATAAATCAAAACATTTGATTTCAGAATCAAAGTATCGTTTCTAATTTGAACACGTGAAGAATAAAAGCTGGTATTGACGATTTTAAAAATGATATTGGCAAGATTTGCACCCAAATAACATAAAAGTACTTAATGATGTTATGTATTTTATAAATGTATATTAAATTACTATTTGGAACGCGATTGGTCATTAACAATGGTAAATATGATTGGCAATTAACAATCATTTTAGGTGATCTCTCTTCCTGCCACGTATAATACATAAATATCAAATTAACTGACAATTCGTTTCGAAATTTGATTCATTAAATATTATTACATGACTTGTATTTGTTTACATTCAACTTTGTCAAGAAAAGATTCCGAAGGAAGTTGAGTTGTAAAGCACTTCATCAAGCAGAATTATGGTAAACTTTGATGGTCTTACAGGTCCTGGTGCAAATTACTATTTTGACACCAGGCAGCGCTCCAAAAAATCATTCATGGAAAACTTATTTTACGAACGATTATCTCCATGGTTTAATGGTTTAATATTTTAAAACTTCATGACGAATGAATCTTTTTTCTTTTGTTTACTTTCATGGATAGAGAATTTGAACTGCGAGGCTAATTTCAACTGAAGTTATTGAAGAATATATACATAATTGAACGTAAGTCATCTCTCAAATATTAATTTATTTTGAACGATCTTTCTAAAAATGTAACATTTATTAAGTTTTATTCGAAAAAATAATTTTGAATAAAAATGGCCGCCTGGCATATGAAAAAGTGAAGCGGGCATTCCGGAATTGTTGATGACAGTCACATGACTTACGGTTTTATTATAGAGATGACTATCTTATAACTATTTTTATTTCCCTTTCCGGGAACTCCTGAAGTGAAATGTCTGCTGTATCAATGTCAGACATATAACCAGTTCAATGATTTATTACTTAACTTCTCTTCACACTTATCACTAAACACTAAACTTTTAACTACTTATACCTCTAATCAATCTAGAACCAGGAATACGGGCACCCCACATATGAGGAAGAATTTTGAATTTTGAAGAAAATTTTGAAGAAGAAAGATCAAAATAAAAGCCAAGAGAATAAGCCACAGAAAAATGGTACCCCCCACGTCCAAACCGGAAAGGACTCCCCGTGCTCATACCAGGAATTTTCATGCCAGAAATAATATTCAATAATTTACAATAATAAGGAAGGACAATGCTATAGATTTTTGTACAATTATTCTATACATGAATTACAAATTGCTATGATATGCAAAACTGTATAATAAGAATTACCCCTATAACAATAATTGAGAAATTGAGATGTATTATTGTTGTTATAATGTTGGACTTTTTATATATAATTATTTACATTATTTGTTATAAAGAGTTATCAAAATGCCCTAAACTAAAAGTAAAAATGATTGCTCCAGACCAAAGAATCACACAGGGTCACAACTTACCTATGTGGGCCTATGCTATAGATACTCCTCGCTGCGCTTGAACTACATAGAGCTATAAAATAGAGTATGGCACTGACACTCCCCCCCCCCCCCCCCCCAAAAAAAAAAAAAAACCACGCTTGCACCGGACCTACGAAATATGGTATTACTATTTTGCAATATGTTAACTATTGAATGAGTTCAGTGATGGGCTACCGGTGCCACAAAGGTTAAAACTTTAATAAAACCAAATGGCTAATAAACAACTGGTAGAACTAATTCTAAACATTATGACTAGAGGAATGATATATTACAACACTAGGACAGAAATTAAAGTAAAAAAGCTGTTAATGTTAGAGGGAAATAAAAATGGGGGGAGGGAACTGCTGCCGGCTGGGACAGTAAGGGGAAGTCACTAGAAGGAATGTGCAGAAAGAAACTCTGTTATTACTTAAGAACAGTGAAAAGTTTAATGAAAATAATAATGTGCCCCTCCCTGCCCCCATAGCCGGTCCCCTATATGAGATAGAGAAAAACCGATGATGCCAAAAGATGCAACGTAAAAAGTTCCCTAGGCGCTGCGGAGCTAATTTAGAAAAATTTCTAAGCTCTATCTCCCATAGGAAGGGAGAAAAGTGGAGAAAACCAAATTTCGATGTTGGTAAAAAAAAAGAAAAATGCTGATAATTGGATATAAGACACAAGTTACTGCAAGCAAACCAAGGGTTAAAACAGATTATGAGTACTACATTTCTTAATGATAAAGTACCTCACATAAGCACCCCATTGTATTTCTATTTTGCTATATGTTTACTATTGAATGAGTTAGTGATGGGCTACCTGTGCAACAAGGGTTAAAACTTTAAGAAACCAAATGGCTAATAAACAGCTGGTAGGACTAATTCTAAACATTATGACTAGAAGAATGATATATTACAACACTAGAACAGAAATTAAAGTAAAAAAGCTGTTAATGTTAGAGGGAAATAAAAATGGGGGGAGGGAACTGCTGCCGGCGGGGACAGTGTAAGGGGGAGTCACTAGAAGGAATGTGCAGAAAGAAACTCTATTATTACTTAAGAACAGTGAAAAGTTTAATGAAAATAATAAAGTGCCCCTCCCTGCCCCCATAGCCGGTCCCCTATATGAGATAGAGAAAAACCGATGATGCCAAAAGATGCAGCGTAAAAAGTTCCCTAGGTGCAGAGGAGCTAATTTTGGAAAAATATCTAAGCTTTATCTCCCATAGGAAGGGAGAAAATTGAAAAAAACACAAATTCAAAATAGGTAAAAAAGAGAAATACTATTAAAACGATGTTAAACCTAAAATACCGTGGGCAAACCGAATAAGATTATGATTACTACATTTCTGATGATAGAATATTTCTCATAGACCCCCTTGCTATCCAAAAGTTTTACAAAAACAAAGTTTTTTCTTTCCCTTTCCTTTCAAGAAATATTCAATGCCCCCTTAATAAACATATTATTCAAGAACCCTTGTAATATATAACAACCATGTTTATACTCTTAATCAAACTCCATGTTACTTCAGTAATTAAATATATTAATCCATAACATTGTATATTTATTACTAAATACTGAACCTAGACCTTAACATATTAACAGAAACCTTTAAAATCCCATAATCCCTTATAATGAGTCCCAATTGGTCTACACCAAATTAACCAATGTGTAACTACTGTAATCTAGACCCCATGTCCACCCTAGAACTTAAAATTCATTATTTCTTATTGATCAAATGTTTATTTGTATTCCTTTAATATATATTTCCCACAATTCCACCTTGAAAACCAATCTCTGTTTTGAAACTGGGCTATATTTTTACCCAGAATCCTAACTTTATTTAGATGCTCCTTCGGTCTGTAAACAAGGCAGCGGGGACCCGAGCTGGAGGTTCGTTCAGTGACAGGTTTATACTATTCTATGTGCAATTTAAGGGATTATCCGGTGCGTGCGTAGCACGACCGGTATACGGTGCCGAAGGCAGCGGGGACCAGGGTCGGAGATTAGTTCAGTTAGAGGTTTATACTATTCGATGTGCAAATTAAGGGATTACCGTAAAATCCCGTTAATCCGCCCCCCTAAACACGACGGAAAAAAGTAAAATAAGCAGGGGGGCGATTACACGGTATTAAAACTGTAGTATATGATATTTATGGGTGGGGGGGGGGGGAGAGCTGATCATCGCAAAGCATGCATTATTTTAATAAAGTAACAAAAGAAAAACATTTTGAAAAAAAAATGATAGACAAAATAGAAAAACAGTATAACTTCACGATTAATGGTGATTTCAGATTATAGAAAATTCTGGATTTCAGAAGCTTTGAAACTGGAATGCATTTAGATAAATACCCTAATTTCCTGAAAATTTCACAAGATCTACAGGACTAATGTTCAGCCATAAGAAAAAAAATATTGAATCTATTGTAAAATATTTCAATTTTTAACTTTTGTATTTAATATAACACTTGATAAATAAATAAATCTGAAATAAAAAATTGATAATTCAGTACAAAACATTTGCAACATAAGTAAGAATAAATTCAGAAGATTTACATTACTTAATATACAATTATAATTAAGTAAGTTAATTACTTAAATATTTGTTTAAATTAAATATAAAATCCTTGTACTAGTTATTTTTTTTGTCTTATTTATAATTTAATATTACGCAATCAGCGAATCAGACAAAGATTTGTGTGGCGCCATCTGTCGAAGTAAAAGCTTACTACGCAATTCGATTATCGGTTGAATCGAATATCGCCGTATGCGGAGAATGAATAGCTATAATGGATGAAACATAGAGTGCGATGTTTGTAAACTAAATATGAGTTAAAAACTATTGTAAAGCATGAAATAAATGGATTTAAGGAATCAGTTGTTAATATAAAACAGAAATCAAAAGATTATTGGTAAGTTAAAAGTACTTTAACATTAATAATTACGTTTTTATAATAAAGTTACGTTGATATGTACTGTTTATGAACTTTATACTCAAATTAAATAACTGTAAATAAAGATGACATATGAGTAAATGGTAATGGATGCTTGTGTTTAAAGAGTGTATTTGAGGCAGTAAGACCTAGATATGAAATAATGGTATGACTTTTCTTAACAAGATTTAATAAGTTACGCGGTCGCACCATCTGTTGATTTTTAAGAAAGATATTTGCAAATTTGCTCAAAAAAATTATGTTTATTGACATTTGCAAAGATATTGAGTAGGAAAAAAATCGCAGATAATCCGCAGCCGCGTATAATCGGCATTACAAGAAAAATAAATTTTTTTAACGTATAATCTGCGGATTATAGGTAGGAAATTAGGGTAATAACACTAATATCTGTCATTAATATGGTAACAGAAAAATAAAAGTAACTTAATAATTTAAATTAATTAAAAAACACTGAGAAATTGCAGTTGAAGAAGTAATTTCGAGAACTAGTAACATTTTATGTGCTGTCGCCATCTGTTGTAAGTTAGGAAGATTAAATATCCGTTTTTTTTAAAATCATAGTTTTGTATCTATAAATGCTAAATAAATAATACAAATCACAAAAATTGAGAACATATAGAACGAATTGGTAGTGTTGCCAGATTATAAAAACAAAAAACATTACTACCACAAATATAGCACAAATTATGCTACAAATTCGACTGTGTATCAACAGATCGAGTGATCTGATCAATCAATCGATATATTCTTTTTCGTGATTTGTTTTCATAATAATATGTTAAATACAACTATAAATTCTTTAATAAAATAAATAGATACTCTTTTAATCAAAATATTTTCTACACAGCATCAAATACAGATTTTTTTAACTTATTTCATGAGAAATTTTTCACTATCGATATTTTTATAACCTATCGCCATGGAGCTAAATTTACAGCAAAACTACTATATAGTTATATTGCTTTTTCAGATCGACAATGTGTTTTGTACATGTTTGCGATATATCAAAGAATCGTCAGGACTTTCTGATTCGTCGGGGGAAAAAAAAAAAAAAAAACACTCAGGAGATAAAATTTTTGGTGTTGATCTTGATGTGCACAGCGAAATTTCTTTTGGGGGAGGGCGCTTTCTCGGGATTTTTTGAATTTTCCAATTTGTTTACAAAGTGGGAGGGGGGCGCTTAATCGGGAAGGGCGGATTAACGGTATTTTATGGTATGCAAATTATGGGATTATCCGGTGCGTGCGTAGCACGACCGGTGTACGGTGCCGAAGGCAGCGGGGACCCGGGTCGGATGTTCGTTCGGTTCGAGGGGGATGCGAGCCGGAGAATACAAATGTTTCGAGGCACCGATGTAAATTAGGGGCCCGCTGGCGGGCAAAGCTAGCTAGTAATAATAATAAAGATTGTAAGGAATTGGAAGTTCACAAAACTGCTATTGAACAATAATCTTCACACATGATAGAAGATAAATGCAAAATCAAAAATATTGATGAATCAAAACAATTACCTTCCTTTTAAGCAAAAAATGAAGGAAATTGTTCGAATAGTTCTCAAGAAAAATTGTCGCCCAGTTTGAAAAACAGGGTTTTGAGAAAAGCAAGTTTAAAATTTTACAATACTGTTATTATCAACAATAAAAATAATAATAAAAAAAAATAAAGAATTAGAATATCATGAAACTGCTTTAGGTCAACAATCTATACACTTGATAGAAGCATATATGCAAAATTAAAAATATTGATGAATCAAGACAATTAGCTTTCTTTTAAATAAAAAATGAAGGAAACTGGTTGAAAAAGTTCTCAATAAAAATGGTCGCCCAGTTTAAAAAACTGGGTTTTAAAATAACAAGGTTAAAATTTTATAATAGTGTTATGTTCGACAATAATATTAACAAAAAAGATTGTAATAGAATTGGAATATCATGAAACTGCTTTAGGTCAACAATCTATACACTTGCTGGAAGCATATATGCAAAACCAAAAATTTTGATGCATCAAAATGATTATCTTTCTTTAAAAAAAAAAAAAAAAAAAATGAAGAAAATTGGTCGAATAGTTCTCAAGAAAAATGGTCGCCCAGTTTGAAAAACAAGATTTTGAAAAAAGCAAGTTTAAAATTTTACAATAGTATATTATATTCAACAATAACAATAATAATAAAAAAAATATTGTAAGGAATTGGAAGATCACGAAACCACTTTAGGGCATATGACAATTGATGAAAGCATATATGCAAAATAAATAAATTTGACTCAAAGAAGTAGAACATCCTGTTAAATGATTATAAATTATCTGCTTTTGGAAAATCCATGATTAAATTGAAAGATATACAGTAGAGCGCCACAAATCCGCCGACCTAAAATCTGCCAGAGTCCGAAATCTGCACAAGCTTGCAGATGTAAACATTAAACATCTTCATCTTTCTTCCGTGGCACTAAAAGAACGAAGTTAAAGAAATGATGATGTCATTCCAAAGCGAATGATCGATTCAGAACATTCTCATCGATGACGGAAACCAGACAGATTTTCCAGAGTATAAAAAACATTTCAATATCATGGACTGTGTCAATCTGGTGGCTGAATCATGGAATCTTGTTTCTCAATAAACATTAACTAATGCATGGCATAATATATGGCCAAACTTCCTGTTTATTGATAATGAAATTGATAAGGAATTTGCTGGATTTAATCTCGATCCAATAAAAGAAAAAGAAAAAGAACTGTTGTTGTTTGCAAAAGCTGTTACAAAAAATGACAACATATTTGATGAAAATGAGATTATAGACTGGATGTCTAATTCGGATGAACTTAAAGAACAGTATCAAATGACTGATGATGAAATTGTTGACAGTTTTTAAATCCACCCAAAAGCAATTCTTATGATGATGATGATGAATTGGATAATTCTGAAAAAGTTCAATTTGAAGAAGGTTTGAATTTGGGGGAAAAATATCTTAATTTCTTAAAACAACAAAAATGTGTTACTGAAAAGGAATTAATGACTATTTATAACTTGCAAAAAAAACTTAAATTAGAATAATCTAAAATTTTGAAACAGACAACTAGTATTGATCAAATGTTTTCAAAGTTCAAAAAATAAGTTGTTTTGTTTATATTGTTTTCAATTTTTTTTCATTCATAATAAAATAACTTAATAATCTAATATTTTATTGCTATTAATGTTTTTATTTATTTATTTTTAATCTTTATTATTATTATTATTATTATTTTTTTCAATGGCCTAAAATCCGCACAATGTCCTTTCCCAAACAGTGCGGATTTCTGGCCCTCTAATGTATTATTAGGTTTGGTTTAAAGTATCAATATTGTATTGGTATCAGTATCAATAATTTAAAGTATCAGTATCAATATTGTTATTTTGATATAACCAGACCAAAATGCAAGCGACATGTGCAAACTGAATCAGAAAATACAGACAGTGTATGCATGTTGCCACAGAATTTTTAAAATAATTAAATAAAATAGGTATTTTCTTCCTTTTAATTGACTGGTAGCGGAAAAGGGGGCACATGTGAACAACAACTATTTCATCTAATTAACGTCAGATAAAAATCTTTTAAAAACTGTCAATAGTTTTTAGAAATAAAATAAACTATATTGATAATTTTTAAAAGATTTTCATCTGATGCTAATTAGATGGAATGGATGCTGCTCACATGTGCCAAATTTTTCCTATTAAACACTGAGAGTAAAACTAGGTAAGCATAAAATTAATGATTTTGTAAGGTAAAATGAAACACATTTCGACTCAGGAGATTACATTAGTGATTTTGAAAATTGTCAATTAATCGACAAACTAATAGATAAAAAATAATCTCTTCTATCAGTGGATGTAATGGATTTTTATAAAAAGTAGTTTTTCAATGCACATTATAAATATTTCATGACAGGTTTATAGAATGAACATGTTCATATTTAGAAAAAAAATCTTATGCGTGTTTTTGTCAAATGTGCTTATATAAATTTAGCTGAATTTAGGAGAAAATTTATCAGGATAGAGTTACTTGCACAGACAGTTTTCAAATTTTAAACTACTATGCTACATTTATTCAATAAAGAAACAATAGCAGATCTCACAAAACTAAACATTAGAATATCTGCCAACTTTGGAAGAAAAATATAAGGTAGATTATTCTAGTGATATTTTCAGGGCAGTTTAAACATAAATAAACATATAAGTTAGAAAGAGTAAGAAAAGTATAAATGGATATCTATGAACTTTCTAAACAGAAACAAAAATATTTTACAGAGATATTTTAGAATAAAAAAGTATTTTCATTAATTATTTAACTCTAAGCACTAAGATACTTAAAATAGTCATTGCTAACAGATGTTATTATTTAGAAAAATAAATTTACACCCGGTTATGTAGTGTAACAACAGATTAAGCTTTCAATAAAAACTCTTATAGAAATTTTGGTCAAATTTATGATTTTGTTATGAAATTTTATGAAATATTAAATAATTTTTTAAGTATTAAAAACAAAAAGACATTTCAATTTCAGGAAGAAAGGGGGACAGTGTGAGAATAACGAAACTTTCCTTGAAAAAAAAGGAGACATAGCAGGTATGCAATAGTGTGAAACTCATAAATACAGATTATTCACAAACTAGAGAACTGTTCAACTGTAAAAAAAAGTCATTGGCTTATTGCAATCCACAAATTTTAAAACTTTCTCTAATTCAGAACCAACAAGCATTCATGTAATTTAAGGATGTAACAACAGTTGCAAAATCACATGAAAAACAGATCATATTGAAGTCCCTTTTTTATGGAAACTATTAAAGTGATTTCAATATCCTTTAAAATAGTTTTGGAAATATTACCTTTTACAATAACAGATTAAATAAGCCGAATATTAAAATTTCAAATAATGTAGTAGCAGACATGAAATGTGATTAAAAAATTACCCAAATACTAACACAGAGCTAAACTATAAATTTATCATTGTGCAAAAAGTAAAAATGAAAAAGGCAATATAGTATGTAATTTTGTAAAAAAAAAAATTGCTATATTTTTTATGTTAAATTAGCATTACTAAAAAAGAATTCACTTCCTTGAAAAATAAAATAATCGAAATACAGCTATAAATATACAATATATATAAATATGTGAAATACAGCTTATTAAATAAGAGAGAAATTGAAAAAAGAAAAAAATGAAGAATTGAAGTCACTTTAGTAGTTCCCAAGAAAAAGGTAAGTCAATACGAGCTATTTTTCGTATGATTTTGCATTTGTTGTTGTCTTCTTATGTATGTATCAAAAATGCAATAAGCAATTTTAAAAACTCCATACCAATGAAAATAAGAGGAACTTTGGATATTTTCCTGGATGAAATTAAAGCAACTTAAAGTATGGCGCTGAAATGACTTTTTCTTCATACATCAAATGACAGGAAATAGGTGCTGTCACAAATATATATGCCAAATTCTGAAAGATAAATAAATATTAAAAGCAATAAATTTTAAATGAAAATATTTGAAAGATGTATAATGCATAAAATATACTGAAATGTGCAGTTTCAAAGTTTACACATCATAAATCTGAAATGAATGAATCATAATTCCAATTTTTGTACCACAATTATTTTTGTTTTGCAAATTCATGGCAAAACCATCAATCTGTAAAGTTTCTCACAAATTTGAAATGGTGGAGAAAAAAAACATTTTCTTCCAGCTTTTTGTTCTTACAAATAAAAGCTATTTCTTGCAAAAGTTTTACTTAGAAAAGTCTTTATATAAGCTAAAAAAAAATTGTTTTCCATTTACATGAATATATTACAAAATAAATGTATTAATAAAGTAGAATTACAAATTTTGTTTTTTATCCTACGAGTTTCCATGGGTTTTTCTTGCTTAATTTAACAATATTTTTTGTAATATATACTATGATTCCATTGTTAAGATTTTGTGATCATTTGAATATTGAAAAGAAAGTTATTAATCCCTTTGCTTACAGATAGAATAACTCTACAAAGCATGTATACTATCCACATTAGTAATGAAGGGCTTAAAGACACATATCTAATTTATTTAATTAAACAACAACTTTAAATAAAATGCTTTTCATTCTTAAAAAATGCTGCCACTAAATTTTTATACTCAATAATTAAAATATGGTTTGAACATTTATAATATGTTTATATTTGATTAATTGTGTGTGTGACTTTAAAAATATAGGAAATACAGGATTATAATAAATAACCATTTTAATCACCTGATTAAAATCATGACTATAATTACTGATATTTATCATCTGTTTCAAATCATTGACACGTTGCGCTGAAGACACATACTAAGAATCATGGTTTGTAAGTTTCTTCTAAAGTAGGAAAAAAAAAAAAAAGCTTAAAGGTTTATAACTTAACTTTCAAAATACATTAAAAAAAAAAAAAAAAAAAAAAAAAAAAAAAAAAACATGCGTATTTTTAAGAATATTATCTTTTCAGAAGAAATGAAATTGAATATGTTTAAGTCATTATGTAATTTAAAACTGCGAGTTTTAATAATTTTAAACGGAACTGTTGAAATTCTAAAATGTGATGCAACTTTATATTTCAAATTGCATCCTAATGATTATTACCTCATTCTTACATTTCAGCGGTAGAAACATTTTTTCTAATACTTTAATACTGGCAATAATACAGGAAAAGTTCATTTCCTTCACAAGTAAATTAAAGCAACACTTAAGTTTTGGACCATGTATATGATGGATGGAAATTATTTTATGATTTTTGGATGAACGTAAATTTTTCGCACAGAAAAGCATGAAAAATCATACACTCTGTAACTTCCTATAATACGTATCCTTTATACCACAGTGATTCTCAACTTATTTATAAATTCATCACTTACAAAATTTTTATAACATGCATAACCAATTTAAGGGAATACTTTTCATTAATGTCAAAGTTATAAAACAACTAAAAAGGACTAAAAAAGAACCTATGGATATAACTGTTGTGGGAAAATTAACCATGCTTTATAACTTTTTAATCACAACAATAACTAATTAGTATTAATATTTAGCAGAGTAATAATTGATGAAGTAGTTTAATATTTTTTGTTTATCTTTAGCATTGACGTTGCTTGATGCTTTGCGATTTGCGAATGCTATCAATGCCATTCTCTTTTATAACAGGATGGTTGAACGTAGTTGGTGACTCTTATTTATTTATAAAGCTTAATAATTTAGTAAGTATAATTCAAAGCTGTTTCAGCTTTAAATTTTTGTTGAACAAATTTTAAAGGAAAGAAATAATTTTTATTCAGGCGTAAAACTAAATCATGAACTAAACTACCAACCAACCAACCAAATGTTAAATAACGATAAAATAAATTATTTATTCATTATTTAAGAAGTTTATTCACAGATTTATTTAAAAGCACTAGGAATCCGAATAAATCATTTGAAAATAGTATATGATTTCAAATATAAACCTCCCTTGTAAGAAGAGTTATTTGGAAATTTCTTCTAATTCCTACATTCATACTAAGTAATTTTATATTGTTTCTGTATTATTCCCACCAAGTAATGTTCATTACCTGCTGAACTTCCCTTATTACATATATAGGTACATTTGAATTTCTCTTTAACAATTCTAATAGTTTCCTCAAGATGAAAAAAATTCTATTGCATAAATTTCGTTTAATAGAAATTAGATCCGATATCCATAATTTTTCCCTTTTTATAAAATAGAAAATAAAATTTTCTTTTTTAAATTTCGACGATTACAGCAGAAGTATTAAAATAACTCCCACTTTGGCTTTAAAAAGTGCTTGGAATATATTATTGGAATATACCTTCTAAGAAACTGCAACCCAGATTGGATTGTTTTGAAAGCTTAAATAATTTCTCTTTGATATTAACAGTTCTATCGTTTGAAACTTTAAAAAATAACTTCGAAGGCTCCATAAATGTTCCCAAGTAGATGCTAATAGTTTATTATGGTGACTGAAAAAGAACGTGAAATAATTTTTAAAAATGACTTTCTTCTAAGCTTAGAGTCATTAGAACTTTGAAATTTTAATGTAATAATATTCATTAAATAAAAATTGTGTTTATTATTTAGAAAAACTTTTCTGTGCCCTTTTTGCTCAAAACTAAGATTCTAGAAATTTTTCTGTAAAATACAACTAACTGTAATATATGTTTGTGCATAAATTTAAATTACTATAGGCAAGTCATTCAAACGGTTAAAATAATGAATGAATAAGTATTTTTATATATCAGACTCTAATTTGTGAAATAACAAAACTTAAAAATGTGTTGTTTGAGATACCAATAAGTGGCTCACAAACTTACTTCTTCTTTTTCCATTTGAAAGCAAGTTTAAATATCTTACAAAATGGTCAAATTAGAGACCAATATAATTTTTGCTTTTAATGACATAAATTGTTTTAATTTGTTCTTGGAGAAAGTTCAGTAATTATAAATCTTAATAATTTAGTAATTATAATTCAAAGCTGTTTCAGCTTTAAATTTTAGCTCAAGCATAAAACTAAATCATGAACTAAACCAACCAACCAAATGTAAAATACCGATAAAATAAAGAATCTATTCATTATTTAGGAAGTTTATCCACAAATTTATTTAAAAGCACTAGGAATCTGAATAAATCATTTCTAAATAGTGTATGATTGCAAATATCAATGTAATTGTAGCAAAATTTATTCGTAAATTTCTGCCAATTCATATATTCATACTAAGTAATTTTATATTGTTTCTATATTATACCCATGGAGTAATGTTCATTACCTGCTGCACTTCAATTTGAATTTCCATTTGACAAAATTGATAGTTTCCTCAAAAAGAAAAAAAAAAAAATTGTATTGCATAAATTTCGTTTAATAGAAATTAGATCAGATATCCATAATTTTTCCTTTTTCATAAAATAGAAAAAAAAAGTTTTCTTTTTTAAATTTTGACCATTACAGCAGAAGTATTAAAATAACCCCCCCACTTTGGCTTTAAAAAGTGCTTGGGATATACTTTTGGGAATAATACCGTCTAATAAACGGCAACCCAGATTGGATTGTTTTGAAAGCTTAAATAATTTCTGTTTGAGATTAACAGTTCTATCATTTGAGATTTTTAAAAATAATTTCCAAGAATCCAGAAATGTTCCTAAGTAGGTGTTAACAGTTTATTATAGCGACTGAAAAAGAACGTGAAATAATTTTCGAAAATGGATTTTTTTTCTAAGCTTAAAGTGATTAAAAATTTGAGCTGAAACATTTAATTTACCAACATTGTGGCTCGAGTTATTCCATGGTTACAAATATGGAAATAAACATCGAAGTAAAAAAAAACATAAAAATAAATAAATAAAACTAACGTGTGTAATTTAAAAAAGTATGTGAAAAATTAAACAATTGTGTTTCAAATACAGTGAACTTCCGTTAAGACGGCCCCGTTTAAGATGGATTTCTCGTTATTACGTACAAAAACAAAATCCCCGGTTAAGGTCTATAGGAAGTGCATGTAACAGACATCATTTAATACGTACAGTTTAAGAGTTCATTCATTAAAATGGACAAATATTCGTCAGGACAACGAAATCCCAAATTTTTTTCTATTCCATTTTTAAGATGAAAGGAATAGAAACCTCGCCTCTGGCGTCATGGAACAGCCGTGCAGGCGCTGCTTGCTCTCTGATAGCGCACGCTGATTGGCTAAAAAGGGGGGGGGGGAAATGAAAGGGTTTCAGTTCACGTTCGGTTTCATTCAGTGCCTAATGTGAGAAGAAAAAGTTTCTAGTTTCACACTTTATTCTTCGCTTTAAACAATATGACATTTTCTTTTTGCGTTTCTGTAATGGCTACAGCTTCGAGTAAAAAAACTGCATTAACTTTATTGGATAAAGTAAAAATCATCCAAAAACTTGAAAAGGGATCTAAACAAATCGATGTGGTGAAAGAGCTTGGACTTAAACGTTCAACTGTGAACTCAGTATGGTTGAAACGTAAAGCAATAATGGATACTTTTGAATCGGGAGATGTCATGGGTTCTCGAAAGAAAATTCGAGGATCAGGCCACCCAGAACTGGAAGCTGCATTGTTGAAATGGTTTAAACAAATGCGTTCTGAGAACATTGCAATTAATGGTCCACTTCTTAAAGCAAAGGCAATGAAAATGGCCAAATTGCTGAATATTGATTCCTTCAGTGCAAGTGAGGGATGGCTGACGCGATTGAAGAATCGACATGGTACAGTTTTTAAAACAGTGAGCGGTGAAGCTGGAAATGTACCAGAAGAAAAAATAAAAGAGTGGAAAGCGAATTTGCCATGCCTTCTCAAGGGCTACGATACTAAAAATGTATTCAACATTGATGAAACTGGACTTTTTTATAAAGCTCAGCCTTCTCAAAGTTTGCACTTCAGACGAGAAAAGTGCACAGGTGGAAAACATTCAAGATTACGCGTTACTGTTCTAGTTGGGGCTAACATGGATGGGTCTGAGAAACTGCCTCTCCTTGTTATCGGAAATTCTAAAAATCCCCGCTGTTTCAAGGGGGTTAAAAGTTATCCTACAAAATATGAAGCCAATTCTAAGTCATGAATGACCATGCAATTCTTTGAAAAGTATATAAGGGAGTTAGACAGGCGTTTCTCTAAAGAAAAAAGACAAGTTCTGATATTTATAGATAGCTCATCCTACAGAAATACCTGAACTGAAATCCATAAAAATTCTTTTTTTCCCTGCCAATTGTACCAGCGTTTTGCAACCAATGGACCAGGGCGTCATAAAATCCTTAAAAGTGCACTATCGTCGAATGCTCCTGACACATTTGATGAGTTCAATTGAAACATTGACAAATTCTGATGTCAATGTGCTAAAATGCATGGAGTGGGTTCAACGAGCCTGGACTCTTGTTTCATCGACTACAATTTCAAATTGCTTCAGACATGCAGGCTTTATGAACGAAACTGAAACTTCAGAATCGTCAGATGAGATTATTCATGATATCCACGAACTTCAGACATTGCTTAATGATGCAGCATCTTTGGGATGTGATATTCCGACAGAAATGACACTGACGGTTTTGCAAATTTTGATAACGATGTCAGAATTGTTGAAAAATTGACCGATCAGGAAATAATCGATGAAGTAAAAGAAAATCCAGGAACATCTAGCTATAGTGAAAAGGAAGAAATCTCTCCTCCAAAGGTACAAGATATTCGGGTGCAAGATGTCCGTGATATGCTGATGACAATTAGGAAATTTTATCAATCAACTGAAAATGTTTCTGAGAGCACATTTGAACATTTGGCTAAACTTGAGAATGATATCGAAAGAAGGTCTCTTACCAAGAAAACACAAATGAAGATTACTTCTTATTTTGGATAGCCTTTTAAGTACTCTGTACCGTTTTCTTTCATGTACTAACATTTTGCACCTGTAACAATGTAAGTATGCTTAAATGTAATCTCGAGTTTCAAATATAGAATATACATTTGTTTTTTCATTTTGAAATTGTTCTCGTACATTTTTTTTTTTTTTTTTTAGTATTTTTAGTAAAGTAGCATAAAATGGTCTGAAAAATCAAATTTTTAGTTATATTTTAATATTTATGTACATAATAAGTACTTT
This sequence comes from Maratus michaelseni, assembly GCA_963931845.1. Lineage (NCBI taxonomy): Eukaryota > Metazoa > Arthropoda > Arachnida > Araneae > Salticidae > Maratus > Maratus michaelseni. The sequence goes on along the minus strand of OZ007596.1, from coordinate 311,396,398 downwards.
TTACTGTAATGTAAAACGTCAAATTTGTGAACTCCTGTTATAATGGACTCTCGTTAATACGGACAAAAAACGCTTCCCCTTGACTATCCGTCTTAACGAGAGTTCACTGTAATTTCATAGACCGTGCATTTATAGAATACTTTTTTTGTTTTGATAATGACTCAGATTGAGCTGAAACATACGTCAACAGTCTAATAAAACCCATTTTACTTTTTATAATCTTTTTATTTTACACATTTTAGCAACTAAAAAGAAGTATATAAATACAAAGTGTTATGGTTTGTAATATTTAGTCTGCTGATATCAATAGCAGTTGCATTCTGTTTATAAAATACATTTATGTATTCATCAATCTTTTTTGGTTATTAAGTCTGGCTAAACATGAAATAAAAATTTTGTTATTTCACAAATTTGAGGTAATTTAGTAGTGTATCTTTATGAGGTGAGTGTCAATGAATCATTCAATAAAAATTAATTTCATCATTATTATGCATGTTTAGTTACGGATTATTAATTATTTATGTGACTTTTACTTTCAATATTTAAATTAATTTTTTATTATTTAAATTAATTATTTTAATATTTTATTTTATTGTAAGGATACATTATAATTTCGAGTGCATTATAGCATTCAAATGAGTGTTTAGAAAATGTAAACAAAACAGTGACCAGAAATTGCAAAATTATAAAATATGCACAACCTCTGGTCCCAAGCAATGCAGATTTGAAGGACTCTACTGTATAAAGGAAATTAACTATCATAATCTACGGTTTGGAACCAAATTTAAAGTGATTTATAATAAATGATTTATAATATGATATGTGCATATGTTTGTAGTAAGATTTCATTTATTTTTTGGTTAAACCTATTTGAACTATATAATATTCAACATGAAATATCTATTCTTTTAAGCTTGCAAAATATTTCAGTGATTATTTCTGAAATGTTTGCGATATGAGCTATACTCCTGGACACACACACATCTATATATTTTTTGGTTAAACAAATATTAGTGCCAAGATAGGGTACACAATATTGCACTTACTACTATATATGGATACAACCCCTCATCTTTTTGCTTCCTTTTGGGAACAACGGATTTCGAGCTTATTCTATCGACGATAATTTTCAGAATTTTCAAGCTATGATTTTGAGACTTTCATAAAAGTTGCTCTATATACTTAGCTAATACATTATGCATATTATATTTTGATTGCATTCGCGCATGCGCAGTGCGACATTTTTTAGTAAACCTGCTCATTTTTCATCCGATTTTTATTATTTTTAATTCTGATTGCAGAGTATTATGTACAATGTTGTTTGACATATTTTATAAAAATAACTTTTTTGTATATTAAGAACTCTGCAAATTATAAGCAAAAAACTTGGCGAAATTTGGGACTGTTTTTATAAAAACCTTAATTTCTCTACGAGTATACATGCTATCCTCATAAAAATGAACACAGTATATTACAATAAGCCACTTATTAATAATCTCGAGTTTGAACGCTTTTGCTACATTAGTTTTTACAGGGTAATCCAAAAGATATTCGTTCTTTTTCAATTTGTTGACAGTCCCCTATGGGGTTTCGGGAAAAAATCTTCGTGGAAATATATAACCTATACTATACTGTTTACACAGCTGCAGTTTCAGGTTAATTCCTCATGTATTTTTCTAGATAGTAACAAAACATCTAAAATCGCAAGTAACCGGTCACCTTTGGCAATATAGTGTATAATGTGTATTTATTGAAAAGTATTGTTTATCTAAAGATATTGTGTTTCAAAGGAACAATGTCTGTAGTTAGCGTAGACAATTTTTTTAACCTGCCTAAAAGAAAGGCTTTTGTTTTATGGCTAAAACATCAAATAAATCTTTGCTTCTAAACACAGTTGCTCTTTTTTAGCCATTCCTAAGCCTGGATAAAAGGGTGAAGAAAAAATAATGCCATTTGGATTTTCATTCAAAAGTTCAGAGAAATTCCAGGTTTGTTTACAGTAGCATATGGGAGTGTGCATAGCATGTCCAGTGTATACTGTCTAAGGCAGTGGGGGCTCCCAACATTAGATTTGTTTCAAATAAAAAAAAAATCATTCAACACTGATTTCAGATACATTTAAGGTTGTTGTCACGGGCAACGCCTAGCGGGTAAGCTAGTTCTTAATATAATTATTCAAAAGCTTATCAATATAGTATAAAACAAAATATGTTTTGAACAACAACAAAAAAAATGGAAGTTTAGGCTATTTTATAGAGCCTGCTATATACTGTATAGTTTGAATCTTTCATGAAAAAATATAAAAAAGTGGGTAAATATGATCAAAGATTGCACAAAGGGTTTCGTTTAATATTCCTTTTAGAATACTTTATCCTTTCTTTAATAAATTCAAAATAAATTTCATTTTCAAAAAAAAAAAAAAAAAGTCATGGTTTTATAAAGTAAAAATTTACCGGTGTATTTTTTTGGTTTTCCGAATATCTGAACCGGCCGATAGCAGGCGAAGCCCGCTAATATACTCTTTCATAATAATATCTGTCATGTGGACTCAATGTGATATTAAAAAAAGTAGTTACCCCCTGTCTCCCCTTCTTTATTAAAAATCCCAATTCGCATGTTTAATTACATCATTGTCTATTAGCGATTTATTTTTTTTTCTAATATGGGGCTCCGCTCCCTAGCTCGCCATCCCCCGTTCTAGCACCGCAAACTCTAAAAACACCCTAATTTGATTAACTCTAAAATGATTACGGAAGATTGAATTATAATTAAGCGACCAGTGGCGATCTGCTGTAAGCGGGATTCCATCAATTTTCCTTTCACTGAGGTATTTTAAGGCCGAATCAACTGCTGTCGAAATAGCTAACAACTGTTTTCGTGATTGATTATTTAATATCAATTTAACATTTGAAAATCAACTTGTGTAAAATGTCACTGTACCGGGGAATTTTATAATGACCAGTGGGACCCGTGCGAGGATTTCGCACTGCAATCCAAAATTTTTATCACTGTAGTATTTTTTTTTTATATAGATTTAAATTTCTAAAGAAACATTAAGAATAAAAATACCTGTAAACTACATTGGTACATATGTCGCAAACGCACCGGGGTTTCTTTTTGGCGCCAAAATGGTGATTTTTTGCCTAGCGAGGTAACCTGGTGATTTTTGCTTTGTATGGCAATTTGGAATTTTATAATAAAATGAAATGTGTATGTAAATAAATTAAAAATAAAATAATATAAAAATAATTAATAAATTAAATTAAAATATGTCCTTCTATATATAAAAAAAAGTAATGCTTTGGAAATGGAAATCTGAATAGATATTCTGAGAGTTATTCTGATCGCTTTTTTACTAGGGACTTTTTTGAGGAGCAATTCCTTTTTTTCTAGCCATCCTACAGATTCAAAAATCATACCACCAGACGTGAAATATAACAAGCTTTCAGAAATTCAAAAAATTATCACGGTCGGACAATAAAAACTCAAAAAATCCTTAAAAATCGAGTAAAAAATCTTTTATTGAAATGTCATTTTTTTATACTGTTGCCAATTTCTAAATAAGCGCAAAGGATTATGTTTTATCTCAAATAAAAAATGTAGTTGCGCGAGACTATTAAAAACAATAATGAAAGTTTAAAATAATAATTAAATGATCATGTGTTGAAAGCAGGAAATAAAGAAAATTACATCATAAAAATTGGGTTTACACATGAATATTAAAAATAAAAAAGATTAATTAAATGAAAAAGCATTATAACCAGTTAAATGAAAAAGCATTATAACCTGATTACAGAAGATAGTCGCCGTTCGTGATATCATCGTCACCTTTTTAAAACAGGATACATTACCAGGTTTTAAGAGGCTGTGAAATCAGAACGGGGGTTGGTGAGCGTAGCGAGCAGGGGGCAGAGCCCCCTAGTGTAATAAAAGTAAGGTGTGTGTTAAATAGAACTGTGTGTAATAATAAAATTAAATGTGTGTGTTTTAAAATAAAATTATAATACAATTTTATTATAAAATAAAACTAACATGTTTTCGCAAGCTAGGCCTAACAGATATTCGAAAATGGGGTTTACTCGCCAAAATAGCACTACAAAAAAATTGCGCCAACCCCGTTGTGTCTGCTATATCTGTTACCTAACATTAATTAGTCAAGCCAGAATATCAGCTCATTTATTCCATCAAACTTACAAAAAGGCAAGCGGGGGAAAAAAGAATAACAATCATATTTTAACTGCATCGAAAAAAAACATGGGACAATCCTTGTTGTCTTTTTCTCCTAAACATTGCAATTTCAAATTTTCTTTTTAATCATAAATATAGAATAAACACTTGCGTTAGATGAAACACTTTATCTTTTTTATGCTATTTACTTTTTTATAATCATCGTTGAGCTTGATATGATCCGAAATTTTATTTTTGTGGCAACACTAATTTGAAGAAAACCTTTCATTTCATTTGTGAAAACAATGCCGAATTAATTTTTAATTATCAGCAAATTTTAATCAAAAAAACATGTTCTAGGAAAATGTAAGTGAACTATGTCAGAAGCCGGCTCAAAATCCTTTCATATAGTATGTAATTCGTCGTTCTGCGTTTCGTATTTTCTTAGAAAAAAGGATGTTGACAGGAGAAATAATAATTTACCAGAAGGACCCGTGCGAAGCTTTCGCACTGCAATCTTTGAGATTATTTCCTGGTACGTTTTAGCACTACTTTTTAATTAACTTATTTTTTTAAAATCAAACAACGCGTTTTAACAATATGTGGGTGTACTATCTCTGAAACTTGTTCAAAAACTTTTCGAATGATATCTCATTCATCGTTGTATGTTTTGTATGTGCATAGAAAAAAAAAGATGTTGAAAACAAAAATAATATATATCAGGTGTTCCCAAACTATGGTACGCGTACCAGTACTGGTACGCAAAGCTCTGGCTACTGGTACGCGAAAGTGCGATGCTGATGCATAAAATGAAATACCAGCACAATATTATAAAATAAAAAACGGCATGAATTTATCACTTTGGAAATTTTCGAATTAAAATTAGAGACTGTAAACGCTTTTGTTGATGTTGTTGTATTATCTGAAGGTAAAGTCTGAATCCATGAAAGTAGGAGGAGTTAAAACAAAAATTAATAGTGTAATTTATAACTTTTTTTGTACTAGTTATTTCAGTGTCGAAGTTTTGAAACATAATTCATTGTTTATTTATGTCTGTCAATTAAAATTTTTCTTTTTTTCTGTGTCAAATGTGTAAGTTTCTTTTTATTTCATGGAAATCAGTTTTTAATACAGTAAAGTTATTTAATATGGTGATTTAAAATCGAAAAAAATATGCAAAATTCCACTTTCACAGTTTTTTTTTATTAGCATTACGTTTGATATCTGGTGGTACGTGGAAGTATGGACTTCGATTTAGTGGTACGTCGGTCTAAAAGTTTGGAAACCCCTGATATATATGATGATTGTTTGTGTATAAGAAAATGGGAATAGATTGCCAGAAAAGTTTTTGCCAATTTTTTTTCTCTCGCCAAGGTCATTTCTCTAGGTTGCCAAGACTCTTATACTGAAAAAAAAAAAAAAAGGAATTATAAAAAAATTGGGCACAGATGTCATATGCGCACCACATTGGCGCGATTTTTCTCCCCCTCCAATTTGGCGAAAACTTTAGTTTTTGAATATTAGTTACAAATAGCGTGCAATAATAAATAAACAGTTATAAATAATAAACATAATAATAAATATGAATATCACAATAAATCGTAAGTATTAACACTTATTAACACATAAACAAAATAACCGGGTTATCGTGTTTGGCATAAAATTGCCATTTTGTTGTAATCGCGCCAATGTGGTGCGTATATGACATCTGTGCCAAAAATTGAAACACTGAATCTGACGTTTAGGGAATTCATACGAAAGCATTTCCTCAGATTTTGCAAAACTATTCCCGTAATGTCTAAAATAAATAAATCAATATTTGGTACACCAATTTTTTGCAACCCTATGGGAACTTAAACATGGTATGTTCAAACTTTGTGGTTCAGTAGCCATTTAAGTGACGTCAGACTTCGCTGGCGTATTAACAGCTTAATGAAATATTAAAAAATAAATACTTACAATTTTTGTGAGTCCTAATGAGCTGTATATCTAAAAGGAAGATAATCCTTAAATTACGCAATCTACTGGTGCTCCGATACAGTACGCATATACACAGCCAAGATTAAAAAAGGAAAACAAATAAAAATATCTGATGCACGCGTAAAAATTGAATAAAATCCCAATTAAAAGCTCGATATTTTTCAAAAAGTACGCACAAGAAATAAATTTCCAATCGTATTTTAATTGCCTTAGAGGATGACGTCATCCGATAATGCAGTATTTTATTTTTGTGGCAACAGTAATATGAAGAAAACCTTTAATTTCTTTCATGAAAAATATGCCGAATTAATTTTTAATTAACTAAAATTTTTAATCAAAAACAAGTTTTAACGAAATTTTAAATGTGCTATGTCAGAAGCCAGTTCAAAATCCTTTCATATGGTGTCTCATTCGTCGTTCTACGTTTCGTATTTTCTGAGAAAAAGGGATGTTGACAGGAGAAATAATATATAAGGATCTGTTATCAAGTCGACCACTATCCAAAAAAGAAAAAACTGTCGCCAAAATATAAGAAAAAAGTTCGTTACCGTTGCGTCACATTCAGTTGACATCAGATGCGTTACACGTGTTTCTTATGTCATCAAGATATTTTTATTCTACATTTATCTGTATTTTTAATGATATTTTACCATTTATTAGTTATTTCATTGGTTTAAAAAGTAATAACGACCTTAAACGGTGCGCCATGATATTAAAAGAGAAAAAGTGTTGAAAAAATGTCGCTATACATAGTTACGCATAGGGCTCCTTTAATACAGGCTGAATCATCAAGCATTTTGATACCCACTTAGCGTTTGTTGCCTAAGAGGCGAGAAACGTTTAAATGATTATCGAGTTACAAAATCGTTAAAAATGGACGGTTGTTTGGCATACAATTGTTCTAATCTGTCAAGGAATGAATTTAGAATATTTAGAGTCCATATAAATGAAGAAAGGTAGAATAATTTGTGTATAAATGTTGGAAGAATAGATCAGGATTGAAGAATTTTCGCCAAATGCCACTCCAACCAGATCACTTGTATACAATAAACCGGTTCTTCGAGTCCGATATAGTATATTGTACCAGACATTTCTCACGGTTGAGAAAAGCCTAATTGTTAAAGAGAGAGAAGCATCTTATTCACACCCCATGTCTGAAATGACCTCGTTATTTATTTATTTTTATGGGTGGAGGGGATGAAGGGTATTTAGATGTAGTTCTTTTAAATGCTAAAAGGTGTAAATTAACAACATATTACAAATTAAAATAACTTTTATTAGGTTGTTTGACATGTTTCGACTCACTCAGAGTCATTTTCAAAAACATATCAGAATATTCCATAATTGCACGGGCTTTGAAGTTATTATTTTCATGTACTTTTTAAAAAATTACGCACGTTATCTATTATTTTTACTTGGTTGTTTATTTTCATATCTATGACCATGGAGTCACTCGAGCCACAGTTTCGGTAAATTAAAAGATGCCGCATCGTTACATATTGTATTTTTGTGTGTTAGTATCTCTATGGTTTCTCTTATTATGGATAGATAGTATAGACTGGAGCGAAATATTATTTTACTTTCACTGAAATTTATTTGGATGGTTTCTTCCTAATATAATCTTGCCAAAGCTGTAGTTTTTCTATTATATTTAATATCAGCTATATGCTCTTTTTTTCCGTAATTAAATTTCCTGCTGGTCATGCCTATGTAGTAATTGTTGGATCCGTCTTCTTTAATAAAAGGTATTTGCAACTATGCGGCATCTTTTAATTTACCGAAACTGTGGCTCGGGTGACTCCATGGTCATAGATATGAATATAAACAACCAAGTAAAAATAATAGATAACGTACGTATTTTTAAAAAAAAGTACATAAAAATAATAACTTCAAAGTCCGTGCAATTATGGAATATTCTCATTTGTTTTTGAAGATGACTCGGAGTGAACCGAAACATGTAAAACAACCTAATAAAAGTTATTTTACTGTGTATTTATTATGTTGTTAATTTACACCTTTTACCATTTAAAATAAATATATTATTACAAGGTGTTATAATTTATTACATTATTAGGGTATTTAGATGGTTGAATTCATTTACTGTTGTTAAAAAGTGAAGAACAGGGAGTTTCTTTAATCAAAATTTAAAGACTTTGCACTTTGAATTCTGATCGCACGCGGGGGGGGGGGGGTCAAAATAAAAGTTGAGAGGGGGGAGAGCGTGATTGAAATGATTATATATTTGTTTGAAAAAAGTAACAAACACATAGAAAAAAAATTAAGATTTTTAATTTTGTAAGCTGCAGAAAGGAGAGGGTGGCAATTTTTTATTAATTTTTTGGCGGGAAGGTGTAATTTTAACGATTTATTATTTATTTACTGTTATAAAATTACAAATAGGGCAGAAATTTTTTTAAATGAACGAGTTTTGTTTAAGGTGGTTCTCAAATTCCCTGCTCAAGAGCGCAAAACTTTTTGACACATTTTCTGACTCATTTTTAAATGTAAAGGAATAAAATTGGCAGAAATGACTATTGAAGCATTTTGGAATCGAATAGCGTTTTCCATTTTTTGACAAATAAATTATTTATCTACTTATAAGCGATCATATTCATGTGACGACAAGCTTCTCCCATTTCTCGCGCTGCCACGTCGGGAATTCGGATAAAACCGCCCACTTTGACAGTATTTCCTGAAAGATCTTAAGAACACCTGCTATGTGTTTTCAAACAAACTTTCATGTGTTTTTAAACTAAAATGAATCCTATCCTAATAATATTATAAATCTGATTGTGTGCAAATGTTAGGCCGAAGCCAGCGTCAAAATGGAGCATTTAATGATCCTGTATCTTTGCATATAGGTGGATTATAACCCTCTTATGAACATAGGCTGATTTTTGTTAATTTTATTCAAATATTTTTCTTAATAATTCCAAATTTCGTTATTTTCATGGAGAATAAATGGACATTTTTTCGTATAATATTTTAAAATGGTTAAATTTACTTTACCGTTGCTAATATTTTATCGTTGCCAAAACTAATTAAAAACCAGGAATAATAATTTTTATTCTACAATTTAGATTCAATTGAAAAATTTTCACGTGAAAAATGAAAATTAAATAAAAAAATTAAAGAATTAAAAAGATTAAATAATATTGTTAGAAATAAAACGTACTTTTTTTTTAAGTTTTTGATAATAATACAAGGTTTCAATATGCGTAACCATAGGAAACAGGGTAATATGACGTCATACATGGAAAATAAAGCGGATAGGCTTTGATTGGTGAAATAAAATTTTCTTAGGTTTTTTTCCTTCAATTTTTTTTTTCTTTTGTATGGAAACAATATGTGGTGTTTTACCGTCTGCGCGCGGCTAATATAACTATACCGTATTTTTTATTTAAATTTTAAAAAAGTAAAAAGAAATTTCAAAAGAAAATGGTTAGCAAATGTCAATAATATGCTCCGCAATATTATCCATGTTGAAAATGATGTCATGGATAGCGAGAAAAAAATATTTTCATTCTTAAAACTAAAAGAAATACCTCGATTACCTAAAAAAAATGACGAATGTTAATAGTTCTATTTTGGTTGATAAAACATAAAGATTTAATATTATTTCGTTAAAATAACATAATTTCCCCTATGTCAGTATTGAAATTAATTGCCTGGAAAAGAAAATTAACAAGTATTATGTCATTTAAAAGGGATTTCTCTGGGGAAATATATATTTGAAATAAAACGGGAATTTTCCGATATGTTTTAAAATGAATATGAATCAATTCCTTACATTAATAATACAAGGATCAGTAAGCATATAAAGTAGATGAGTTTCACGCCATATTTATAACGAAAAATTTAAATGTTTTTTTTTTTTTATCTATACTGGTTATTAAGCATGAGTATCCATTATATACAGATGAGAGTTTTCTGCTAAAAATCACATCATAATTTTAAGAAAAGGAAAATGAACACGAATCTATTATATTAAAATCTGACCGTGTGTTTGTATTTCGAAACTACTCCTAGACTATCGAACGCAACGCGATTTACTTAATACCGGTTATCATTGATCCGAAGACACTCTCAGCATTAAAAAAAAAAAATTAGATACCAAGATTTTTTTTTTTTTTTTTTTTTTGTAAATTTTAATGAAGTTTTCAAAAAACGGAAAGTAACATACTCCATATTTGTGTATGAAAAAGGAGAAATAAAACAGATCAGTATATTTTTTACACCATTTTCTCATTAAAACTGAAAAACAGAATTTATTTTCACTTTGAATAGATAGATGGTGAAAACAAAATCTTGATTTCAGTAAATTATCCGAAAAATAAAAACATATTTTCACATATTCAAACTTCATGAATCAATTTATTCGGGAGAACAAAAATTGCCTGTCAACATATACTGTCATTTAGAAAACAAGATTTGTTTCAGCTATACATTAAACCACGGAGGCAGAATTGAATTTAAAGAAAAAGCATATACTAATTCCAATTAATGTTTTTTTGAAGGATGTATGCTAAAACGTTTCACAAAGGCGTTAAAAGTAAAATTGTTTATCAGCTAAAATTCACAGTTTTTTTTTTATCCAATTCGTCTATTTCCACGATTTTATTTGGCCCTCCATTTTGTATTGGTTGCAATTTCATTTTCGCGATTATTTGGCACAAAATTTCATTTTTTTAAGACTGAGTTATCTCAAGGTCCCTATAACAAAGAATAGTGCAAGTAACTCCTATGAAATGTGATAAAGAGTTAGTTAATTATTAACGTTTTTAATTATCGGGAGTGAAATATTTTGCTTAATTAATGTATTTATTATTATTTTAATGTTGCGTGAACGAAGTCACGGGTAACAGCTAGTTAAAAAATATGCAGGAAGCAATTTCTTTGGATTTGAGAACAGCCTTAACAATTTTAAACTTTGAATGCTCAGTTCGAAATGGGGAGGCGAGTTCGGTAATTTCGAAAAGGGGGAATTTAAATAATTGGTTATTTATTGTTGCAATAAAGTAACAAATGAGCAGACAAAAAAAAATAAGTTTTACAAATTTTAAACTTTACGTGCGGGGTTGGTTGAAATTTTTGGATAGTAGGGGGAAGGGGTGAGATAAAATTAAAAGAAAACAGAAATTATTCGAAACGCGGAAGGTTCTCATTCTTCATCATTATTTTTTTTAATAAGAATTATTTTACTTGCGATTAAATCGTAAAAACTGACTATTTAACCTAAGAAATTTTTTCCATAGAATATTAGCATTTTAAGATTGTTTTATTACTAACAAATTACATCACAACTTAACTTCATACTGAAAGTAATAAAAATATAAGAGTCCAATGCATGTGAATAAATATTTTCACATTAAATCAAATTTAGTATTAGTCAAATTTATATTGTCATTCTTTATTATTCATGTAAAGCATAGCATTAAATATTCATTGATGAAAATGAATTTTTAATTTTAATATAGTATTATACAAAAGCATAATTGCATGTATTTTTTTTTTACTTTTCAGTGTATGACGGTATTAAATATCTTAGCTATTTATTCTTATAGTTTTGAATGTGATTAAGCAACTAAATTCACTCGCCATCTTACGCGATAAGGCGTCAAGTTAGGCATCCGCTTGAGCAATTGAATGGAGGCGTGAGTTAGCGGAGTTACAGGAGCCTTATTAGCTGGAGATAGTGATGTGCATTAATTCCAGACTGGAGTTGGGGGATGCGTTGAAGACGTTGCTGGCAGACAGCAATGGAACGGAAAGATGTTTTCTTTCCTTTGAGTTAAAATGAGTTTGGCGATTCTGTTTTTAGCGGATCTACTTGTGTGATGCGCTGTTATTATATATTTTTAGGTAAATAGTCCACCTTGTAAACAGTATTTCTTCACAATATAATCCATTTTAAAAGATTAAACCTGTGTCGTCCATTCATTAATTGGTGTCAGTGATTCAGTTCCCATAATAATAATAGTTTGCCTAATTAGAAGTAAAAAGTCAAATATCCCCTGTGCACCTGAGAATCAGAAATTTAATATTTTGAAAATTAGCTTAGATATTAATTAAAAACCCACTAAGCATCGCATTAAATAACTCAGTAAAATGCGCTTCGAAAATGGCTATTTTTATCGTTACTGCAAAAGGAATTGCAGTTTTGATAGTTCCAGACAACGAAATATTGTCATTGTCACTTATCCTCTAATATTAAAATAATTATTGGAGGTATCGATTCGAAACTCACAGTGTATACATAGTTGATTTTTCTGATTCCAAAAATACAAATTTTGTGAAAATCGGACTGAAACTTTTTATACTTTTGCCAAAAAGTGATCAGACGTAAACGAAATTGACCCAGATGGGAGAAAGGTTACTGTAAATGGTGGGGTTGCCAGATTAAAAAACAACTCAGAGTTTTGTTGACCTATTCAAATAAATAAAACTATTACGTTTATCGGTTTTATATTAGGCGTATAGACAGAAAATCTTTAATCCATATTTTTTTAAAATCTGTTCATAATTAGCTGAGATACTAATTAAAACTTATTGGGGAAAATAGAAAATGATTTTTTTTAATATCATCAAGACATGTGCACTAGAGTTGCACCTGCTTTGTTAATTCCAGGTAACAAAAGGGAAGGTTGCCATAAATAGAAACGCTGCCAGATTTAAAATGTACTCAGCTCTTTTAATGTATTATAGAAATTTTTAAAACTATATAAGATACGGTTTTGAAATTCGTATATATATTGCTGGGAAGGCTCTACGGTACGTTATCCTTACTTTGCTTTAATTGATTCGATTGAATTTTAATTAGGTTACTTCCATTGATTAATTGATTACCTCTCTTATTAATTAAATATTTGAATAGTATTAAAAAACTACAATGGAAGTTGCGTGGCATCGTGAGTAAATAGTGGTGGTTACCCAGAATCGTACGCAGACCATCACCTCCCGCCTTCTCTGTATTGGTAAATAATTAAACATTAAATTAGAACTAAACAGTTTATTAGAACTTTCACAAATAGGTTACAATACAATTAAAGATTATACTCATAATTTGAATATAAGCTGAACTAGACTTGATTCTAAATAAATAAATAAATACACTTTATCTAAACACATTAGTTAGGATGCCTACGAAGCCCTATACAAGCTTACGTTAAAATCTACATTAAAATTTTGAATGAGAACAATTCGGAATACTTAGTAAATAAATCATACCTGCGGTCAACTGGAACAGTACGCTGATCATCCTAAAATCGGTCCTTTCAAACAGTTCAGCCGGCACTATCACTCACAATTCGACTAATTTTCAATCGGCTATTCTATCCTCTCCAACACTTCAAAAAAAAACCCATCACTTTCCTCTGATCATCACCAACCTTCTCTTCCTCGTCAACTCCTTGCCCCCGTATCCTCTCCTCTTTCTGCTCCCCTATCTTATTTCTCTGTCTCCTCCCCCAAAATATTCTCCCCGTTTTTTCTATCCCAATCCTGGCCACCTTCTCATTTTCTTATCATCTCTTTCCATTCACTCAAATGGCTAGAAACTTCTCATTGTCTGAAAACCTGCCTCCAAACAAAATTATTGGATATCTCTTCGTTTAATAAATCCCACCTACTACGGGGTCATCTCACCCTTTTCCCGCCGAAAATTCTCACGTTTTTTTGCTCTTAGGTGGTCTGGGGGGGGGGGCGTTCTTGCACTCATAATTTTATCTAACGCTGTCAAGTATGACATTTACTATTCCCGACTTTCTTTTATTAAACTTACTTCTATCTAAGTAGATAATATTTGACAGTTCTGCGCCAGTGGCACGGTGGCACCGGAAGTTGAAGGTGAAGTTCAAGGTCACCGGAAGTCGCAGGTGGGGATAACAGACATGTTGAGACAGGAAGTGAACAGGAAGTGTAGACAGGAAGTTTAACCGAAAATGTGACAGGAAGAGAATGCGATAATTGAGAGAGGGGGAGGGCTTATTTTTGTGGGGGCTTAATTTTTTTTGTTGGTTTTAATCCTTCTTCGAGTGGAGTTGAGTTGTAGGAATCCTGCTATCAGAATGAATTTAGTTTGAAAGTAATATTAGCAAAATGTTCGATTTTTTTTTTTTTTCTCACCTGAAATAAAAATTTTATTTGCTAACTAACACCTAATATAAAAATGGAAATCTTTCTGACTTTGTTTTACTTTATAAAAGTTTAACGTGAAATTTATTTTAAGACTGGAAACGCGACAGGAAATAAGATCGGAAACGGGATTAGACATGCTTTTTCCAAAAAGGGTTTCCAGGAAGCAGTAAACATGTTTTGGGAACATGTTTGGGAGCTTGTTGGAACAAGAAGGTAGTTTAAAAGACCGGAAGTGATTAAGGTGTAAGAGATAAGGAAAGTAGGAATATACACGTAGATTTTGTTCTTTGTAGAGGGTGAAATTTTATTTTATTTTTTATTTAAAGTGTTTTAATTTTTTTTAAATTTAATTTATTTAAAGCGTTTCAAATTATTTTTTCTATTATTTTTTTTTTGTAGTGTTTTACGTATTATTTTAATTTTTAGTGACATTAGAACCTGCAATGTTCTGTATCACACACGTCTTATCTTAGGTTACCAAGGATGTGTGTGTGTTGTTATCTCTTTAAATGCGAGAGATGGGGACTTCAGACCTCCGTTGAGATATCTTTATCATAGTTTTAATGAACTGCAGGAAATTGTCTTTAGCTATTGAGTAATTCGCGAGTTTTGTTTTAATATGAATGCTATTACATCTGTTTGTTTAATTTACAAGCACATTTCTCTTACAACATTCTGTCAACAGATCATTTCCATATTCGAAATAATAATTTAGAAGGAAAATTTTTATATGAAAATACTATGAAATGTCATTTATAGAGATTGACAAAAATAGCATGCTTGATTCTTTCTTGTATTAACCTTATAATCATTTATTGTAGAAATATAGGTTTATAGTTTTGTTACGAAAAATAACGTGTTTACATATTTTAAAAACGAAAGCAAAGTGATTTTTACAAATGTAACTATAAGCTATACACCCACGCATTTGTGTTATTGAATTAAATTACAATGCTTAATATTGTATTCACCGTACTATTTTCCTGCAAAAGCCGTTTCACAAACTTGTGTACTGAAATTAATGTGGCATTTTTAGGGAAAAAATTAATTCAAGTCTTTGAGACTAATCTTTCAAAGGAAAAAAAGATTTGTCATACTTTCTCTTACATTATATCTTCCATTTTTTAAGTTTACAAATTTGTGGAGTAACTTAAATAATCGTTTTTATGCTAATTAAACAATATATATTTAATTATATGTTTTTTTTTAATTAACTTGTAATAGCTTCTTTTTTTTTTCTTTTTCTTAAAAGGGTACTGTAGAATAACTTATGTCACAAATACTACATCCTTCTTTAGTTAAATATGTTTCACTTAAGACATGACAAAGTGTCTTAGAAACATTTCAAGCACATAAGACTAGCAGCTGAGAGGTTCTACTCTCAAAGCCGGAATCTCAAAGATGGAAGGTGTTAGGTTTAAACCTCTCTCACGGTCGTCGACCTAACCGTTCGAAGTTTCCTTCGAAACTTGTCAATATGGGTAAGAACACCTTAGAAAGACCTACATGGAGACACTTATCCCTAACGCAGATAATCAACCCTATATTTAACCAACCAGTCACAACACATAAGACATAATCATTACATTCAGTTAATAAGTGATTTGACATGCAAAATTTGATTTATAGAAACATACAATATGATAAATCACACTAAATATACAATTTGAACGATTTTTTCCCTTTCATATGAAAAAATTTTAACAAGAATTTAGTGACTATTTAAGTTATTAAAGTGAGCGGTTATTTTGTTTAGAGTTATACGATTAAAATAAATTTTCAATAGATTTGACTTTATACAAGCAACATTTAAAAAAAAGAGAATGGAATCTAGTGTTTATAAATTAACGTATTCAATTTTACAAATACTTCACACACCCCTCTTTTTCCCCTATTTTGGTAGACTTTATACACATAAGACATAAAAGGCGTTTTAGAATACATCATTTAGAAATTAAGCAACTTGATAAGTAAAATATTATTTATAAAAGCAATAGATACGAAAGTAATAAATATTTCTACTTACAAATGTACGAACTTCTGATAGGTAAGACCTTCTCAATCATTGTGCAAGAATTAAGTGGTGATTGAGCTTATAACATTATAGGATGAAATAATCACGTGACGTATTTTTAAACCAATAAAATATTAGTATTTTAAACCAATAAAATGTTAGTATTTTTACACGAGCGCCCTCTATCATTATATAAATTTCAATGAAATGAGTTCATAACATTATACTGTCCCTTCTCATCGGTGTAATAGAATATTATACTGTCCCTTCTCATCGGTGTAATAGGTTGCATTTTTCGTTTAAGTTAGTTTTTTTTTTCATTTAAGCTATTATGGAACGAGTTGTGAATTCTTATGTTGATGATATAACCAACTTGAAGTGTCAACCCTCATCACCAGAATTAAATAATCAAGAGATGGATTCTACAATTTTATCCAAAGAAGGACCCGTTTCGAAGTATGGAGTGAAACCCACCTCATCAGGACTAAAGAAACAGTTTGTGTGTTTTACTTGCAACAAAGATTTTTTCCGAAAGGATCATTTAAAACAACATTTGATGACCCATTCAGGAGAAAAACCTTTTGTGTGTGTCATCTGTCGAAAAGCTTTCTCTAGAAAAGCTCTTTTGAATCGCCATAAATTGTCTCATTTAAAAGAACCTACACAACATAAGTGTGGTGATTGCAACGAACTGTTTTCAAGAAAGTACGACTTATTGAAACATGAAAAGATTCACAAATCACCCAAACAATACAAGTGTATTAAATGCAATGAACTGTTTTCGAGAAAGTACGACTTATTGAAACATAAGAAGATCCATAAGCCCCGAAAGCAGTATAAATGCATCCAGTGTAGTGAAATATTTAATCGGAAATATGATTTATCACGTCATATAGACACTGCACACAAAGTACTACCCAAAGTTGTCAAATCGACATCTTTAAAAGATTCGTTATATGAAAAAGTGAAGCATTTTAAAAGACAAAATGCTTTAAATGTATTTACTAAAACTGTAATAAATTCTAATGAGGAGAATGATCAAGACTTTCACACGTTTTTTAACAGTATTCGGTCGGACGTTTTGAATGAATTAAATTATCAGATAGAAGTAAAAAGGTCAATGAAATGGTATGAAACTGCAAAAGTTGTTGTAAGCCGCCAAACACCGGACGGTGATATAGATACTATCACCCCATATTTTCATTCAAGAACTCTACTGGAATTGACGAATCAAAACATACCTGTACATGTTGAGGATGCCTTTACGAAAATTATTAACTGTTTTGAGAAATTCACTCAACAAGGATCTAATTGGACATTGCAACAAATATTAAATCTAGAACTGTCTACAGCTAAATATAGAATGGTTTAAAATGTGTGGACTGGTTTTGAAACATGCATATTCATGTTTTTGCTATTGTAGTTATTGAAAATGATAAATAAATAGTCTATGACTAAAAAATCATAATTTTTTTATTATTTTCATGGTAACTATTTTATATAAATTACTTATAACAGTTTGACAATGCTACATAAACTACTGTTTAACATTTTGAATGTCTTAGACAAAATGGGAATGAATTTGTTGAAATTATGTAAAACATGATGAAATAAATGTGATGTATTTATTATATGTTACTTAAACTACAAGAGAATGATTGGAAATGTGTTATTTTAAATCTATGATACTTTTAATCACTAACAAGGTAAGACGTGACGTTATGAATCATCGATGGGTTTTCCTTTGAATATGTATTAATCTTACTTATTGATAAAAAAGTCGGAAAAATAGACTTACATTGTTAGAGGTTTTGGAAAAATGTATAGTTGGTTAAAAATTTTACAAAATTTAACATAAAGTAACAAATTTTAGAAAATAAACGTTTCGATAAATAAAAAAAAAATTACATTTTGGTAAACTTTACAATTAGACAATATTTCAAACTAGGAAAAAATAATAACTTTACACTGAGACTACTAAACTGAGAACTAAGGAAAAATTAGACTTAACGCATTGTTACAGTTTCTTTGAAAAATATCTAGTTGGTTATATTAGAAAATTCGACCTAACGAAATTAACACACTTAAAAATATCTTCATTTTATAAAATAAGCAACAAATAAACATTTCGATACATTGACAAAAGAAAATAATTAAGTTTAAGTAAACTTTACACTTAGACAATATTTCAAACTAAGAAAAATAATAAATTTACACTTATACAATATTTTAAACTAAGAAAAATAATAACTTTACACTTATACAATATTTTAAACCAAGGAAAATTAATAACTTTAAACATCAGACTTAACACATTGTTAAAGTTTTTTGAAAATAACACGACATTTTGAAAGCAGTGGAAATAGTATACCTGCAAAAAATTCAACTTAGTGGAATTTAATATTGAAATTTTTTAATCTGACTCATTTAAAAAATAAAACTTTATAAAATTTTCACTTTTTTAAAAATAAGCAACTGTTAAACATTTTGAATGTCTTAGACAAAGTGTGAATAAATTTGTTGAAATTATATAAAACATGAAAAATTTCATAACTTTTAAAGGAAATTTTATTTTTGTGAAATAAACTCGAGGTATTTATTATATGTAACTTAAACTACTAGAGAATTGATTGAAAATGTGTTACTTTTAAGCACTCACAAGATAAGACACGATATTAGGAATTATAGATGTGTTTTTCCCCCACAATTGACGTCACTTGTAGCATATTTACTGACCAAGTCATAAAATCATATTTCAGGGTATGTTTATGAGTATGGCGTTTAGTTGAGATTTAAGATATTTGAGAAATATAAACTACAACTTTGACTACTTTTTGAAATTTCCCCCTACATAAGAAAAAGGACATAGGAAAATAAAATAAAAAGTTGTCTTTGAATGGAATCGAACCATTATCCTTTCACTTAACAGCTGAATGCGTTGACAATTACATCACAAAGGCACTGATAACAACCGGTTGAATATATTGGGTTTCTTTTTTAAGGTTAACTTCATTTAATATTCAAGTTATTTCTTAATGATACACTTAAAAACAATAAATTTAATTAGCATTCAAAAAACAAACGATCACATTATTGTGTAAAACAATCAAATGTTTTGAAAGTCACGAGTTAAAATTTTGGTGGGTGCGATAACTTGGAAGTGGACTGCAGAAGGGGAGTTAAATTTTTGAAGAAGTTTAATCTTAGAAGACGAGAGTAAAATTTGAAATGACTTAGAGTTTAATTAGAATTTAGATGTGAACCTTTTAAAATGAAATAAGTTTTTTTTGTATCGCCCTCTATCGGTGGGTAATGGAATTAAGAGATAATTAAAAGTTTTAACTTGGATTCGAATCCACAACATAATTTATTTTACGGTTTGATAATTTAGGGTAGGTTTAACTGAGCAAACCATGATATTATAGTATTTAGAGATGTTTTAAGATATTCGATAAAGGAAATCATCTAAATTTTCAATTTAATTGAATGGTTTACTGCTTAAAGTACTACAAAATGAATAGAACACGATGCATAGTTTTTTTAGTTAATTATATTTTTCGAAAGGTTAAATTGACTTATTGATAAACTTAGGATTTATGTTTAAAGTGAATAAATTTGATATGTTAGGTTTACTTAATAACAGAGGGTTGAATAAGTTATTTTTTTAAATTAAAATTTCATAAAAATAAAGTTTACTAAAAGTTTTTAAATCTTTAAGTTAATTAAAATTAACTTTTTAATTTTAACTATTGAGAGACTATAATTTAATTGTTAATCCTTGTAACCAACTGGTGCATATCAACTATCTGCACATGTGCAGAAAAAACATACACTTTTACACTAACTTGAGTTCGATTTTAAATTATTTGCTAATTTTTATACAACTCGATTACCTTTCAGAAATAAAATAGAATTAAATACTTACCGAAAAACACGTCCACTTCTTGTGCTTTCTTTCACTAGACTAACTTTTCTCCCTTATCTTTGTTAGGGGGCGCTGCAATCGACGCTAGAGTCGCTACCAGTCTTCCGGTCTGTGACGTCATTTCCGGTTCGAGATAAGAATAAACTTTAACTACACTCGCTCAGTCATTCTTCCTCCACTCTTACTTGATAGCAGTTGTTAGTTTCTTATTTTGACGTGTTGAATGACGTCATCACGTGTTTGTCTAAACTTGTCCAGACTTGTTTCTGTGCTGCACGTCTGTTTTGTTAACTCATCTCCTACTCGTCTAGACTTGTTTCGTCTGCTTTAATGATTCATCTTTTGCTTTAACTGTTTGGCCTTGCTGGTGTCAACCACCTCATGTCTTTTGTCATAGCTTGAATATACTTTACACCAATCACTTAAATATAAAAGTCTTGTCACAACTTACTTAAACTTTGATAAAAATATTAATTATTCATAAATTTTATCAAATTCTTATACATTTACTAAGTCACTTTCATTCAAAAATATGGTAAAGTCCGATTTTAAATCGAAGTCTAAGATAAATTCCCCAAATTTGTAACATTTTAACACTAATAATAAGTGTCGTAAACACCCTGTGCATACCAGTTTTGTAAAAATAATATTACTTATAGCTAACTCGTTCAGTCTCATGATAAATAATATAAGAAAAAGTTAGAATAGTTCACATATTTTTGTAATTAAAAAAATGTGTGCACAAACACACACACAATATCTTACAAGGTTACAATACTTAACACACAGTTCACCATACTTAAAAACGATTCACGATAAATTTATAAATTTAAATTTAAATATTTTATTTATAAATGAACAATTATAAATAAAAATACTTCAATAGTTTTCAAATATATAAATTTAAATTTATAAATTTATCGTGAATCGTTTTTAAGTATGGTGAACTGTGTGTTGAGTATTGTAACCTTGTAAGATATTGTGTGTGTTTGTGCACACATTTTTTAATTACAAAAATATGTGAACTATTCTAACTTTTTCTTATATTATTTATCATGAGACTGAACGAGTTAGCTATAAGTAATATTATTTTTACAAAACTGGTATGCACAGGGTGTTTACGATACTTATTATTAGTGTTAAAATGTTACAAATTTGGGGAATTTATCTTAGACTTCGATTTAAAATCGGACTTTACCATATTTTGGAATGAAAGTGACTTAGTAAATGTATAAGAATTTGATAAAATTTATCAATAATTAATATTTTTATCAAAGTTTAAGTAAGTTGTGACAAGACTTTTATATTTAAGTGATTGGTGTAAAGTATATTCAAGCTATGACAAAACACATGAGGTGGTTGACACCAGCAAGGCCAAACAGTTAAAGCAAAAGATGAATCATCAAAGCAGACGAAACAAGTCTAGACGAGTAAGAGATGAGTTAACAAAACAGACGTGCAGCACAGAAACAAGTCTGGACAAGTTTAGACAAACACGTGATGACGTCATTCAACACGTCAAAATAAGAAACTAACAACTGCTATCAAGTAAGAGTGGAGGAAGAATGACTGAGCGAGTGTAGTTAAAGTTTATTCTTATCTCAAACCGGAAATGACGTCACAGACCGGAAGACTGGTAGTGACTCTAGCGTCGATTGCAGCGCCCCCTAACAAAGATAAGGGAGAAAAGTTAGTCTAGTGAAAGAAAGCACAAGAAGTGGACGTGTTTTTCGGTAAGTATTTAATTCTATTTTATTTCTGAAAGGTAATCGAGTTGTATAAAAATTAGCAAATAATTTAAAATCGAACTCAAGTTAGTGTAAAAGTGTATGTTTTTTCTGCACATGTGCAGATAGTTGATATGCATCAGTTGGTTACAAGGATTAACAATTAAATTATAGTCTCTCAATAGTTAAAATTAAAAAGTTAATTTTAATTAACTTAAAGATTTAAAAACTTTTAGTAAACTTTATTTTTATGAAATTTTAATTTAAAAAAATAATTTATTCAACCCTCTGTTATTAAGTAAACCTAAGATATCAAATTTATTCACTTTAAACATAAATCCTACGTTTATCAATAAGTCAATTTAACCTTTCGAAAAATATAATTAATTTAAAAAACTATGCATCGTGTTCTATTCATTTTGTAGTACTTTAAGCAGTAAACCATTCAATTAAATTGAAAATTTAGATGATTTCCTTTATCGAATATCTTAAAACATCTCTAAATACTATAATATCATGGTTTGCTCAGTTAAACCTACCCTAAATTATCAAAACGTAAAATAAATTATGTTGTGGATTCGAATCCAAGTTAAAACTTTTAATTATCTCTTAATTCCATTACCCACCGATAGAGGGCGATACAAAAAAAACTTATTTCATTTTAAAAGGTTCACATCTAAATTCTAATTAAACTCTAAGTCATTTCAAATTTTACTCTCGTCTTCTAAGATTAAACTTCTTCAAAAATTTAACTCCCCTTCTGCAGTGCACTTCCAAGTTATCGCACCCACCAAAATTTTAACTCGTGACTTTCAAAACATTTGATTGTTTTACACAATAATGTGATCGTTTGTTTTTTGAATGCTAATTAAATTTATTGTTTTTAAGTGTATCATTAAGAAATAACTTGAATATTAAATGAATTTAACCTTAAAAAAGAAACCCAATATATTCAACCGGTTGTTATCAGTGCCTTTGTGATGTAATTGCCAACGCATTCAGCTGTTAAGTTTAAGGATAATGGTTCGATTCCATTCAAAGACAACTTTTTATTTTATTTTCCTATGTCCTTTTTCTCATGTAGGGGGAAATTTCAAAAAGTAGTCAAAGTTGTAGTTTATATTTCTCAAATATCTTAAATCTCAACTAAACGCCATACTCATAAACATACCCTGAAATATGATTTTATGACTTGGTCAGTAAATATGCTACAAGTGACGTCAATTGTGGGGGAAAAACACATCTATAATTCCTAACATCGTGTCTTATCTTGTGAGTGCTTAAAAGTAACACATTTTCAATCAATTCTCTAGTAGTTTAAGTTACATATAATAAATACCTCGAGTTTATTTCACAAAAATAAAATTTCCTTTAAAAGTTATGAAATTTTTCATGTTTTATATAATTTCAACAAATTTATTCACACTTTGTCTAAGACATTCAAAATGTTTAACAGTTGCTTATTTTTAAAAAAGTGAAAATTTTATAAAGTTTTATTTTTTAAATGAGTCAGATTAAAAAATTTCAATATTAAATTCCACTAACTTGAATTTTTTGCAGGTATACTATTTCCACTGCTTTCAAAATGTCGTGTTATTTTCAAAAAACTTTAACAATGTGTTAAGTCTGATGTTTAAAGTTATTAATTTTCCTTGGTTTAAAATATTGTATAAGTGTAAAGTTATTATTTTTCTTAGTTTAAAATATTGTATAAGTGTAAATTTATTATTTTTCTTAGTTTGAAATATTGTCTAAGTGTAAAGTTTACTTAAACTTAATTATTTTCTTTTGTCAATGTATCGAAATGTTTATTTGTTGCTTATTTTATAAAATGTATAACCTAGATATTTTTAAGTGTGTTAATTTCGTTAGGTCGAATTTTCTAATATAACCAACTAGATATTTTTCAAAGAAACTGTAACAATGCGTTAAGTCTAATTTTTCCTTAGTTCTCAGTTTAGTAGTCTCAGTGTAAAGTTATTATTTTTTCCTAGTTTGAAATATTGTCTAAGTGTAAAGTTTACCAAAATGTAATTTTTTTTTTATTTATCGAAACGTTTATTTTCTAAAATTTGTTACTTTATGTTAAATTTTGTAAAATTTTTAACCAACTATACATTTTTCCAAAACCTCTAACAATGTAAGTCTATTTTTCCGACTTTTTTATCAATAAGTAAGATTAATGCATATTCAAAGGAAAACCCATCGATGATTCATAACGTCACGTCTTACCTTGTTAGTGATTAAAAGTATCATAGATTTAAAATAACACATTTCCAATCATTCTCTTGTAGTTTAAGTAACATATAATAAATACATCACATTTATTTCATCATGTTTTACATAATTTCAACAAATTCATTCCCATTTTGTCTAAGACATTCAAAATGTTAAACAGTAGTTTATGTAGCATTGTCAAACTGTTATAAGTAATTTATATAAAATAGTTACCATGAAAATAATAAAAAAATTATGATTTTTTAGTCATAGACTATTTATTTATCATTTTCAATAACTACAATAGCAAAAACATGAATATGCATGTTTCAAAACCAGTCCACACATTTTAAACCATTCTATATTTAGCTGTAGACAGTTCTAGATTTAATATTTGTTGCAATGTCCAATTAGATCCTTGTTGAGTGAATTTCTCAAAAGAGTTAATAATTTTCGTAAAGGCATCCTCAACATGTACAGGTATGTTTTGATTCGTCAATTCCAGTACAGTTCTTGAATGAAAATATGGGGTGATAGTATCTATATCACCGTCCGGTGTTTGGCGGCTTACAACAACTTTTGCAGTTTCATACCATTTCATTGACCTTTTTACTTCTATCTGATAATTTAATTCATTCAAAACGTCCGACCGAATACTGTTAAAAAACGTGTGAAAGTCTTGATCATTCTCCTCATTAGAATTTATTACAGTTTTAGTAAATACATTTAAAGCATTTTGTCTTTTAAAATGCTTCACTTTTTCATATAACGAATCTTTTAAAGATGTCGATTTGACAACTTTGGGTAGTACTTTGTGTGCAGTGTCTATATGACGTGATAAATCATATTTCCGATTAAATATTTCACTACACTGGATGCATTTATACTGCTTTCGGGGCTTATGGATCTTCTTATGTTTCAATAAGTCGTACTTTCTCGAAAACAGTTCATTGCATTTAATACACTTGTATCGTTTGGGTGATTTGTGAATCTTTTCATGTTTCAATAAGTCGTACTTTCTTGAAAACAGTTCGTTGCAATCACCACACTTATGTTGTGTAGGTTCTTTTAAATGAGACAATTTATGGCGATTCAAAAGAGCTTTTCTAGAGAAAGCTTTTCGACAGATGACACACACAAAAGGTTTTTCTCCTGAATGGGTCATCAAATGTTGTTTTAAATGATCCTTTCGGAAAAAATCTTTGTTGCAAGTAAAACACACAAACTGTTTCTTTAGTCCTGATGAGGTGGGTTTCACTCCATACTTCGAAACGGGTCCTTCTTTGGATAAAATTGTAGAATCCATCTCTTGATTATTTAATTCTGGTGATGAGGGTTGACACTTCAAGTTGGTTATATCATCAACATAAGAATTCACAACTCGTTCCATAATAGCTTAAATGAAAAAAAAACTAACTTAAACGAAAAATGCAACCTATTACACCGATGAGAAGGGACAGTATAATATTCTATTACACCGATGAGAAGGGACAGTATAATGTTATGAACTCATTTCATTGAAATTTATATAATGATAGAGGGCGCTCGTGTAAAAATACTAACATTTTATTGGTTTAAAATACTAATATTTTATTGGTTTAAAAATACGTCACGTGATTATTTCATCCTATAATGTTATAAGCTCAATCACCACTTAATTCTTGCACAATGATTGAGAAGGTCTTACCTATCAGAAGTTCGTACATTTGTAAGTAGAAATATTTATTACTTTCGTATCTATTGCTTTTATAAATAATATTTTACTTATCAAGTTGCTTAATTTCTAAATGATGTATTCTAAAACGCCTTTTATGTCTTATGTGTATAAAGTCTACCAAAATAGGGGAAAAAGAGGGGTGTGTGAAGTATTTGTAAAATTGAATACGTTAATTTATAAACACTAGATTCCATTCTCTTTTTTTAAATGTTGCTTGTATAAAGTCAAATCTATTGAAAATTTATTTTAATCGTATAACTCTAAACAAAATAACCGCTCACTTTAATAACTTAAATAGTCACTAAATTCTTGTTAAAATTTTTTCATATGAAAGGGAAAAAATCGTTCAAATTGTATATTTAGTGTGATTTATCATATTGTATGTTTCTATAAATCAAATTTTGCATGTCAAATCACTTATTAACTGAATGTAATGATTATGTCTTATGTGTTGTGACTGGTTGGTTAAATATAGGGTTGATTATCTGCGTTAGGGATAAGTGTCTCCATGTAGGTCTTTCTAAGGTGTTCTTACCCATATTGACAAGTTTCGAAGGAAACTTCGAACGGTTAGGTCGACGACCGTGAGAGAGGTTTAAACCTAACACCTTTCATCTTTGAGATTCCGGCTTTGAGAGTAGAACCTCTCAGCTGCTAGTCTTATGTGTTTGAAATGTTTCTAAGACACTTTGTCATGTCTTAAGTGAAACATATTTAACTAAAGAAGGATGTAGTATTTGTGACATAAGTTATTCTACAGTACCCTTTTAAGAAAAAGAAAAAAAAAAGAAGCTATTACAAGTTAATTAAAAAAAAACATATAATTAAATATATATTGTTTAATTAGCATAAAAACGATTATTTAAGTTACTCCACAAATTTGTAAACTTAAAAAACGGAAGATATAATGTAAGAGAAAGTATGACAAATCTTTTTTTCCTTTGAAAGATTAGTCTCAAAGACTTGAATTAATTTTTTCCCTAAAAATGCCACATTAATTTCAGTACACAAGTTTGTGAAACGGCTTTTGCAGGAAAATAGTACGGTGAATACAATATTAAGCATTGTAATTTAATTCAATAACACAAATGCGTGGGTGTATAGCTTATAGTTACATTTGTAAAAATCACTTTGCTTTCGTTTTTAAAATATGTAAACACGTTATTTTTCGTAACAAAACTATAAACCTATATTTCTACAATAAATGATTGTAAGGTTAATACAAGAAAGAATCAAGCATGCTATTTTTGTCAATCTCTATAAATGACATTTCATAGTATTTTCATATAAAAATTTTCCTTCTAAATTATTATTTCGAATATGGAAATGATCTGTTGACAGAATGTTGTAAGAGAAATGTGCTTGTAAATTAAACAAACAGATGTAATAGCATTCATATTAAAACAAAACTCGCGAATTACTCAATAGCTAAAGACAATTTCCTGCAGTTCATTAAAACTATGATAAAAATATCTCAACGCAGGTCTGAAGTCCCCATCTCTCGCATTTAAAGAGATAACAACACACACACATCCTTGGTAACCTAAGATAAGACATGTGTGATACAGAACATTGCAGGTTCTAATGTCACTAAAAATTAAAATAATACGTAAAACACTACAAAAAAAAAATAATATAAAAAATAATTTGAAACGCTTTAAATAAATTAAATTTAAAAAAAATTAAAACACTTTAAATAAAAAATAAAATAAAATTTCACCCTCTACAAAGAACAAAATCTACGTGTATATTCCTACTTTCCTTATCTCTTACACCTTAATCACTTCCGGTCTTTTAAACTACCTTCTTGTTCCAACAAGGTCCCAAACATGTTCCCAAAACATGTTTACTGCTTCCTGGAAACCCTTTTTGGAAAAAGCATGTCTAATCCCGTTTCCGATCTTATTTCCTGTCGCGTTTCCAGTCTTAAAATAAATTTCACGTTAAACTTTTATAAAGTAAAACAAAGTCAGAAAGATTTCCATTTTTATATTAGGTGTTAGTTAGCAAATAAAATTTTTATTTCAGGTGAGAAAAAAAAAAAAATCGAACATTTTGCTAATATTACTTTCAAACTAAATTCATTCTGATAGCAGGATTCCTACAACTCAACTCCACTCGAAGAAGGATTAAAACCAACAAAAAAAATTAAGCCCCCACAAAAATAAGCCCTCCCCCTCTCTCAATTATCGCATTCTCTTCCTGTCACATTTTCGGTTAAACTTCCTGTCTACACTTCCTGTTCACTTCCTGTCTCAACATGTCTGTTATCCCCACCTGCGACTTCCGGTGACCTTGAACTTCACCTTCAACTTCCGGTGCCACCGTGCCACTGGCGCAGAACTGTCAAATATTATCTACTTATCTATACAATTGTAACCTCTCTTCTTGACGTAACTAACTTTACACCTGGGTTCCCCATTATCGTTCACACGTGCACTCGCCACTTAAAATCAGCAGCTGAGCCAGCCTTTTATCTTCTTAGCCCAACCTAAAATTCCATGTTATTCACGAGCATCCCCATGCTCTATTTCTATTCTTCTAATATAACCTACCTGACACTTAACCGAAACTCATCTTGAGAAAGAATATTCTAAGCTTACAATTATCTCACGCCTTGCCGATAGTTTGACTAGTAACTTAAAAAAAATATATATATTATTTATTTCGTTTACTTTCGAATTGGTAAATACGCAAAATCATCTTCTATTTAAGAAATTCGAAAAACCGAAAACATCGACCGGTAACTTTTTATTTTATCAAAAAACTGATTTTTTACTTTCTTCTATCTTTCCAAGAAGAAAGTACTGGATTCATGAAAATTTTAGACTTCCGGTTTTCGATGGATTTATACGTTTTAGAAGGTCCTGAACACGATTTGACTATTTTTAGAAAATGTCTGTCTGTGACAAAAATTTTGTGGGCGCTCTATCTCAAGAACTAATGCACAAAATTTAATAAAACTTTAGATTCAGTTAGTCCCTAACATAAATTAGTAAATTAGTGCTGATTAGTTTTGGGTGAAAATCGCCCGACAGGTGGCGCTGCTATGCTTCTTTTTTCGCGATTTCCTCAATAGCTCTATCTCAAGAACTAATGCACTTATTTTCATAAAACTTCAGATTCAGTTAGACCCTGACATAAATAGATTCTGCTTATGTTGTGGTGTTAATATCCTAACAGGTGGCGCTGCTATGCATCTTTTTTCGCGATTTCCACAATAGCTCAATCTCAAGAACTAATGCAGTTATTTTCATCAAACTTCAGATTCAGTTAGACCCTGACATAAATAGATGCTGCTTACGTTGTGGTGTTAATATCCCAACAGGTGGCGCTGCTATACCACTATTTTCAATATTTTTACGATAGATATATCTCAAGAACTAATGCACGGAATTTCATCAAACTTCAGATTCTGTTAGACATTGACATAAATAGATGCTGTTTACGTTGTGGTGTTGATATCTCAACAGGTGGCGCTGCTATGATACTTTTTCATTATTATCACGATAACTATATCTCAAGAACTAATGCACGGATTTTCATCAAACTTCAGAGTAAGTTAGGCGTTGACATAAAGCTGTTGTTGAGTAGGTTTTGGTCTAAATCTCCCAATAGGTGGCGCTGCTATGCTGAATTTTGTAGGATTTACACGATTTAAGCAATAGTCTTATCTCTATATAAATTTCTGTCAATTCTTTTTTAATGTATGCGAAACCTGTGTGAGATAGAAGAAAGTTTTGGGATTGGCCCATCCGACTAGTTTTAATGGAAATTGAAATTTATTGTGAATTTAATCCTCAGCTTCTAATTTTCATATCTCTTTGAAATTGATTTTAAATTACTTTAATATATTAATTATCACTTCTCACACTCTTAAAGTTAGTTTATGACTAGGATGTTACCAGTATTTCCGAATAGATGTTTCAGCAAATTTTTAAATTAAATTCCGGGCTCAGCTACCAGCCCAAATGTTTTACCAAGGGCTCCAGTAATCTTAATTAGCCTTTTGTCAAAAAACACTTGCGTCTCCTCTCCCCTTCATCGTTTTTTGCTTAACTCAGCCCTATATTAATAACTCGACTTCTAATATTCCGATTGATCTAAACTGATTCCAAATTACATAAATATCTTAATTATTACCTCCCGCATTGATATTAAGTTATGAGTAGTAGTTACTATTATTTCCAAATAGTAATTTCAGCAAATTCTTAAATTAAGTTCCGGGCTCAACTACGTGTCCAAATTTTTAACCAAGTACTCCAGTAGTCTCAGGTCTCAATTAGTCATTTCTCAACTAGTTTATTTAGAGCATAAATCGCCCCCTGAAAATGGAAGGTGGAACTAAAAGATTTTGCAGCGCATGCGCAGCAAGCTCCTTGTATCCCGTCTTTGGGCTCGATTTAGTAGTTTTTTTATCAACTTCTTAGGTACTCCAGCTACTATATGCACTACAAAAAATACTTAGCACCCAGCATTAGGTGTTAGCTTTTAGCTGTTACCTTTTTCGAATAATAATCTTCTTTTTCGGTGTTTCTTTTTTTCACAGTAATAATTGGTACATAGTAACTCTAAACCGCTATTTCCGGATAATGAATCTTTTAGGCTGTTTTTCTGTTTCTTCTTCCTTTATGATACGATTTCTGCAATTATTTTTTTTGTTGCAAAGAGATTTTTTAACAGTTTTTTCACTAGTTATCTTTTAATTTTAGTACTATTCTTTCACCACTAGAGAGAGGTTTTAATTTCGGTTTCATGTTTTTTTCACAGTAGTAATTCACAGATTTTTCTAAGAATTGGTATATAGCTCCATGACAATATTTCCATTCCATCCCAGCACATTTGGTGCCTTACAGTTAAGTTGTATCACGACCACTTACGAATAAAATACAAATTTTCTACAATTTGTTCTACAGCTTTCCAATTTTATTTTCATGTGCTGGGCTCCTTTAAAAACCTAAAAATTTAATAATCTTCATTCCTTATGTCTACACGGTGCCGTAGACAGTGGCGACCTGTGCCGTACGCTCGTTTAAAAGAGGTTTATTTAAGAACAGAATGCGCCACCTGCCGGTGGCAGGAGGAATTAAGAAATTTTCCACGCAGCACGCCGACATGCGATGCGAAAGCAGCGGGGATCCGGGGCAGAGTTTCGTTTTTTCAGAGATTTAAGTTTATTACACGGGATCAGGCAACGCCGGGCAGGCCAGCTGGTAACATAATAATAGTTATAGACAACACTCATGAGAGTTAATAAAAATAGTTGCCATGTTTTCGTGAACGTTTACAACAATGAAGATAGTACAAGAATATTTTCAACATTTATTTTACCATGTATGACGATATTACGAAGTGCAACAAATACTAGTACCATTCTGGTCAAAACAACATCGTCTGAGGTAATCCATAATATTGAATATAGCTTATAGTACATATGATGTCACTGACTGAATTACAGTGCACTTCCAGCACTTAAAAGATGTCATTACACTTCACACAAAGCTACAATTTTGTTGAAACGTTTGGGACCCTGGTTTCCTGTACAAAAACTGTTCGCTGTAATGAGTACCAGAGGTGCAGAGAGCCCAAATGAGTACTGGGGATAATTCTTTGCAGGAAGGGGGTCATATATGTATGAGCATAAAAGGGGTAATTTTAGAAGGTAGTAATTAAATTTAATATTTTTAAATTAATCTTTAGTTAAGCATATTATATTTATTTCATTTTTTAACAAATTCTCTTTGAATTACAGTAGACTCCCTCAAATCTACACAGCTTGGGACCAGATATTGTGCGGATTTCTGGTCACTGTTTTGTTTACATTTTTTAAACAGTAATTTGACTGTAGAAAAACTGAGCTAGACTGCCAGGCACCCATCAGGCACATCAACCGCCGTACCTAAAGTCTGAAGACCTTATAATGCACTCGACCAGGAGAGTCCTGTAAGTGCTACGGCTGGTGGGGCACTGCCACCTGCTGAACACACCTATTTTCCATATTAAATCGACGACAGAGGTCACTGCGATATGTGGTGGAGCCCATGGTCTTGAGACACCACCACATTACACTTGGTGAGCATGCCAGGGTCCCTGACAGCTTTGGAGCCGGAAACCCATAGGTCCTAGGACTTACGTCGAGTTCCTGACAACTCTTAATGTACCGCCGCTTTTGATCATAGAACTCCTATAAAGGAAACTACTGGAGTTGTCGTCAGAGGCGAAAAAATAGGTACCTCTCGTTAGCCTGGGAGGATGAGGAAATTTCTGTCCCTGGACGTATAGTCACATACCAGCTTACGCTTCGGACTGCAGGGTCGGGATGAGCCTGATCCCCAGTCTAAGAACTCTGTGCTCGTACATGTCCCCTTCGGCTTTGCATCCGACTTATGCCGACCCTTAACGACTCATCTGCTATAGACTCTGCTGGGGGACTATATAGAGACATACACCAAGAATTAGTAGCTTGAAAGTTAGATTTAGATACCACTCTCGGTCGCAGAAGGTCGTGGAACATACCTTCTTAAGCAACATTGAGACGCTCTCGCAAAGACGCGTTGGATTGGTTTTTGACCCGAAGTCCAACTTCGGTCCGATCGCGACCACGTTAATCACAAAGCCCCCGGTCTGGTCCCTCGTAGCCGGTTACTGGTCAGGGAGAAGTGCATATCTTGTCCCAGGGCTGCAGCTGGCTGCAGAGGGAACAGCCATGGATGAGCACCATCATGCGTGTATGCCACACGCTTCTGTCCACGCTCTGCTGCCTGCTAGCACCAAGGGTCGCGTCATGCCGTGTCATGCACAGACTAGATGTCACAACAGAAGCCATCATGGTCCGTGCTCTTTGGAGTCTGATCTCACCAATGTCATTGCCCCAGATAAATCGTGGAAGTGGTCCTATCACATTGGCTAGCCGTTGCCCAGTGTCACCAATCCGACCCGGGGGAGATGGGCTGGTCAGCTGGGATAAGCCTACGGGTGTTTTCCGCTGCCTAGCATAATTATGCTTCTGTATCACAGGTCTAGTACCCTTGCTACCGAGAACCGGCGCTAAAGGGGAAGAGAACTAGAAATGTTCTCCCCTTTCCCATTTGTTCACCGCAGTGAGCTGATGACTCGTCCATTTTCCTGCCCCCATCGTGTCAGATCACTACTTGCAATGCCAGGTTCCCGATCTTCTTCCCCACTAAAGGGGCCGATTCGGAACCATTCGGAGGGACGAACGGGATTTTACTGTAGTAAAGCATTGGAAATTATAATGAATCTTTACAAAAGGCAAAATATTAAAATAATTCAAGTAAATTATTAAAATAATTATATAAAATAATAATTATGCATAATAATAATGGGATACTTTTTCTTGAACTATTCAATGAAACTCGTCTGATAAAGATATACTAATAATTTACATCTAAGCCATAAAAAATGAAGTTTTATTTCATGTTTAGCTATAATTAATAACCAAAAAAAGCTTGATTAATGCGTAAATGACTTTGGTAAAAACATCGCGATCACTATTGACATCAGAGCTATCTAGAATTTTTTTAGAAATAAATTTATACTTCCTTCATGAGAAAGCATGAGTTTAGTCATATTAACCAGAATTATCTATAATTTTAATGTCGAAAACGTCTGTGTGTGCGTCTGTCTGTGTTAGTGCTGTAAAAGTAACGACTAAATGACTACCCGTATGTATTCGTTACTTTCAAACTCACTACCCGTTAGAAAGTATTCGTTACTCGTTACTTTCGTATCTATTTAGAAAACGGACATTGACAATTGTCGTAAGTATTACACACAATATTCGGTGTATTTTCTAATTTTCAGAGGATTGTTCCGATTACAATCAACTTTAATTATTCCTTAAAACAAAGATAAAATATATCTGGATGCATGCCTTTATTTAACGCTTCAAAAAAAAAAAAAAAAAAAAAAAAAAAAAACTGAGCGCTCTTAAAGTATGTACACGTGAAATATATGTTCACAGAACTGCATAAAATCTAATTATATACTATACATGAGGTGATTGGAAAACTGTTACCTAGACCTAGACCCATAACGGAATCTTGTAACTACGCAGCCTCTCTGTAATGTAAATCTGCATAAAAGTGAAAATAATTAAAATATAATAATAAATACAATAACACCTGTAAAAATAGAATTCTGCCTTGAATAGAAATATTCCAATGTCCATTTCCACGAAAATAATCCAATACAATTTCATGTACTAAGACGGAAAAATCTGTCCAAATTAGAATTTTTCTGCAGTTTTTTTCAATTTCGTCTCAGCAGGTTTTACTGTATATATTAAAGAAAGAATACCACTTCAGTATTTTTAATAGAAATACTCACTGTTTACTGAAAACAGTAAACCTACAACGATAGAACCTGTCTATAACGGAAAATAGCACTAAAACGGTTCCGAAAACATATTTTCTTCCACGTAATATCGTAAAACTTTCTGAAACATTCATAGACTCATTTTAATACATAAAAATCATAAAATTGTCAGTCACGACGATTAAAATATTGTGGAATCAAATAGCGTTTTTCATATTTCGATAAATGTATTGCATTTCGAGTTATAATCGAGTGCTGTCTTATAACGATCCTTCCATCACTATCGCGTCCGGAAATCCGGTTCAAAACACCCATTTTGACAGTATCTCCAAAAAAACTCTTTTGCATTTAAAGAAAATAGAAGAGAGACGCTAATCGATTTCTTAATTTTCTATCTGATTGTATGCGTTTACGAATAAAAATCAATAATTAAAAAAGTTATATGTACTTCATAGAAATACTTTATCATTCCTTAAATATAGCTACAACGAATATTTTATTTCACTATAAGCTTCTGTTCTTTTTACAGGAAAATTATGAGCGATTTTAATTGATTAAATGCATAATTAATACTAAATTAACCTAATTAAAATCCTACAATAAAAATAAACACGTCTTTCCTACCTATTTCTTAGATCCATGGTTCCTTATTGTTTTCCTTCTTTTTAACACTTTCCAACCTAGTTGAAAAGTGTTTATGACTTCGGTTTGTCTGCCGGATGGCCGTATGGCCGTCTGCCGTCTGTCCGTGCTCTAACTCCCGTAAATAGGCTCGGATTGCCCTGCAATTTTTATATGTTATTGTCGTTATCTATAGCATGTTTCCTATTTCAACTGAAGTGTATAGCACTTATAGTTTTTTTATAGGGACACTCAAAAGAATTCCTTTACATTACGTCTATGGAGAAAAATCGTCTGCGGTTTATTTAAATAATGTTTCACTATTTTAAACGCATTGAAATTTATATATATTTCACTAAGGTGCATTACAAGAGGCTTACTACAGAATATTGTGTGCATAGCAGTCATCGTTCATTTACAGGGACACACAAAAGAATTCTCTACTGTCTGTTAACAATAATTCCTGGAAGTGCGTTTTAAGTTGCTGAACGCGATTTTAAATTTAACTCACTTTTTGTCTATTACTTGGTGTGTATGAATTCTGTAGATCCTATACAGGGCAGCACAAAAGTTCGCGAAAACATTTCCGTTTATTGACAGAAACTCCAGAAGGAGAATTTTAAACTGTGCTACGTGTTTCCTAACTAAATTAAAATTTAGCATCCTATGTAGTATATATACAAATCTATAGATCCTATACAGGGCTGAATAAAAGTATTTGGATATTTTTCCGAATATTGTATATGTTGGAAATTTATATTGGAAATTCCTGAAATTACGTTCTTAAAGATGTTATGCGTTTTCCAAATTGTTTACTTAGATTTTATCTTTTAGCCTATTAAACGGTAATGATTTGTAAAATTATTTTGGAAGCGTTGGAAAATGTTACATAATCTATGCTTGACGCATGATTTTTTGTTCTTGTTTTAAATATGTGAATGGAAATTTTAATTTTTTTTGGTCAAAATAAGTTCTACAAGTTTTTATGCAATCAGTTCTGCTGTTAATATTTGAAAAATACATACAGCACTTTATATCTGTGAGATTACAAAAAAAAAGTGTAATCCCTAACAGAATAAACGGTCTTTACACGAACGAACGGTTCTTTATGAAGCCCCCATTCTTTCGCATCAGACTATCCGGCTCCATGAATCATGCGAGAGCTGTTGCAAACCGTATGCGTATCATTACTAAGTAACGAGTATTCTCTCTGACTCGAAGTACCGAATCGTTTCATGAATGGAGACGGATAGTTTGATATGAAAAGATGAGGGTTTGCGGTTGGACTTCGGACTCGGAGAATTCTGTCTCAGTTCTTCCGTATCAGTATCACATACGGGGCGGGGCTATGGGTGTTCATTTAATCCTTTCGTTACTTTAGCACTGGCATAAGTAAATGCCATGAGAGTGAATGTAGCGTTTGCGGTTTGTTTAATTTAGTTCTGCAGAGCGTTGATGCAGTAACGAGTCGTATTCCAAAGTAACGATTCGGTACTTCGTATCAGATAGAATACTTGTTACACAGTAACGAATACATACGGTTTGCAACAGCTCTAGTCTGTGTGTCTGAACCCACAAAAACTCTGCGTGCGGACGACGGACCTAGGCGCTTTCGGTACCGAAAAATTCAGAAATATCGCGCGACACCCAAGTTACCCTCGCTAAGAAGTCCGGCCCCAATCAAGAGAGTTATTCATTAAAAACTCTGTTTTTATTACTTGAAACGAAACCTATTTAAGAAAGGAATTCGCGTTTTATCAAAACCACAAGATTTCTCCTCCTCAGGGTTGCCAGACAAAGTTCGGGTTACCAGGGAGGAAATTAAGCAAAAAGTTGTACTGGGGTTTTTTAAATCGACTCACATCTCGGAAAATTTCAGGCCTACAAATTCGGAATTTGGACAGACAGACACAGGAGCAAATCTACTTTCAGAAATTCGAAAAATCATTTCTCTGCGATATATAGAACAGAAAAAATCCTCTAAGAATCGATCGATAAAAAATTCCTTTTCTTTCATCGGAAAGAGAGGTGCGATTTGATTTCCGCTGCAACTCAGACATCTCAGAGATGGTTGCTGAAAAGAGGCGGCAGCCACGAGCAAAGATTTATCACCCCACTCCCTTTTCGAAAAACAATGAAGGAATTACTCCACGGACACCAAAATCGGCATACATGCGTAAAAAAATTCCTGAATTCAACAAAAAAAAAGATCGTACCGATCGGCCCATAAAATAGGGAGATATCAATTAAAAACTGCTTAATGAAGCAATTTATCTCTAGTCGCTGCGAAAAAGCGACACATGACCTGATATTTTCAGACAAGGAAACATTTCAAAATAAAGTCAAACTTTTCTTTTTTAGCCGGGTATATATATTTTTTTAAATATTGCTTTTACGGATTTGAAAATAATACAACCTAGAGCATTTTTGCGTCACGATCAAGAATATGTAATTTTTTTAAGCTAGGATGATTAGTTGATGAGAAACGATTTTTAATTTTAAATAATCCCATCGCTTTCGTACATTCTTTTAAACATGTAACTTCAATGCCAGACGTACGAGACATAAAGGAGCTAAGATGTTTAAACTGCATTATAGGTAATTAAAGTTTTTATATTAGAGTGCCGGCCAGGTCTTATGATAGAGAAAAGCGGACTTCGCCCGCGATCGGATCAGAACAGTTGATGTAATTAAGAAACATTTGTATATTTGTAATATTTTTGCGGGAATGGCGAAATGAGGGGGACGACGACTTTTTATTAAATATCGCATTTATTCTACATCAACTAGCGCACCATGGAAGAGGATTTTTCATCTGCTTTTTTGTTATTTAACACTCTTTTTAATTAATACAGATGTATTGCTCTTATTTGGACAGGACCAAGGGCGCGAACAAATTTTGGAAATATAATATTGCTCACACGGGGGGCACTTTTATAAATTTTAACGATACCCGTCATGTCACATATCGTTACAAAGGGCTGTAACAACTTGTTCATGTTATACACCACAGGTGTCACCCCCCCCCCCCCCATTTTGCGCACACCCAGGAGGGCACTTTTCTAAATTTTGCCGACGCCACTCATGTGATATATTTTTCGAAAGACCTGTGACCGCTTAATCATATTATGCATCTCCGGTATCCATACCCCCACTTTGTCCCCCCAACGGAGGTACTTTTTTAAATTTTGCACACACCCCTCATGTTATATATCGTTGGAAAGGTCTGTGACCACTTAATCATATTATGCATCTTTGATGTCTATCCCCCACTTGTCCCCCCAAGGGCGGTACTTTTCTAAATTTTGCACACACCCCTCATTTGATATACCGTTGGTCTGTGACTGCTTAATCATATTATGCAGTGCGTGCGAAGCACGACTGCTATACAGTGCCGCAGGCAGCGGGGACCCGAGCCGGAGGTTCGTTCAATTAGAGGTTTATACTATTCGATGTGCAAATTAAGGGATTATCCGGTGCCGAAGGCAGCGGGGACCCGGGTCGGAGGATCATTCGGTTAGAGGTTTATACCATTCGATGAGCAACTTAAGGGATTATCCGGTGTGTGCATATGGTGCCGAAGATAGCGGGGATCCGGGTTGAAGGTTCGTTCGGTTAAAGGGATTATCCGGAGCGCGCGTAGTACGATCGGTATACGGTGCCGAAGGCAGCCGGAACCAAAACCTGAGGTTCGTTTGGTTCGATATTTGTCATATTCGAGGTTTTCTACAATTCGAGTCCCGATGTAAATTAGGGCCCGCTAGCGGGCGAAGCAAGCTAGTCAATACTATTAATGTCAAGAAACGTCTGTGTGTGTGTCTGTCTGTACACGGAAAAAACCTGCGAGCTGACTGTGGGCCGAAGCGCTTTCGGTGCCAGAAAAATCGGGCCACCCCCAAGTTACACTCGCTAAGAAATTGCCCCTTAAATAAGAAAGTTATTAATTAACAAAGTCTCCAAAACTAAGTGCAAAAAGTGATTTTTTACCAA
This sequence comes from Maratus michaelseni, assembly GCA_963931845.1. NCBI lineage: Eukaryota > Metazoa > Arthropoda > Arachnida > Araneae > Salticidae > Maratus > Maratus michaelseni. Next base: position 311,357,567 of record OZ007596.1, on the reverse strand, counting down.
AACTAAAAAGGAATTCATTCCTGCCTACTTGTGGACCTCGCGTCAAGGCTAGTAGTCCAGGTGCTAGGAGTGAAAAAACTGCAAATCGTGATACAGTTATACCGTTTCGTCAGTATCTACTCTATATTAATAAAAAACATATAAGAAGGGGAGGCATCGCGGAAAGTGCGGGGAATTCAAGATGGCGGCCGTTATTCAAAATGGCGTCATTTTCGGGAATTAGTGCAATTTCGTTTGTATTCATCGTACAAAAGCATGTTTGATGCAAATTTAGATGTTTTTAGAAAAAAATATTATTTGTAACACTTTACAGCACAGTCGAAAAGTATTTATGAATTCAGTTTGCCTGTTTGTCTGTCTGTCTAGTCGCGCACTAACTAAAAAAACAAACAGATATCCAGATAATTAAAATATGGTATTGTAGTATACCGTAACAAGTTCGGTATTCATTTTCAAGTGTGCATCATTCATAGTTCATTTACAGGGGCAATCAAAAGTATTCGGTTACATTATGCTCTGTAGACGAAAATCGCTTGCAATGTGTTTTAATGACGTTATACTCTTCGTAACATATTCAAATTAATATACATCAGTGCGGTGCAGTACAAGATACTTACTATAGAATATGCAGTGCATAGCAGTTTTCGTTCATTTACAGGGGCTCACAAAATAATACGGTCACAGGACTTCCAATAAGCACAATGCTGTCTATGCGCGTTTTTAATTATATAATGTGTTTTTGAACTTTGCTAGATATGAAAGAATTGCAAATTGTCATATGAACATTCTCTTTTATATAAATATACAATGTAGCGTGTATTTATGTATTTATTACAATGTAATTCTGATGACGAAGCACCACCCAAAATGAGATGTATTCAATATTTGGTTTTGTTCCAAAGTTCCAAAACATATTTCATTTTAATGTTGCGATTTCTTACTCTACTCTCAGACTCTTTGGTGCGCAGACGATCAATCTGATAATTGAAATGAAAGGATTTTTGTTTATGAAAGATTTGTTCTATATATAGTTTTATAGCGCGATGCACGATTATATACTGAAACGCGTGATAAAGATGAATTTTGTAAATATTCAGTCTCAGTATCTGTACCATTTACGTTTTCATGTTAATTAATATTTTCGTCTTTTCTAAGAATGCAGTTTCCTTTAAATAAATAGTTGTCATCGAAGTCATCCATTTAAAGATACCACGAATTGAGGCAAAACAAAATTTATGATTTTGTGTGCATTTGATGTTTCAACATTTTTTTTCAAAATCATATAATCCAAATAAACTTGATGTCAAATGTCATATCAGTAAATGGATTGAATTTATCTAGTTCTAGAATTAAATTCTTTCAATTTAAGATTTTTATGGCTTTTTGCTTGGTAATGGGAGATTTTGTTCACTCTGTTACATAACTAAATATTGCATTAAATTATGTAAAATAACTTTTATTTTTCAAACTTTTTGTGCAACATAGGCAAATGAATATTTTTTTCATATAAATACATTAAAAGTAAAAGTTTATGGTAAAATGTAAATTTACTTTATATTGCTAATTTTTAAAACAAAATTTAAAAGTATTGTGCGTAAAAAGTAGATTTTCACATCAAATAAAAATATTTAAAATCAGAATCAGAATATTCTGAGTACACATTTCATAGTTCTAAACTAATAATTAAAATTTCAATTGAAAATTTTTTGCTTTTTATCTTTGAAATCGGGAAAAACCCCTTTTGTAACAGAGTGGACACAGCTGTAATAGTGTGGACACAATTATAATACAGAGAACAAATCTATTACAGTTATGCAAGAAAAATAAATAAACAGCATTTTACTTTGGTAATTTCCCTATTTAATATTAAAAAATTAAATTAAGATTTTTAAAATACATCTCCGTCTATTCCATTTAACTCGATATTTACTCGATTCTGTTTTAAGCGTACTTATGCTTTTTTTATGTTATATTTTGTCTAATTTTCTCTGTTTCTGTTATATCTCATGCGATGTTATATTTCATACACTAGCCGCCACTGGCGACCAGTTTGGTCTCCCTTAAATGTATGTTAAGCATTGTAACACGTTACTTTTATTCATAATTTAATTTTTTTCCTTAATCCTTCACCAAACCGAAAGATTCTAATAGACAAATCAAGAACTTTTGCGATCATGGTAGCATTTTGCATATTTTTTGTTGTTATGTATTTCATCTTCCATGATAAAAACCGCTTAACCCACTTAAGCATTTGTCCTTCATGTCCGTTTGCTTATCAGTTGCAATATGTTCGCTAAGGCGGAGATTCTTAAACATATTAAGTCATATTAAGTAATTTTTCGTAATTGGGTCCATTGCCAATTGGCGTATTTTAGTTAATACGATTTGATGCAATGAAGTCTATTTTGTGAAAGTCTTTAATGATATCCACATTTATACTGAACCATATTGTTGCTAATATTTATTTTTGTTTTTCGTTAACTTTGGCTGTAGACTCGATTGCGAAAGATTATAAAATCTATCATTATTCTCATCTAAAACGTCTTGAGTAATGTGCCATAATCGGGCTACATATTATTACACCAAATTTTCGAGTATAGTTTGGTGGAAAATTGAACTTTTGAAGGCCAGTTTTGATAATCGCATTCCCTTTAAACCATATTTTCTGTCAGGACTTTTGGCCCATGACGTACAATCTGATTAAAATTCACGAACTTCCTTTTAGATGCCTTGTACGACTTTGTTTTTCTCTGCTCCCCTTTCTTGATATAGTTCAGGAGTTTTTATAATAGCGTAATTCTCTTATTTCGGCATGTCTGCTTAATGTCTACTGACTATTAAGATTCGTAACAGGTAAAATACGCCGCGCCAACATTGGCACCTATAATTCTAAATACAGCAACCCGTTTTTTCTCTCTAATATTGTAACTCTATAGTTAATATTACGTAGTAGAAATATAAAAGACTATTGAAGACGGTTCTATTGATATAGTAGATATAGATATGTATAGTATATTCATGGGTATATAATATGTGATTAGAATATATATATCTCATATTCATTCCGGTGGATATAACATAACCCAAATAAAACTTCCATCGTAAATGTCTAATCTAAAAACCATCAATATGAATTTATGTGTTTAGTAAGTGTATATAAAAAGAATTTTCTGTATTATTTTACTTTAATTCTATATTATTAACCATTTTTAATGATGGGTCCTTTTGGGTACAGTTGTCGCAGACGCACCGGGGTATCATTTTGGCGCCAAAATGGCGATTTTATGCCTGGCCAACCTGGCGTTTTCGGCTAGATTTTGCTTCGTATGGCAACCTGGTAGAGCAGATTCCGCATGCTTTATAATAAATTAAATATTGTGTGTTTTATAACAAATTAATGATTGTGTATGTTTTTAAATAAAATTGTGTGTTTTTTAAATATAAAATAACTTATTTCATAATAAAATAAAAGTAACATGCTGTTTTAGCAATCTCTAACAGGTGTCTGAAAATGGGATTTTCTCGCCAAGATGGCGCAAAACAAAAATCGCGCCAACCCCGGAGCGTCTGCGACAGCTTTTCCAATTTATAATGCATGCCGTTCACATTTTTCATTTAAAATAGAAAATAGATAAATAAAAAATAGGTACTTTTCCGTTATACGGACACCATGCCAAAATGTATGCTAACGCATAATGTATGTATTAAATGTATGTAAATGTATGCTTGGCGACAATGGTGTCCGTATAACGGAAAAGTACCAGAAAATAATATCATAAATCAAAACATTTGATTTCAGAATCAAAGTATCGTTTCTAATTTGAACACGTGAAGAATAAAAGGTATTGGCGATTTTAAAAATGATATTGGCGAGATTTGCACCCAAATAACATAAAAGTACTTAATGATGTTATGTATTTTATAAATGTATATTAAATTACTATTTGGAACGCGATTGGTCATTATCAATGGTAAATATGATTGGTAATTAACAATCATTTTATGTGATCTCTCTTCCTGCCACGTATAATACATAAATATCAAATTAACTGACAATTCGTTTCGAAATTTGATTCATTAAATATTATTACATGACTTGTATTTGCTTACATTCAACTTTGTCAAGAAAAGATTCCGAAGGAAGTTGAGTTGTAAAGCACTTCATCAAGCAGAATTATGGTAAACTTTGATGGTCTTACAGGTCCTGGTGCAAATTACTTTTTTGACACCAGGCAGCGCTCCAAAAAATCATTCATGAAAAACTTATTTTACGAACGATTATCTCCATGGTTTAATATTTTAAAACTTCACGACGAATGAATCTTTTTTTTTCTTTTGTTTACTTTCATGGATAGAGAATTTGCACTGCGAAGCTAATTTCAACTGAAGTTATTGCAGAATATATACCTAATTGAACGTAAGTCATCTCTCAAATATTAATTTATTTTGAACGATCTTTCTAAAAATGTAACTTTTATACTATTTCATTTGAAAAATAATTTTGAATAAAAATGGCCGCCTGGCATATGAAAAAGCGATACGGGCATCCCGGAACTGTTGATGACAGTCACATGACTTACGGTTTTATTATAGAGATTATATCTTTTGCGATGGTCATGCAACAAAAAAGAATCAGCTACGTAATGTGACTACACTAGATCTAGATCAAAAAGTGAGAAAATGTGCCATCGAACAAGAAAGTAGTATTCTAATTGCAAAGCTGAGCAATGGTGACATGATTGCTCAAAAAACAAAATACCACTCAAAGTGTCTGTCAAGATTGTACATTCTCGGAGTAATGAAATGTCAGAAAAAGAAGAAAGCAATACTGTTCAAATATGTCAGGGTGTAGCTTTGGCAGAATTGGTAAATTTTATGGAAAAGAGTATGAAAGATTCAACATTAAACCAGTTTTTAAAATGAGTTTCCTGACAAAATTGTATAAGGAGCGATTAACTCAGCTTATAGGAACGGACGAACATTTATGTAGTATGCCTGATATACACACTTCACGTTTACGACAGAGGATTCTTGCACACTTCCCATACATGACGGCTTACATGTCTGGTAGAGAGTATATTTTAACATATGACAAAACTGTTGCTGATATTATGCTGCAAGCATGTAAGGATGATTACAATGAAGATGCACTTGCTTTATTGCGTGTTGCAAAAATGATAAGAAAAGATAGGCTTCAACATAATTCATTCCAACCGTGATTTTGATAATCAATCCCAGTGTAAATCTATTCCACGTTCCCTGCTGGCTGTCGTAAATATGCTGTTGTATGGAGTAAATATTGAAGCCAATGAGCTTGTTACTCAACCATCTCTCACAATATCACAGCTAATTTGTTTTAATGCACAATCACGTAAACCAAGCGGAAATATATTGAGGCATCGAAATGGGAGAGAAACTTCGTTGCCAGTTTACAAGGGTCTTTCAATATTTGGTAAAACAAGAAAAAGAGAAATCATAGAAAGGCTCCATTCACTCGGAATTTCAATCTCGTATCATCGGGTACGTTCAGCGACGGCGCCCTACGACCCCAGAGAGTGACTCTGTCACGTGAGGTGCTACAGCCCCTAACACTCCTACAAAGCGAGGGTGAAGAAGGGTGATAAATAGGCAGCAAAACAATAAACAAATATGGCAGACGTTTTCGCTGATTTTCTGAAATGAAACATAACGTATTATTTATACACCAAATTTAATGTTTTGTGGCAAAATTTTTGACTAAGATTCTCACGATGGAGATAGTGCTATTATTTTTTTAAGTAAATAATTAAAGAACAGTGGATTACCAAATTCATCTGGATAAAATTGCAAGTTATATCAAATTATTAACGATGTTGTTTCCTTGATGAGTTTTGTGATTAATTATTTTTATTTTACATGTTTAAGCATGGCGTTATTATAGAATTTTGAAAATGAAAACTTTGTTGATATCGCACTTGTGATTTTCATCTAGTACAGCGAAGATTTTTCTTATACCTCAGATAAAGATAAACTTCGTCTCCTGCCTTATAATTTTATTGATAGTTTCGTTTTAATTTGAAATTAAGACTACATCTGAGGTGCTGTCTTAGACACCATATAACATGACATTTGAAAGAAGAATTTATTTTGTCAACTGGAATTCAACATATTTTCTTTGTAAATATATAATGTATTTGTATTGATGCAATAAATAATTTTTGTTTAATTTTTTTTATTTCATTTACTTTTATTCATTCTGTATATTAAAGGATTGATCTGTAATGTTATATTTAAATAAAGAAATAAACATGTTTATTATAAATAGTAACATTTATAATATATTAAAACTTCATACTTGACAGCTCAAATAATAAAAAAAAAAAATGCATGCTTGTTTCAATTTTAGTATATAATATCTTGAATGATATCAGGTTCAGGATAAAAAATAATATTGATTAATTTAAAGTAAATCATGTTAGATTTAATAGAGAAGCAAATTATCTTGAATATAATACTTAATATCTTGATTCCTATTTTTATGATGTCTATGCATATCAATTATGTATATTCATATATATTCAAAGTACAGCTGTATATATGAAATCTTTCATTATTTTAAGATAAATTGAACGTATTACACTTTATTTAAGGTACAAATACTATATTATTTGTTAAAAGTAAATTTTGATACAAGCTTCGAGAAACTAAAAAGAAAATTGAATAGAGTTCTTTGATAAATTAGAGAGTGTTCTTATAAGAAATAGAATTTCTTGTAAAGGTATCTCTTTTTTTGTTATTAATGTCACAGTTAAAAGCATTCTTGATAAATATTTACACAATAATAATGGTTTTTGCAATATTATCTTGTAGTAAAAATGTTTTAAAATCTGCTTAATTTTTTGAAATTTATTAAAATTTTGTGCTTTTATTTAAATATTGAATAGCAGAAAGAATTTCATTTTTCATTTTTTTTTTTTTTATCGGACATTTATAAGTAAGATAATTATTTATTTAATGTTATTTAAAAATATTTTCTCTTTTAAAGAAATTCTGTTGCAGAAACAGTCTACTCAAATTGAATTAATAACAGACGTCCAGAAGATTTAACCCATTTATGCCTAGTGTCCTAATTCTGGGACGTTTCAGTAAAAAAAATCATGTTTTCCAAAAAATAAACTTATTGACATCAAACTTGCTTAGAATTAATCTCAAGATTTTACTTTTCAAAAATGAACATAGGTGGCAACATATTTTAAAGAAATTTTTCATCTTTTGATGTGTTAAGGCACATATGTCATATACGCAACATATAGGGGAGACCGGTACACACTGGACCTATGGACACAGTGGACCACCCCCTAATATTTTATTTATTTAAATTTTTTTAAGCTTCTCTTCTATCCTAATAGACAACAGCACTGCAATGATTATTTATAGCCTTCAGAAAAAATGTTTAGCTCAGATTGAACTATTTTATCCTGCTTTGTTGTTTTGAGCTTCTAAAAGTAAAATTTTTCATCATCATATTTTTATTTTTTTAGTAATTAAAGGTTGTAGATAAATAAAATAAAAAAGCTTTTTTGCAAAGCTAAGATACTTGTTTTTATTTTACTTTAAAGTTAATATGTTTAAAAGAAAGCTATAAACAATATTAATATGATTATTTATTGAATTTAAACATGGGGTACAGTGGACCACCCACTCCTGGGGCACAGTGGTCCACAATCCACTCTGCTCCTCTAATGCAGAATGTTCAAAATATTTAATAATTGCTTAATTTCTATAAAGAAAGATTGTTTTAAAGTAGATTTAACTGTAAAATAAAGTAAACAAATAAAAATAACAATTTATTTAACATAGTAAGAAATATTTTGTTTTGTATTTACTGCCTTTGATAAATATAACTGTAGTCTAATTGTTGATGATTCTATTCAAGTAAGATTCATGAGACTCAAATTGAATGGAAATCAGTTTGTTTCTCCCGAAACTGTAGATGAATCTGCTGTTGATGTCAATGATTTCATAATGTCGCTCTCAGACCCAAAATTATTTCTTGAAAATTCCAGGCTCAATCTTACTCATAAGTACTTTGGAATTTCATTTGCAAATTTTAATGTGAGCTGATTTTTTTGTACTTAAGTAATAACTTCAACTAAATTGCAATTGTTCCTGTATTAATCTGTTATTATTTTCAAAATATAATTTTTTTTGTTTTTTTTCAAAATTTATATTACTATGTTATTTTGCAGGTGAAGGGACAACAAAAAAGAATTAGATTAATGAAAAATAGATTTATATTGTATTTTAGATAATACCTAATAGTGGTCCACTGTACCCCGGTGGGTGGACCAGTGTACCCCGCTTCCAGGGTACACTGGTCCACTTTACAAGTGTATATATATATATATATTTTTTAATGTATTAAAAACTATGTTGTGAGAAAATTATGATGGATGTAAGAAGGTTTAAGGAATATTCAAAAATATTTTAATACAGATCGGTCAGTCTGTTAAAGAGAAAAAAAATGTTAACTGAAAAAGTGGTCCACTGTGTACCGGTCTCCCCTATACATGTTGGCGCGATTGCAACAAAATAACAATTTTATGCCTTACATGGTAACCCGGTTATTTTTTATTTTAATTCTATAAATTATTTTTATTACGTATATCAATATTTATTTATATCAAACTATCATTTATTTATCTTTATTTCCTTTTTAAAAATATTTCATTTATAACTTCATTTTATTTTTATACTGAAATAAAAAATCACGTGCTATTATTGCATGCTATTTGTAACTAATATTAAAAAACAAAGTTTTCGACAAATTGGCGGTGGAAAAAAATCGTGCCAACGTGGTGCATATGATATATGACACCTGTGCCTGTGTTAATTCCACAATTGATACTGATTTTAACTAATTGAAATATAGCAAGGCAAAAAAGGTGAGCTATTTTTTAAATTAAAGCTCCACATGTATATATTTCATGTATGCGTTTGAAAATACATTAATATAAAACATGTATTCTTGAAAATTCAGATTTTTTTAATTTAAATCAAGCTAATGACGTTTTACATAGTGAATGGCATCATGTTTTCTCCCATTCTTCTGTGATATTAAATATTTAGATTTTTTTTTTTTTTTTTCAAATATGAACCATTTATTTAGCTATAAAACCTTTTTAAATACATGTGTAAGATTAATATGCCTTTTTCTTTGTGAATGTGGGTTTGTTTTTTCCTTATAATGAAAAATTGTGCAGCTAGGATCTTTGTCAGGGAGGAGTTTTAAATTATTATTACTCAGAAAAAGTTCAAAAATACTAAAATGTTTTTAAGAATAAATTGTTAATGAAAACTTGACATATACAAAACCAACGTAAAGAAAACCACAAAAAGTTGGTTTTCAGTGTAAAATGAAAAGTAACTAAGTGATAAACAAATGTTCTGAATGAAAAATTCAAGAACAACTTGCATGTTTATGATGTGTGTTCTGTTTTTATTGATATTTTCACTGAGAAAGGGGCTCCTCTTATGAATTCTTCATAAATGTGTGCACTAAACTTATTTTGGCAATTGATAGGTACTTTGGGTAGGTGATTCCTGATTACTTCAGACTTTGCGTTGCTTTTTACACTTATGTATTTATCTTATCAGTTCTTTTTAGTGTTCTTGAAGTGTTTTCTACTTCTTTATTGCCCCCTGTGTGCCACTGAAATTAAAATGCATTTCGCTGCGGCATTGAAATTAAAATATTTACTCCTAACATTCGTTTTAAGAATTCCTAACCGTTTCATAATTTATTGAGTTGTAGCAGGCAGACCCTTTGGGAAGCCTAACAAATGCAGAATATTAGAAACAATCAGGTATGATGGCCTTCATCCTTACATAGTTGTTAATGAAACGAAGGTACGATGTGCTAACTGTGGAAAGAAATTCGCATGAAAATGTATAGTTGAATTACATGAAAAATATTTCCAAGAATTTCACAGCAAATGAAATTTTCTAAATATATCAATGTTTTCTTCCTTTACATTTTTTTTTCTAGCAAATTTAATATCACATTTTGTATCGTTTGAAAAAAAAGGCCCTTGTTATTACCCATAAAGGAACAATTTCATTGTTTTACATGTTTATATTTTATAATAGCCCCATGACATCTAAAAACCAACTCAATAAAAAGTGCATGTAGCCCAAATAAATTTAGCATTCAGCTGTTTCATGGCTTCATAAAAGGATGTCAATCTTCAATCCTCAGGACAAAATAAAAGATGTGAGAAACAGCAGTAGTAATATCACATATACTTCGCTGCTATTGTTCCTTCACGGAAGAAAGGTCTCCTGTTAGGAAGCCTTGAAACAGCTGAATGCTAATTTTTTTCCCTCTCTATGTTACTTTTTCACGTTATGTATTCATCTTAACAGAATATTTTGTGCATCTTATAAAATTTGTAAATGATCTGAGAGGAGTTATTCCCCCTCCCCCCCCCCCCCACACACACCGTACTTAAAAGGAAGTCTCTAAGTGCAAACTCACAAAAAAAAATGTAATTACAGAATATTCTTCTCACAAGGATATATATGTTTATATATAAGGTGAAAAGCCTCTCTCACATGATGCAGTAGAGAAAGGAAATGACAAGTAAATGGAAATAATTTTTGGTACTTTTATGTTAGCCAGGTGCAGGTGATAAATTGCCAAATATTGTTCCCATCACCATTATTCGTATTGCATTCATTTCATTTAAAATAAAAACTTTTTACCCATTTAATTTAAAACATATAACTTTCATTTAAAAACAAACATTTAAAATACATGCCTTTCACTAACTTTATTATTATTTTTTAAGTACCACAAACAAAAATATAACATGAAAGCATTGCTTCCAATTTATTCACATGCAAAATAAAAGCTGCTAATTGGTGAGAAGAAAAAAGTGCTACTGGTGAGATTTGCATCCTGCTAAGATAAAAGTACCAATTTTTTTAATACAGAGCTACAGAAAGGGTAATGTAAGCACCCTCAATTGGTGATATCAGATATCATTACTAATGCTTTGAAGATGATCAAAAAGAAAAAAAAAATTGCAGAAGGTGACAAATAGTGTTGTTTTTATATACTAGAAATGTAAATGATGTACTATTCTCAATGTAACTACTTTCACATATAAATTTGCAAGTAGGTATTATTCACAAAAAGACACTTTTCTGTTATATTGGCTTTGGCATTTCTGTTTTAAATGTTTGCCACAGTTCAGGCTTCAGAAAGTGAATTATTGCAAAATGTTATAATCAGTTATATAAGCAAATCTGATGAACTTTTATCCTTTTTTTATATATGTATTTATAAATACATAAACATTATATATGTATATATTATATACAGATTACTTCTGTTTGTATATAAAAATATGTAAATGGCTTCCTTAAATTAAATAAATTGTATAAATATTGAAAAAATTGCTTGTGTATATGAAACAGTCATTAGGTTACCAGAAAATATGCATGACAAATTTAAACATTTGTACAGACTAAAATATTAAATTTAATAAGCAGTTCCTTACTTTTTTTATTCATGAAAATATTTTATGGAATAGTCTGGTTCTAGCAGAATATGAGGGGAAATATTTTCATGATGATATAATGAGGGGAAATATTTTGAAACTTTCCAAAAATATTGATGAGTAATTTCACTCTTTGATATTTTCTCACAGTGTGAAAATGATTCTAAATGGGTAAAATATTTGTTGACATGAGTAATGGCAAACACTACTTCAAAATAAATTGTTAAAAATTGAGAAATTCATTTTTATTCTATCTGATATTCAAGGGAGAAAAAAAAATGTTAGAATTCTGTTATTTGAAATGTAATTAAAAAACATATTCCACAATAAGTTTAAATGATAACAAAGAAACAATTATTATTGAAAAATCAAGAGTTTATTTAAACATTTACAGACATATATCAACAACTATTACAAGTGATGAATGCGGACCTATCTTTCTGGGTATTTGTTGAGGAGAGAAGGTGGGGTTGGAATAGATTTTATCTTTTGGGTGGCTGAATGTAAGCTGCATACTGAAACAACCCTTTACCTCCCCCCCCCCCCTCCTTATACATAAATTACACCCAGAGTATTTTTACTCCATGCATAGACTGTGTTCTTTGGAATGTTGGCCATAAAATTTTTCATCAAATACAACTTTATACTTTGTTATAAAAAAAGTTTGTGACTTTAATCAATATAGGAGCTAGAAAAATATTTTGGAGGGATGGAGATTCAAACTTCAAACATAGTGTTACTATATTCAATATGGTTTAATAAGTATAGTGTAGTGTATTTAATACAGTGAAACTTACTTTTAAAAAAAATTCAAAGTTTAAACATAGGTTTGTAAAATTTCAAAAATTAACTTTGCACTTGCATGCAGGTAATATGTTTCATGATACTAGTAATATATTAGGAAATTTAAGATTTTTAATCTATGATTTATTTTGAATTCAATTGGAAGATAATTACAGTTACTAAAAACTGCAGGTTCCTAAATTCATTGAAAATTTACTTACTAATTTTAGATTATGGTGAAAAACTAATAACTCAAAGCGCAATTAAAATATACATATATATTCATTATTTAAAAAAAAGAAAGAAAAAATTAATGTGAGCGTATTTAAAATTTAAAAAACTTCATTGCATGACTAGAAGTAAACATTTTTTTTAATAAACTTTGCTGTATACTTAGGGGTTGATGCAGGTTTTTTTTTCTTGGGGCTCATTTTGTGAAAATTAAAGGTTATTTTTGTAAAATTTATTATATTTTTGTGAAAAATAACATTTTGCAATGAAAGTTGAAATCGAGTTAATCAAATTCGAACCAAGCATTTATAAACAAAAACCTTTTTAAATCCTTTTGCTGAAGTTTTCCTCTCTTGTGAACTTGTTTGTTTACAAATTACACATTTTAAAACATCACAAAATAATAAATAAATAATAAATAGTAAGTTTTTATAGAATGGAATTTTGTGAAGGGGCCCATTTTATCAAATTGATTTTTGTAAAGGGGCCCTAAATAGGCCCCAAATTTTTCCTAGATCGACCCCTGATACTTCATTAGAAACTAAGCAAATGGACTTAAATACAAACTTGTCTTATTTATTTAGCAACTATTTCTCTACTGGTATTATTTTATGTAGATGAAGGAAAAACGAGCGACACAATTCGTGGCTCCGGGTGAACTACCATTCTAGACAGGGCTTAAATTCTTAGAAAAAAAGTACTGCCCTAATATTCTGCATTACTAACACCTGTAGCGTACCCCCGCTCCCATCTGCATATCTATATTTCATACATTATTTTCAAAATTTAAAGCATTATTTTTTTATTTAGCAAAATAAATATTTTAAATACAATCTGCATATACCTAGCTATCAACTATTCCACTTTTTAGTTATTACTACTTCCAAATAGAAACCTTTGCCTAATCTTAATGTTGATTAATTGCAGAATTCTGCAATTAAATAAGCTCAGGATTAGTGAATATCGGAATATAGGATTTGTGAATTCGGAAATAGTGTTAACACAAAAATGAATAATTCGCAGCTATGCAGAATAGAAAAAGACTATTTCTGTTTACTCTTTATTCTGATCAAAATTATTTGAAATTGAAATAAATAAAATTTTGAATTTAAGACAGATTGCGCTCGTGCCTGCCCAAACCTGAAGACTGATATAAAAATAGAGCCTGTTTTACCTTTATCTCTTATGTGAGCAACACATTATGTCACTAATAAGTATTTTGATACAAAAGATTGGAGATGGGAGGGAAAGGAAAGGGTAATTTAGGATTCATTTTTCGGAAGCATTATTGCACTGGGCTCTAGAGCACAGTGTTTATGAGCTCCGGGGAATTCTGGCCAATATTTAAATATTTGCTAAAAACAGAGAATAACAGTACCAGAGCTGAGCTCCAGTGCAAATTAAGCCCTGGTTCTAGACAAGAGGAAAGGAAAATAAATTATTTTAGAAGAGGAGAGGGAGTTTCTTTTTGGTGATCTGAGAAGAAATTTCACACAGTTCCATCCAATGAAATCATAACTATTTTTTTTTCATGCTGACACATATTTGAACTCTAGGGATGCATAATTTAATAGGGAGAATAGTGATTTGGCCAAATACAAAACATTTGGCTGTCACATAAAGAATTTATTTTTTGTCTGAAAGCATGATGTAAAAGCATATAAAACAATACTTGTATCAAAAGAAAAAAGTGCTAATTGACATTTAACAAAAATATTCTGCAATTATTCATCTATAAAATAAAAAGTATATATCTGTAATATTTCTTTACAATTAGATTATCATATCAGCTTTTAAGATTTTTTTATTTATAGTACTAAGATTAATTTATTATTTCACAAAACTACCCTTACAGTTTAGGAGTTAAAACGATAGTAATATTTACATTGAAATCAGATCCAAAAGCTTTAACTGTGGTGGAATTGATCATCCACTATTACATAATATCTATATGGAAGAAATTTCTACCCCATACAAATGATAAAGTAGAAATTGGCTTATTTTTTCCAGAAAACCACTAATAGCGACAAGGCTGTGTTCAAAGTAGTAAAAAACACTATATTTTTCAAATGCATAAACATAAACGATAAAATAAAAAAATTCAAAATTTTAATCAAACACGATAAATGTGAATTTTTATACAAATAATTTTTTGTGTAAATGTGAATACAATTTTAACAGAACTATTCAATCTTGTCTGAATTCTAAATTTGACATTCGGCTAAATATTAAATTCCACCAAGTATTCGCAGCATCTTGAACTACTTTTAATACTTTTTACAATTACTTTTCACAATATTAATCTTATTTAAAAAAAATAACAGAATGCATAATTTATTTTGAATATCAAGATGTCTCAATAAAGATAATACATGAACATAGATATCTCCTTACGTTTATGAGATAATATAATCAATGTACACATCTTGAAAACTCAAAAGTTTCAATCAACTTGTTCAAGAGAAAAAAAAAAAAAAAAAAAAATCTTATTATTTTTAAAACGCAAGATTATATGCAAGATTATATGCAATTTATATTTTATTCTGGTGCCCCGAAAGTGAATGCAAGTCAGGATAGTGCTAAATAGTATGAGATTTGAAGCAATACTGAAAAAAAAAAAAAAAAAAAAAAAAAAAAGTTTCAATCAACTTGTTCAAGAGGAAAAAAAAAAAAAAAAACCTTATTATTTTTAAAAAGCAAGATTATATGCAATTTATATTTTATTCTGGTGCCCCGAAAGTGAATGCAAGTCAGGATAGTGCTAAATAGCATGAGATTTGAAGCAATACTGAAAAAAAAAAAAAGTTTCAATCAACTTGTTCAAGAGGAAAAAAAAAAATCTTATTATTTTTAAAAAGCAAGATTATATGCAATTTATATTTTATTATGGTGCCCCGAAAGTGAATGCAAGTCAGGATAGTGCTAAATAGCATGAGATTTGAAGCAATACTTAGGAAAACAGATAATTAAACGCTCTTAATATATACAAGACAAGTGTAAACAAACCAAAAAACCCCCCACGTGATCAATCACCCTTTCAAAATCTGAGGGTAATGCGAGCCACTCGGTGTAGCACTGACTGTCGTTGCTGAACGCTATCCCGGAGTGGCACTTATCACGTGATATCGGTCCTGAACGCAACCCTACTTTCGGGGTTGTAGGAGTCACTCGGGGTGCCGTCGCTGAACGTACCATCGTGTGCTGGAGCTCTCGGCAGCGATGTGTGAAGCTGTAAATGTTAAGTATCAAAAAGAAAACGTAGTGTGTCCGGCCAAACTACGACAAGGGATTTTTACGATTGCGGCATATGATAACTTGAACCACAATCCAAGCAGTTCAACTTCAGAGAATTCCTTCCATGGAACAAGTATATTATTATTTCAAAATCTAACACCTAATTGTTTAGGAAACGTAAGAAGTACTTCACAAGCTGCGACTTATGACACAATCGACTCTAAAAAACGAAGTGTACCAACTCTTCCAGAAGAATTTGCTTTAGTGACACAAGCATTTCTACATTCAAAAGAACCTACTATTTCAAAATGCTCTGAAGCTACATCAAATTCAGAGAATTCCTTCCATGGAACAAGTATATTATTATTTCAAAATCTAACACCTAATTGTTTAGGAAACGTAAGAAGTACTTCACAAGCTGCGACTTATGACACAATCGACTCTAAAAAACGAAGTGTACCAACTCTTCCAGAAGAATTTGCTTTAGTGACACAAGCATTTCTACATTCAAAAGAACCTACTATTTCAAAATGCTCTGAAGCTACATCAAATTCAGAGAATTCCTTCCATGGAACAAGTATATTATTATTTCAAAATCTAACACCTAATTGTTTAGGAAACGTAAGAAGTACTTCACAAGCTGCGACTTATGACACAATCGACTCTAAAAAACGAAGTGTACCAACTCTTCCAGAAGAATTTGCTTTAGTGACACAAGCATTTCTACATTCAAAAGAACCTACTATTTCAAAATGCTCTGAAGCTACATCAAATTCAGAGAATTCCTTCCATGGAACAAGTATATTATTATTTCAAAATCTAACACCTAATTGTTTAGGAAACGTAAGAAGTACTTCACAAGCTGCGACTTATGACACAATCGACTCTAAAAAACGAAGTGTACCAACTCTTCCAGAAGAATTTGCTTTAGTGACACAAGCATTTCTACATTCAAAAGAACCTACTATTTCAAAATGCTCTGAAGCTACATCAAATTCAGAGAATTCCTTCCATGGAACAAGTATATTATTATTTCAAAATCTAACACCTAATTGTTTAGGAAACGTAAGAAGTACTTCACAAGCTGCGACTTATGACACAATCGACTCTAAAAAACGAAGTGTACCAACTCTTCCAGAAGAATTTGCTTTAGTGACACAAGCATTTCTACATTCAAAAGAACCTACTATTTCAAAATGCTCTGAAGCTACATCAAATTCAGAGAATTCCTTCCATGGAACAAGTATATTATTATTTCAAAATCTAACACCTAATTGTTTAGGAAACGTAAGAAGTACTTCACAAGCTGCGACTTATGACACAATCGACTCTAAAAAACGAAGTGTACCAACTCTTCCAGAAGAATTTGCTTTAGTGACACAAGCATTTCTACATTCAAAAGAACCTACTATTTCAAAATGCTCTGAAGCTACATCAAATTCAGAGAATTCCTTCCATGGAACAAGTATATTATTATTTCAAAATCTAACACCTAATTGTTTAGGAAACGTAAGAAGTACTTCACAAGCTGCGACTTATGACACAATCGACTCTAAAAAACGAAGTGTACCAACTCTTCCAGAAGAATTTGCTTTAGTGACACAAGCATTTCTACATTCAAAAGAACCTACTATTTCAAAATGCTCTGAAGCTACATCAAATTCAGAGAATTCCTTCCATGGAACAAGTATATTATTATTTCAAAATCTAACACCTAATTGTTTAGGAAACGTAAGAAGTACTTCACAAGCTGCGACTTATGACACAATCGACTCTAAAAAACGAAGTGTACCAACTCTTCCAGAAGAATTTGCTTTAGTGACACAAGCATTTCTACATTCAAAAGAACCTACTATTTCAAAATGCTCTGAAGCTACATCAAATTCAGAGAATTCCTTCCATGGAACAAGTATATTATTATTTCAAAATCTAACACCTAATTGTTTAGGAAACGTAAGAAGTACTTCACAAGCTGCGACTTATGACACAATCGACTCTAAAAAACGAAGTGTACCAACTCTTCCAGAAGAATTTGCTTTAGTGACACAAGCATTTCTACATTCAAAAGAACCTACTATTTCAAAATGCTCTGAAGCTACATCAAATTCAGAGAATTCCTTCCATGGAACAAGTATATTATTATTTCAAAATCTAACACCTAATTGTTTAGGAAACGTAAGAAGTACTTCACAAGCTGCGACTTATGACACAATCGACTCTAAAAAACGAAGTGTACCAACTCTTCCAGAAGAATTTGCTTTAGTGACACAAGCATTTCTACATTCAAAAGAACCTACTATTTCAAAATGCTCTGAAGCTACATCAAATTCAGAGAATTCCTTCCATGGAACAAGTATATTATTATTTCAAAATCTAACACCTAATTGTTTAGGAAACGTAAGAAGTACTTCACAAGCTGCGACTTATGACACAATCGACTCTAAAAAACGAAGTGTACCAACTCTTCCAGAAGAATTTGCTTTAGTGACACAAGCATTTCTACATTCAAAAGAACCTACTATTTCAAAATGCTCTGAAGCTACATCAAATTCAGAGAATTCCTTCCATGGAACAAGTATATTATTATTTCAAAATCTAACACCTAATTGTTTAGGAAACGTAAGAAGTACTTCACAAGCTGCGACTTATGACACAATCGACTCTAAAAAACGAAGTGTACCAACTCTTCCAGAAGAATTTGCTTTAGTGACACAAGCATTTCTACATTCAAAAGAACCTACTATTTCAAAATGCTCTGAAGCTACATCAAATTCAGAGAATTCCTTCCATGGAACAAGTATATTATTATTTCAAAATCTAACACCTAATTGTTTAGGAAACGTAAGAAGTACTTCACAAGCTGCGACTTATGACACAATCGACTCTAAAAAACGAAGTGTACCAACTCTTCCAGAAGAATTTGCTTTAGTGACACAAGCATTTCTACATTCAAAAGAACCTACTATTTCAAAATGCTCTGAAGCTACATCAAATTCAGAGAATTCCTTCCATGGAACAAGTATATTATTATTTCAAAATCTAACACCTAATTGTTTAGGAAACGTAAGAAGTACTTCACAAGCTGCGACTTATGACACAATCGACTCTAAAAAACGAAGTGTACCAACTCTTCCAGAAGAATTTGCTTTAGTGACACAAGCATTTCTACATTCAAAAGAACCTACTATTTCAAAATGCTCTGAAGCTACATCAAATTCAGAGAATTCCTTCCATGGAACAAGTATATTATTATTTCAAAATCTAACACCTAATTGTTTAGGAAACGTAAGAAGTACTTCACAAGCTGCGACTTATGACACAATCGACTCTAAAAAACGAAGTGTACCAACTCTTCCAGAAGAATTTGCTTTAGTGACACAAGCATTTCTACATTCAAAAGAACCTACTATTTCAAAATGCTCTGAAGCTACATCAAATTCAGAGAATTCCTTCCATGGAACAAGTATATTATTATTTCAAAATCTAACACCTAATTGTTTAGGAAACGTAAGAAGTACTTCACAAGCTGCGACTTATGACACAATCGACTCTAAAAAACGAAGTGTACCAACTCTTCCAGAAGAATTTGCTTTAGTGACACAAGCATTTCTACATTCAAAAGAACCTACTATTTCAAAATGCTCTGAAGCTACATCAAATTCAGAGAATTCCTTCCATGGAACAAGTATATTATTATTTCAAAATCTAACACCTAATTGTTTAGGAAACGTAAGAAGTACTTCACAAGCTGCGACTTATGACACAATCGACTCTAAAAAACGAAGTGTACCAACTCTTCCAGAAGAATTTGCTTTAGTGACACAAGCATTTCTACATTCAAAAGAACCTACTATTTCAAAATGCTCTGAAGCTACATCAAATTCAGAGAATTCCTTCCATGGAACAAGTATATTATTATTTCAAAATCTAACACCTAATTGTTTAGGAAACGTAAGAAGTACTTCACAAGCTGCGACTTATGACACAATCGACTCTAAAAAACGAAGTGTACCAACTCTTCCAGAAGAATTTGCTTTAGTGACACAAGCATTTCTACATTCAAAAGAACCTACTATTTCAAAATGCTCTGAAGCTACATCAAATTCAGAGAATTCCTTCCATGGAACAAGTATATTATTATTTCAAAATCTAACACCTAATTGTTTAGGAAACGTAAGAAGTACTTCACAAGCTGCGACTTATGACACAATCGACTCTAAAAAACGAAGTGTACCAACTCTTCCAGAAGAATTTGCTTTAGTGACACAAGCATTTCTACATTCAAAAGAACCTACTATTTCAAAATGCTCTGAAGCTACATCAAATTCAGAGAATTCCTTCCATGGAACAAGTATATTATTATTTCAAAATCTAACACCTAATTGTTTAGGAAACGTAAGAAGTACTTCACAAGCTGCGACTTATGACACAATCGACTCTAAAAAACGAAGTGTACCAACTCTTCCAGAAGAATTTGCTTTAGTGACACAAGCATTTCTACATTCAAAAGAACCTACTATTTCAAAATGCTCTGAAGCTACATCAAATTCCATGTTGTCTGCGACAACTGCAGATATGAAGAAACATGAAAATGCCTGGTTGAAATGCGTCATGAGACAAGATACTAAAAATATCGGGTTTAATGTTTCATGGGCTGCTTTCCATGCAAATAATCCAACAGTTACAACCGATTTCATTCCAGGAATATCGACACTTTTACCATTATTTTATGAAGACTGCATCAGTCTCTATGATTAAACACGCGATGGGATTAATCAAACAAGTCACACAGCTTCTGAATGGAAATCAAATTCCCGTTATGGCAGTTGACCAACCATTATTCCCAATAGCGAAGTTGATACAGTGGAATTATCCACAAATTTATGGAGAAACCAAATTCTTGGTGATGTTTGGTGCATTTCATATTGAGCAAGCTTTTCTCCGAGTTTTGGGAGAGTGGATGTCAGGAAGCGGGTGGAATGGTACAATTACACATGCTCATATAGCATCTTCTAGTGCTGCAAAAAGTTTTCTTAAAGTAACCCATGTAAAGAAATCAAGATATATCCACCAAGTAACTGCCGCATCACTCTATCACCTGTTGATTGATGCTCATCACGAAAGTAATAGTGAACTCGAATTTGAACTCTGTGGTGTGGAAAACGAGCTGAAGAGGGTGCTATGTTGAAATACTGGCTAACTTGTTTAAATCTGGAAGTCCTATTGTTTCAATTTATTCATTCAATCAGAGATGGGAAATATTCAATGTACCGTGATTGCCTAAAAGAAATGATTCCTTGTTTTTTTTGCTTGATCACCATAATTATGCATGTTGGTTACCAATCCACCAGAAAGATCTCTTTGACGCAGAGATAAAACTGCCAGATGTACATCGTGCTTTTTCATCAGGACAGTTTGTGATAAGAAATTCACACAAACTCTTCTCAGCTATGAGAATAGATCAAGCGCACGAACAAAATAATGCTCTTGTTAAAGGAGATGGGGGTGCAGTAGGGTTATTATAGAATCCATCGACACTTACACGCTGTATGGTATCTGGACCGGAAATCCATAACTTCATACAAGATTTTGAGTGTAATATTGAAATAAAATCCGAAGAAAAAAATCGATGCCATCATGAGCAACATCACTCATTTCAAATTAAATTTTTCGCACAAATTGTTCAAGCACTTTATAACACACTGTAAGAGTTAGGTAACCCATTTTTAGAAGATGGTGAAGATTTACTTCATCGACACGAGGGTTATTGTTAATAAGGAATTTAATGCATCAATTTATTCAGCTGAATCAACTGGTATTATTCAATTCCACAGTTTCATTTAAGGAACGCCTGGTAAAAAATTCCTCATCATTATTTCAACCTCTGAAAAAAACAAAATTTCTCTCTTTAGTACTCCGGCAAAAAACATCAGCTAGAAAAATGCAACCCTAAAGGTTTTAAAAACAGACGTCCAGCTATTTTCCAGGCTTTTAATAGTTGCACAGAATCGTCAGTTAGACCTGCAAAATTTTTTCAACTATGAAAATCAATCATTTCCCCCTGCTTTTTCCATTAACGGTTAATTTCGATCCAGCCATAAAAGTGATTTAGCACGTATTTTAGAGGAAACTATTGAGAAGAATAGAAACACCTTTCCAGGAACATGCGATGCTTTAATTTATGATGGACCAGTTCTTATTAACATTTTAAAGCGTCATCAGTCTTCAAAAACCTTTAATGATTACTACCCATACAACCAAAAGCATCCTCTGGACGTCCCATACAGATCCCAGTGGTCCTACAACCGTCAGATCCTGTACACGCCATAATTCTGACGTTCAGAGAACGTCAGAATCAGGACGAACTATCCATGATCGTCCAGGGGACATCCGTAGCAGCGGAATTATCAGTGCGCATGCCCCAAATCTCAAGTTGTCACATTTCGGAAAAGAAACAACTTCAACTTTCAACTCTTCGTCTTCTGTGTTTTATTATTTTGTCGTTTTGATTTTCATCACTACTATTATATTTTATGGATAAGGCTTGCATTTTAGTTT
Organism: Maratus michaelseni; assembly: GCA_963931845.1. Taxonomy (NCBI): domain Eukaryota; kingdom Metazoa; phylum Arthropoda; class Arachnida; order Araneae; family Salticidae; genus Maratus; species Maratus michaelseni. Next base: position 311,335,218 of record OZ007596.1, on the reverse strand, counting down.
CTAAGGTAAGTAAACTTTCGAATTTTAAGTTTTTAAAGTTGACTTTTGAGTTTTGTTCTGAATTGTAAGGGTATTTTCTCAATTTATATCATGAATAAAGCAAACATTCAAACAAGCATGTACACCACACGGAAACTGTTACAAGCATTTTTAATGTAAGTAATTGTAAATTGTAAGAATAATGTGGTTATAATCATAAAACAAACCTTTATTTATTTTATTTTCACCGAAGTTAACAGTATATTTTTAAAGATAGATCGTTATGTGGCTTGCCAAAACATCGCTTGCAACCCATAGTTTGGGAACCGTTGTGTTAGATATAAAAATACACTAACAATTTTACTGTTGAAGAACAAATAAAAATAATCATAAGCTTTAAATTCAACTAATAAAATAATTTAAGCAATAAAATTATTTAGCTTAACAAAAGTTCATAACAATTATAATGTATCTTTTTACTTCAAGAATAACATATTTATAAAAATAATTTTGTAAAATTAGGATTTTCAAATCCGAACCCTATATGTGGAGCCCAAGGGTAAAGATCCAGTTAAGGACTACCTTGTACCCACAATTTGTATTAATTTTTATTAAAAAAAAGACTACCTGGTTTTTAGCTTTTTTTTTAGGGGGCGGTGGGTTCAGGTGTCAGAGTACCCTTGACAAAAAAGATAACACACTGTTTCATTTCTTAATGTTGAAAAAAAAAAGTCAGTAGAAACTTACTTTTAGATTTTTATGTTACATTTCAATGTTATTTTTTATATTTAATGTGTTTAAAATCTGTCTTGCATGAGCTGTTCTGACAAAATTTTGGTTGAATCCAAGAACAAGTGAAGAAGTTGGCGGTGTTGAATTTGGCGAGGTGATAAATGATATTTTCTTGCTATCAGTTTGTGTCTTACATTTATCGGTTAGCGCGCGTAAAAAAAATCGCCAAATCGGGTAGCTCGCTTGTTCTTGGATTCTGCCAAGATTTTTAATCTAGTTTATTTCATATTAATGTTCTCCATTTTAAATAACATAGCTTTGGCTAGTGTACCCTCTAGGTCATTATTTAAATGCGCAGTATTCTGCCCTTTTTAAAATCAGTAAAATGTATCCTGCCTCCTTTTAAAATCAGTAAAATGTATCCTGCCTCTTTTTAAAATCAGTAAAATGTACCCAGCCTCTTTTTAACGTAGTGAAATGTACTCCTATTTCTGTACAAAGATCGTTTATAAAACATTTATCCAAATTGCAATATTTCAAAGTCTGTGTGCTGAAGATTTTGCAATAATTATACAACTTTCTTATTTCTTTAGGAAAAACAGGTTATTCTATCCTGCTGTAATTCTATTGTATTTTTTTAATTCATGAAATAATTAAAAATTGTTTCTTTATTTATCATACATATACATAAAAATTACATTATTTTTCAATCGCTACTAAACTTATTAATATAATTTCTCTTGAAATAACATTCCTCTTTTCCCTATCCTTTTTCTTTCTACAGGTCTTTGTAAAAAGTCTTAGTTGCAAAGTTTTTTTTAATTCTTGCTCCCTACTCTTTATTTTTTCCAGCAAGTGCCCTTGATCTTAAGACCAAAAATAAATAAAACAATGTGATATTTCAGGCATATCAGTTTTATTTTGTACTTTTTATAGTGATTATTAATTTCTATTGCAATGGGAATTGGATGATCAAACTCATATTAATTTCCTTAGATCAAATGTAATGATAACAGAAGCATCCTAATGCTACATGTGATTGTCCATATTAAATTTTATTTTTAAATATAAACTAGTAAATAAGATAATCATAAAATGTAACTTTTATGAGAAATTTGTTTTTTGCATATTAATTTTTTTTTTCTTTTTTGTATGCACAAATTGTAGGATTCAAAAAGTGACATGGAGGAGGGTCGAGTTCTACATAAAATACTGCAAGAAATTAAATTCTAAAATTGGTAAGTTTTCTTTAACTATTTCTTAATAAGGCATAAGAAAATATCAATTTATATAAAAATTATAAATATATTGTATGTCCTTGTTATATATTTTTTAATATTCTTTCCTGCAGTAAAATTATACTTTATGAAAATATTTGATATTGGATGTTCATTATCAGTATTCTTTGAGAAGTGCTATCTTTTGTCTTAGACATAGATATGACCTAAATTTACAAGTCTGCACGGGTCGAAATTTCCAGGCATGGCACGACTCAGACACAGTGTAATTGTCCGCTGCTGATCTCTACATTGAACATGTTATATTTCTGTGTTGATCAGGGTTATTTATATCTGATATTTCTTTTCAAAATATCATATTTGCTTTCAAAATATCTTTCTGTATGATATTTTCAGTCAAAATAAGCGTAAATGAATTTTTCAACTTTTATTGACTATGCCGTTTTGTAGATAAACTTTTTCCTGGCTTTTTTTAATAACCCTCCTCCCCTCAAAAAAAAAAAAAATAAATAAATAAATAAATAAAATAAAAATAATATAAATATTTTTTTTCTAAACTTTATGTTTAAAGTTGAATTTTTATATGTAGAACCAATAATTATGCGAGATAATATCATCTTATAACAGCCATAAAAAAATACACTGTCTAATTAAGTAATTATATATTTACAGCTATATTAGAAAGAATTTTTTGGGTTTTCGTAACTGCACAGCAGGTTAGGGAATTGAAAATTACACAATGTTACATTTATTCAAATTTAGAATTTAAAAAAAAATATTTTGTCTTTATAATTTCATTGAATAAAACATAAAATTTTCACGATACTTGATACTAAATCCTGTATATTTTGTTTTTCGATTGAGTGTTAAAAGTAAATTGTTTCTACTTCCAATTAGTTGATATTCAGTTTTGTTATAAATGCTGGGAAAAAAATAATAAAAACACATTTAGAATATTGTTTAATTTCATGTTAAGTGCAATATATTGTAGTTTTTAATTTATATTAAGTCTGAAAACATTTTTAATTAGCAGTAAGTTGATTATTTTGAAAGTATTGGATATACAGTAGACTTCCTTAAATCCGCATAGCTTAAAACCAGAAGTTATGCAGATTTTAGAATTTTGTGGATTTCTGGTCACTGTTTTGTTTACATTTTTTAAACAATAATTTGAATTTAATAATGCATTCAAAATTATAATGAATGCTTACAATAAAGTAAAATAAAAAAATAAAGAAAAAAAATATTAAAAGTTAAGGTTAAGTAAATAATTAATAATGCATAACTAAATATGTATAATGATGAGATACTTTTTTCTTGAATTATTCAGTGAAACTCTGACTCTTATTCAGTGAATCTTGTAAATATACATTGATAATTCACTTCAAAATCTTAAAATAACAAAGTTTTCATTCATGTTTAGCCATACTTAATAACCAAAAAAGCTTTATTGATGCATAAAAATAATTTGTAAAAATATTGTGATAGCCACTGATATTAGCACTATCTAGAGAATTTTTTCAGAAATAAATTTATTAGTACTCCTTCATGAGAAAACATGAGTTGAATCATATAAAAATGAATTACATATTAAAATGTGTACAAAATGATATAAAAATTTAAAAAAAACTTAAATTTTACACCTACATCTTAACTGTAAGTTTCATTGTTTACATCGAAAACAATGTGCAGATCTAAAAAATTTGCAGATTGTAGGGTGGCAGATATGAGGGAGTCTACTGTATATCAAAATATCATATTTTCAAACCTTGATCTTGATTCGTGCAACATTTATATTTATTATCACCACAGTCATGTCCATTGAAAATTGTTTATATTTCATCGGCTTGGTTTTATGCTTTTAAATTTTTATATCAAGCCATTTATCAAACAGTTGGTTAAAATAACTTTTTCAAGTTCATGCAGATGTCAGGGATACTGCGGAAACGCTTCCCGTCACAACTTGGTCCACAGTCACAAATCCCGTCATACGCGATACAGCGGAAACGCTTTCCGGCCGGAGGCGTCACTAAGTTGCGACCGTCGTCCCAAAAACCTGCGACTGCTTGGAAGTCGTCGTGAGCTGTTGCAAGCCGGTCGTAAGTCGAAAGCAGTCAAGATGGCGGAGTCATTAGACGTAAAAAAAAAAAGAAATTAATTTCTCGTCATTTAGTAAAGGATCGTGAAGATCCCTTTTCTTTAAAGGAAAGCGATTTCGTTATGACGTACAAACTTACAAAAATAGCTGCAAGAAATAAGAGCTAAAAGAAATAAGCTTCATAAATGAGATAAAACCTTTAGTTGCCCTAGAAGGAAATACAAGCTATCCCCTTGAGATAGGTAAGTGTAAGATCAAGAAAATATATTTATAAATAATATATATTTTAGATTTAATCAGTGTAGATTAAACAGAAAGAAATTAATAGTGTTAAGTGCGTGACGTTTATATATATATATTATTGAATGCTTTTATTTATGGGGAACGAACTTTTGTCTGTATCATGTTTATAGGAATATTGTTTATAAACTCTTTTATAATATATTGCACAATGATAGAATGAATAACATATCTGGCTGATAGATATTAGATAATTAGTAGATTCGGTAGTATTCAATTTTTTATCGCCATTTATGTAGATTGAAAAAATGTATGAAAAGTGTATGTATTGTATGAACAATTTTCACAGCCCAATACCGATTCTTTACTTTAAAAAAGTAAATATACCAAACAAATTAGCTTTGAATGTACTATTTTACGGTTATGAAATCAATAACTACAAATAAGTAACTTTGCATTACAGAAAATTAAAATGCTAAAAATTACATTATAATTGTGGAATTTTATTTAATTAATTTACTTTTTAGTACATACTTTTCCCTCTACCCGCTAGATTAACATAATAATAATAAGTGAAAATATGATTATATTAGATTATAATACAGAAAATGGCCTTTTTTTTTTCTTTACTTGAATAATAGTGCATATTACTCAGTTTATTGTAAATATTTTAAGTAAATAAAATTTTAAACTAATATTTTACAGTATACTTTCTGTGCTAAATAATGTAAAGTTTTTAAATTGTTAGAAATAGGATTTATTTCTTTTTTTAAAGTTTTCAGAACACACCAACTTCTTATTAATTAACCCATAGTTCAATGTTTTGATATTGGAAAAGAAAAACACAGTGGGAATTTTTAACTTTATCCTAAAACTAGTACAATAAATTTTTAGCCATATAATTCATTTTTAATTAACTTCTCAGTTTTCTCTGTTACTGTCATATAATTGACTGATCATAGCAATCTCTGTACATGATTTGCATTGTTATTCGTCAGTTTTAAATGTGTTAATTTTTTCAATGAATCAGTCCTAATATATCTAAAATATTGCAGAGATTTTATATTGTATTTAGTTTCTTAGTCATCTTCCCCCCCCCCCCCTGCAAAAAAACTACACAAATATAAAATTTAACTTTTGTTAAGGTGAACAAACATGTTTTTAAGTAAACAGTATTTTACATTTAGTTATTACAAATTATTAAACCATTCCTTATTCTTTTAAAAATTTTATTAGTTGTTTATTTTTTTAAATATCCTTTAATAATTAATCAGTAGTACATTATATGAATTATTGTAGCCCCCCCCCCTCCCTTACACAACAAGGAATGGTTTAAGTTGGAAAACTTCATAATTTTTTTTTCCAGAAAAAGTTTGAAACTTTCAAAATCCATGAATGGTGCAAGAAAGATTGTCTGGTGAATCTACTGGTCCCAGGATATATTGCTCTCAGGAGATCACTCATGCGTAGTTTTACTGTATAGTAATTGGCTATCATTTGTGATCTTCTGCAAGAAATTTGAATTTGGGCCTTGGACGTGTGCTATTTTTGCTTCCAAATTTGTCAAGCAGGAACTGTGGTAAATATGTCAATCAATGAAGTATATTGACTGTAAGTATATAGTTTTTCAATGTATATTTAGTTTAGATAAGTTTCTTTAATTAATGAGTGGCTGTAACACATACCGCGCTATAAATAAAATATAGTAATATTTTTTCTTTTTATTGGAACTGGAGTTAAAACCACTTGTATTTCTGATATCTTCAAATCCACAGATATTCTTAGCAGTTTGTATGAGAAATTTCTTTTCATCTCGCTGATTAATTTATGTATTTATTTTAATAATAGATTGAAATTTCCGCTTTTTCTTTCTTTTTTTTTAAGCATGCCAGTGCTTGGCTTTGATGTTATTATTTATCATTTTTTAATTATAATAACTGAAAATTATTAATAACTTGTTTCTCGCATTAGATTAAAATACATACTTGTTTCTGCAGACTAATAGAATAAAGTTTTCTGCTTAGTATCGTGCCATCATCATTAGTGTGCCAGACTGTCATTTATGTTTTTTATTTCTAATATGTAGTATATCATTATATTCAGTAGTAAATTTGTTATGTGATAATATTTATAATATAGAACAATATTTTGTTGTTTTATTTCTGTAACTTGTATTTTCAAATAAAGGAAGTTTATTAAAAATCCACACACAGCGTTGCCCTGGGTGTGTATAAATTCTATATACAGTGCTGCATGAGACAATTTGCACACATTATAGGATATGGACAGACAACAATTACTGAAAATAGATTTTTACTGAGTTATGTGCTTTTAAATTGCTCATTTAGATATCTCATTTCATAAAAATGAAATTTATTAATCATAGTCTATTAGTGTTGGTTTGTATGATCCTTATACCAATGACGCAGCCAGGCACTGTTACAGATAAAATAAACAATTTCGTTGATAAGAATACATGACATGTAAAAACTGCCATAATGAAAAGCACAAACAACCATAATATATTTAGCATGTATGTGTTTAAAAAAATAGCATTTTCAGAGGGGGGGAGGGAAAAAAGAGCAATAGCAATTACATATGTACTTGTTTTGCTCCTAACTTTTTCTATTATTTTGTGTAGAATCCAATTATGAAGCCTTGAAACAGTTGAATGGTAAACATTTTATGCTGCTTTCCTTTACATATCACATTATTTTTCTTAACACACAGGGTTTTCGATGCATCGTATGAGTTTTTTAAATACTCTGACAGTTGAATTTAATACTGAAATCTCCCCCCCCCCCACCCTTTCCTGCACTGCACCAATGCTTATACAAATCTACAATTTTTGATCAACTTTCATGAAACTTTGATACACACATTTTAGAATTAAAGCAAAATTGTCAACTTAATATGAAATTGGCGTCATTTAGAGCAGATAATGCACATTTTTCATATATAAAATTTAAACCTTTATTATAAGTGTGTTAAAATAATGTAGTACATTTTATTTAAATCTATTTAAAGTTAAAATATCTACAACAATAAACATATTAATTTCAAGGAAAATAAAAATTACCACACATGACATCTCTTTTAATAAGACTTTCAGTGCGACTTCAAATTAACTCTAAATAACCAGTTGCTACATTTCATTTGTATACTACATCTATATCTTATAGCTAGGTGTTTTAATACTGCAATGGGTGACATTTTGTTTGATTTGTATTAATAAATAGAGAGTTGGTTCTTTCTCTTTTCAAACAAAACTTCATGACTGATGTCACGACTAAAAGCATCTAGAATATGGCATTTTCATGTAATCATTCTGGATTTAATTTTCATGAATAAAAATGCAAGTTTTCATTTAAAAATAACATTTTATCATCAGAAGAGGCCACTTCCGCTTCTGAAATTAACGTGCATTATCTATAAAGTAGAAGCTTTGTTTTAAAGCCATGAGAAATAGAATTCAACTAAATGCCATGCCATTTAGTTTTTTTTTTTTTCAGTATTGTTAGGGAAATGGTATATTTTTCTGTTATCATCAAAGAAACTCTGCATTCTCATTTATAAAACTGGGAATTTTACTATGTATGCATCAAAATAACATTATTTTGTTATTTTAACGATTTATAGCCCAGGAGGCATCGTCACAATTTGGAAAATAATTTTAGCGTCAATGATTCTGATTATATGATAGGTTAGATGCAGAAGCACCACACACTCTGCTGCAATGTGAAATGAATGGTAACCTGATTTCTGATTATGTCTTCAAGACGGGGTAACATCAGTAATCAGGTTGGCATTCATTTCCCATTGTAGCTATGTAACGTCAGCATAAAAATCAGTTCAAACATATAATAACTAAGAAACCAAAAATAAGCTGCTATTGACATTTTATAAATGAAGAACTGTCTTTATGTTCAATTAATTTTTTATCAGGGGGTGGGGGGGGGGGAGAGCTGAACCCACCATTTAAGATCCTTTTTGAACACTTAAATTTAGAAAGAAAAACAAAACTAAATTTTGTTTTGAGGAAAAGGGTGATCAGAGAGCCCTTCAGCCAAAAAAAATTGTTTCTTTTTGTCTTAGTGATTAATTATTTGACAATATTATTATTTCTTTTTTTGAAAATAATCAGAGAAAAATAAACTTTAGTTTATAAAATTTGAAAATTCAGATAACAGCAATTGCCTTGCTCCCATTGTAGGTGCACATGCATGTAAAATGCTTTATTTCTATAAATTTACATGCAATTAATATTATGCTGTAATGTGAAATGAATGGCAACCTGATTACTGATCATGTCTTCGAGTCGGGGTAACATCAGTAATCGGGTTGACATTCATTTCCCACTGTAGCAATATAATGCCAACATAAAAAGCAATTCAAACAATAATTAAGAAACCAAAAATATGCGCTATTGACATTTTATAAATGAAGAACTGTGTATTAACTTAAACAAACTGTATAGAACTATCTTTATCTTCAATTATATTTTTGTCAGGTGGGAGGGGGGGGGGTTGGGTAAACCCACCATTTAAGATAATTTTTTAACACTTAAATTTAGAAAGAAAACCGAAACTAAATTTTGTTTTGGGGAAAAGGTTGATGGCCCCACAGCCAAAAAAAATACTTTCTTTCTTTTTGTCTTAGTGTTTAATTATTTGAAAATAATAAGAGAAAAAGAAATTTTAGTTAATAAAATTTAAAAAATCAGGGAACAGCAATTGCCTTGCTCCCATTGTGGGTGCACATGCATGTAAAATGCTTTATTCCTATAAATTTATATGCAATTAATATGTCTATGCTAAGTTACTGCTAAGACTTATTAAAACGATTTTCTTCTTTTTGTTCATATTTTTTATTTAAATCTTGGTGGGAATTTTCTGATTTTATATAATAAATTAAACCTTATTTGTATGATTACTTTTGTCAGTATAATTTTACAACAAAATGAATTGTATGATCTCCATATATTTTTATTTTTACCAGGGAAAATAAAATGTGCACAGAAATTATGAGACTCGGTACAGATATGGAATAGGGCTTCTGCATGCCCTTTATATGCCTATATTTAATACGTAATCGGCTGGTCACTGAGTCTTACTCAGTCCGATACAACTATATCTCTTGTGAAACCCCCTGTGCATGCCTCAAATATTTAATAATAATAGCGAAAGAAGAGCGTTAAAAAAAAAAATCATTTTTATATTATCTGCCTTCCGTTTTTTAAGTAAAAAATAAATTAGCACGCGCATTAACCCTCAAAATATTTGCATAATCATTTCTTTGCGAATGTAAACAAACAAACCACCCCTCTCCCCTCCCTTCAATCTGCAAAACAGACGCATGCGCAGAAATAAGTTTCTTGAAAATAATCGATATACGAGAAACTGGAAGTCACATCTTTACGACCCACTTGCGACGGTCTCAAGTGTTTCCGCTGTATCACAGTTTTTGTGCCGGTCGCAAATTTCAGATTTGCGACCGTCGCAGACCTGCGACTGTGACAGCTACGACCGTTTCCGCTGTATCCACGCCATAGTCATATAATCTGTTTATTTTCAAAATATCATGAAGTTTGATATTTTTACATATTTAATACTTACTTTCAAAATATTGTTATTTATGATATTTATAATATTTGCAGCCAGAACAAATGTAAATGAATTTTTCAAATGTGTTTGATTTTGTCATTCTGTTGATAAAGAACTTTTGCTTTGGCTGTTCAAAGCTTTGCATTTGAAACTAAGTTTTAAAATATAGAACCAATAATTACTTGGGATAAAATTTATTTAGAACAGCCGTTGAAAGATAACTGCTTAATTTAGATAAATTATTTATAGCTTGATTAGAATAAATCTTTTTTTTTTTTTTTTTTAAGTTTTAAACTGCACAATGGGTTGGGGAATGACATAGTAGACGACGTACATTTCTGTTCAAAATTTTCAACAAAAACAAAAAGAAATTAATATTTTGTTGTATAAAACAAAATTTTCTGTAGTTTTTATGTAAACAGCAAATTATTTAAATTTCCATGAAATTGTTTCTATTTTCAGTTGATCTTTAGTTTTGTTGCAAGGGGGAAATTTATTCAGAAAATAAACTAGTCGTTGGGGGCCACCGTAATACTTACCCATCATGGATATGCATAATGTAAAATATTAAAATAAAAATGTGTAAACTACTTATAAAATGCATTGCAATTCAAATAAAATCGTGGCTTGATGACGTCACAAGCTTTAAAGGCTCGATTACTGAATTGCTTGAAAGAGGTTTTTCCTTATAACTCCAAAAATAATAATCCTATTAACTAGCGGTTTATTGCATCTGATTAAGCGTCACATTTCCAATTAAAATATATCTTTGAAGTGTAATTTGGATGAAATACAGGGTCATGAAAAATCGAAGAGTGTGGAAAATAGGATTCCAAATATCTAGGCAACTAATTATCCGATCGACTTCATGCTTTATTCAAAATTTATGTTTTTTTATTGTCTTTTATATTCATTTCTTAAAATAAACAATTTCGAAAATTTTTATATACCTTTCATCAGAACGAATATTTCGAGAGTCCGAAAAAAATTGTTTCGGTTAATCGAGGTTATTGAAATGAAATAGGCTTCTTCCCATTATTACATACTAAGTACATACCAAATTGCAAGTCTCTATCTCAATTTTTTCGGGAGATAGAGCGTTTACAGACACACACACACACAGACGGACGGCAAAATTTTTTTTCTAAAAATATGTTTTTCGGAATCTCCAGTGTCTGAAACGTGTAAATCCGTCAAAAATTTTTTTTCGATTTTCAAAACGATTACAAGACTTGCCCTATACTACGTATGATGGGTAAGTAAAATGATGTGTATAATTAAATGTAGGAGAGGCACATTAAGAGTCTACACTGGAGACACAGAGAAACTGACACGCTAATGTTAAACCTATAGGAGCATTCTTTTCAAATTTCTCTCTTGCATTTTAACATTCTTATTTTATTTTATAATTTTTTTTCCGTAGGATAGCTGAGATAGATTTCTAACCAGGGTATTTTTTACTTTTTTAATTTTGATTGCAGTTTTTTTTTTTTTTTTTTTTTTTTTTTATGAACTGGTTTCAAAAGTGTAAGTAACTTCCAAAATAAAAAAGTAAAAAAAATAGCCAAGTTAGAGTCAATTTCAGCTATCCAATGGAAAAAAAAAATCATTTAAAAATATTAAAATGTTAGCGAGAAATATTTTAATTTATGTGAAAAGATTTTTAAAATTTTTCTTATTTTCTTTTAATTTCTGTATTCATAATGATATTTTACTCTGAATTTAATCAGTTTTTACAAATTATTTGTTCCAGATGCTGTTGAGAAAGAAAATAATGTATCAAGTGTACACATTGAAGAAGTTTTAAAGACAATTAATGTCATGCAAAAAATTTTAAATGTTTTGTAATAAAGTTTAAAAATGTAAATTAAAGTGCATTAAATATTAAATATATTTGTTGGTGTTGTTATTTTACAGTAATGTATGTTATTTTTTTTCTAACAATTTTTCAAAACGTATTACACTGCAGAAGCTGAATTTTATTGTTTAAAACTTAAAATTATTGCATTCTAAAGTAGTGAATAATATAATTGTGTAGTTATTTAAAAATATTACATGCATATTTGAATAGAAGTAAATAGATTCAATTTAAGACATTCATTAAGTATTTTATGAAAAATAATTTATGTTGCAAAAGTATTTTAATACTGTTTTTATACATTTACTATAAAAAATGATTAAAGAATTCAGTAGAATTTCATAAATAGAATAACTAGATTTGAAGGTATATATTTATTATTTCATTGAAACAATAACTTTTAGTGATTCAAAATACCATCATCAAGAACGGAACAAGTTATCAGGTAAGATATGTTGAATACGATGGAATTTGGGTACTTTATAAATCTGATATGTAACTTTTTTCTTTAACATATAGTCCAAGTCTTAATTTTTTTTTTCTATCATGTAAAGCATCATCTGCCAATTACGCAACACAAATTTTGTGTTTTTTTTCCCCTTCTCCTGTCGTGATGTCACATTTTCTGAAACTAGTAATTTGGAGCTAATTTTATGCAAAAATTTATATATGATCTATAAGTTATTGATATAAATATTGTTAAATTCTTATGATCTTGTGTGTTTTTACTTCAAGCTATCAAAATTTAAAGAGAAGAGAAAATATACCCGTCTCTACCTGAATAAAAAACCAGTTTTTTTAATGAATTGTATTATAGTATTTGAAAATAATGTCTACCTAATTGCTTTCATATTTCACATGTGACGTCATAACATGTTACCATTATTTATGGAAAAAATTATATGCTAAAATTCATGTATCATGGTAATTGATCAGCATGAGGATTTTCAACCAAGTTTTTTAAACCAAAAAATTTGAAAAGAATAAAATTAAAAATTATGGTTTATTTAAATTGAATGTAATATGTATATAATTGATTATTAATAGAAGTTATTAATATATTATCAATAGTAATGATAATTATTAAAGTAAATATTGAGCTAAATGTTTACATACTTAAAAAAAAGTATTTTTTTGTGATTTTTTTCCCCTTTACTGAAATGTAATTTGTTCAGCAACAAAGACATTTATAAGAAATACAAAAATTATTTGAGAAAGAAGTATTTTCTTTCTGAGTTATTCTTATTTCTTTGCCACTTAGTAGGTATAGGTAATATTCTTTATCGCTTTTTGTTTTTATAAAATATTATCTTTAAAAAAAAAAAAAGTCAGCAAATTGGTATTGATAACAACGGTAAAATAACCTAATAAAAACTTTGTTATGAGAGGACTTATTTTGTTGATATTTCATTTAGGGCATATTCAAATATTTAATTTTAAATGAAACCTTGCACATTCACAAACTAAACCTAAATACCTAAAATTTTCAGGCATAACTATATAAATGCCTAAGAATTATACTACATTTTTCTTTTTCCTCAAATGAGACATGTATTAAATTATGGTCGTTTAAATGCTCGTAAAAAATTAAATTTGCAGATGTTATTATTTGAATACCTACAAATTTGTAGCATTTTACTTTTATCTATTAAATGAGACCATTACTGAATTGTAACTAGTATTTTTGGTGACTGCCTTTTCAAGCTGTTGTATCCCAAAAATCAGATTAAAATTTAAATTTTGACAGTGTAGAAAAAAGAAAGACCCTAGCTTTATTCATAGAAAAATAGAAAGTGCTATTTGACCTTATTTTTATCAAAATTAAATTAAAAACTGCAAATTTTATGTATTTATAGGTGAAAATGACTTTAAAAATGTATCAAAAAGTAGCCGGTTTAGATTTGAAAACAGTATTATATAAAAATTTGAGGAATATGAAAGAAAATAAATTGAATTTATTTCATATACAAATTACCTACAATATTTAATTAAGTTATTTTCTAAATCGTTATCATCACAAATTTGATACAGATTTGCTTGGAAAGGGTAAAATTCACCTGATAGAAAAATATAATGTTAAATCCAGATTTTTCACTTGAACTAGTATTTTTTCTACATAATTTTTTTATATGTATTTACAAATGAATATTTTTATTATAATTTATTAATAAAGAATTATTACTATATTTGCAAAAACAAAGTCAAAGTGTAACCGGGCAAGGAGGCCTACCTTTCGGCTTTAGCTCAACTAGCCCAGCTCAGTATTTGCAAAAACATTAAACTAATAAAAGGAAAACAACAGATATTTAAAAATCAGAAGGGGTGGGGGTTGTGCAATTACCCCAGGCTGTCCTTCCTAAATAATGCTTTTGATTTCTATTAATTTTATCTTAACTTGTGCAATGGTGCATACTAAAACATTTTAATTAAAACTAGTGGTAGCTTGGACAGGTTACTACTATTTTTTTAATAAATATGTTTTACTGTGCACTTCTGCACAAGTTAAAATAAAATTAATAGAAATTCGAGACATCATTTGGGAAGGGCAGGGTGGGGCAACTTAAAAAAAGAAAATTATTTTTAAAAATCAGGGGGGGGGGGTTGCCCTACCCTGCCCTTCTCAAATGATGTCTCGAATTTCTATTAATTTTATCTTAACTTGTGCAGTGGTGTATACTAAAACATTTAAATTAAAAATAGTGGTACTTGTACAGGTTACTACTATTTTTTAATAAAAATGTTTTGTTGCACAAGTTGAGATAAAATTAATAGAAATTCAAGGCTTCATTTGGTAAAGCAGGGTGGGGCAATCCCCCCCCCCCCCCACCCAATTTTTAAAAATAATTTTCCTTTTTATATAAAGCGTCCACTACTGATCCTATGAGCGTCCTATAAACGTCTAAAAATGACGCTTGCCGGACAAGCAGAGGATGCGCAATTGTATTATTTATCTCGTCCCATGAGCGTCCTATTGTCATCCTATACATGGCTGAAAATGACGTCCACAGGACGAGCATAGGAGTCTCTTTTTGCTCCCCACTGGACGTCCTCAGGACATAGATGGGATATTGTAGGACGTCCAACGGACGAGGCGTAATTCTACATATGACGTTCATCGTATGTCCTCAGGACGTTATTGTGGTGTATGGGTACATTAACACATTTCAATTCGATTTATGTAACGACATTGAGAGTTTTAGTTGCCAAAGAATAGATTTGATATGGGATAGATACATTACACCAAGCATTAAAGGTGAAACCAGACAAAAAAGGGGTGCAGAAACCAGGCGGCAAGTGCTATCGCAAACTATCTAAAAATTGGCAAGATTTCTTAAGAAATTCAAGTAATAAAGAAAAGTTATTTAAACTGCTTGGAACACTAGCCATGAATATCCTAAAAAATACACAAGTTATAACCACTTCAGGTGAAGAAGTTAAAGGAAATAATATTGCACTAAGTTCCTTAATTGGAATAACTTGCCCTGGTCATGAAGAAGCTGATACAAGGATAATCTTGCACCTCAAAGACATGGCAGAAAACGGATTGAAAAATATTGTTATACGCTCTGTAGATACTGATGCATTAGTTTTAGCAATTGCGCATTTCTTTACTTTGTCAGCTAGACACCTGCAAACTGTTTGGATTCCATTTGGAACAGGGAAGAATTACAGACTTATTCCCGTCCATACTGTAGCTGCAGCAATTGGAAAAGAAAAAGCAATGTCGTTACTAGGATTCCATGCTTTCACAGGGAAAACAAAAAAGTCAGCTTGGAAGACGTGGATTCTGTATAAAGATGCTACTATCGCATTTTAATTTTTATCAAAACCGCAAACTTCCATACCTGACGATATTCTAAATATTTTAGAAAAATTCGTAGTATTGTTGTACTGTTCAACATGTAACAGCATAAGTGTAAATGGTGCTAGACGCTAATTTCCAAACCCTCAACCTTTGGGCACCCTTGGCGAAAAGGGAATGTCGCCAAATAATTTGGCCAGAGGAGATTGCAGCGCGCATGCGCGCTACATGTTTGGGGTTGGCTTTGGGAAGGCTCGGCTCGCTCAAATGATGAGTTTTTGTAAATGTAAATGTATTCATTCGTATTGTGAATTTCAGATGCGCTTGAAGATGTTTGCTTTTCGTTTTTCTTCAATAAGTACTCCTCGGAATGGTATGTATTAAACTTTTATTATTATTTAATATAAATTTTATTCGGATTTTTTAAAAATAACGTACTTTTAAAGTTGTTTAATTTCCTGAGAGCTGCTGTGATTCGGATTAGGCCTAAAATGTCTTTTAAATATAATCCTAAAAACTTATTTGGATTGTAAAATGCGCTTCGCGTAATGAAACATTACTCTAAATACATAAAACTGTTACAATGATTAAACATAAAAATACTTTTTTTTAAAATTTACTGTATTTCCAATTTAACATTTAAACACTTTATAATAAATATAAAAAAGATTTTCTGCCATATCACTATTTGTTACATCTTTAGGTTTTATATAATTATAAAGTACTTTTTAAAAAGCTATCTTACAGCCTTGTCTGATTCCCACCATTTCCTCAGAAACAAAATCTTGGTTCTACAACTTAATGTAATTAAAACATTAAGATCTATGTAAAATATGCCTAAAGAATGTCTCTTTTTTTTCTTCGTTGTCAATTTTTTCCTAAAATATGTACTGAATTTTATATGAAATGTTAAAATCTTATTCAGTTTCGCTAAAATTTTAACACATAAAAATATAAATTAAGCACATAGTTTAGAAATATTTTGATAACTAAGAAAAAAAAAAAGAGACATTCTTGAGAACAGTACACAGGAAACAGAAGTTTAAAATATTAATTTCCTGGGGAGATATTTTAAAAATACGAATGCATCCTATGCCCATAGGAATAACATTAGCGATTGGAATCTGGAAGTTTACTGACGAGCAGCCTTAATGTGTATATGCATGATTTGTGTTTTTGTAAATTGTTTGTCTCCAGTTTGTATGTTCATGACTTTGCATATTTCGTAATTTCTTTTTCAGTTTAAAAACTATGGAATTTAGACTAGGTGCTGCTGACTGTGATATTTAGCCAGCAGAAAGCATTCAAATGGCCTGAAATGCAATTGTTTTTCTTGCCTTTAAATGTCTTTCTGCTAGCGCTTAGAAGACCGTATAGATGTGTTTCAATTAGAAGGCTATTTTGAGGATTTTATGGACTGAATACTTTAACTGAATCAAGCCCAGCTAAATATTCTTTCACACGTATCCTTGCTTTTTAAATTTTGTAGTGTTTTAAGTACTCAGTTGTTATAGTCAGACATGGAAAATGTTTCCATGTATGACATACATCTTATTTAACCTTTGCATCTTAATCTCTTAAAATTTGCCAACTATTTTTTAAATATTTTCTGCATTTAATATTACTATGCATGAACTTTGAAATACATAGTCTAATATACGTGATTCATATATATCAATTACGTTATCAAATTTGACAACATTTCTTTTCTCATGAATATTTGTTTCAGATTATCTCAGGTATTTTTTTTTTTTTTTTTTTTTTTTTTTTACAAAATGGTTACCTGTTTGTTGTCTTGATCTTTGAATGACTGTTTTATATTTCTTGAAAGAAATTCAGTTTTGATACTGGTAGGAAGGTGTATTACTTTATAATTAATAAAGTGTTTATGGGTTTCGTTTTCAAATATTTCATTATTAGATTGTTTTAGTTATCAAATTGCATATATTTGTGTCCCAAATCAAAGCACACCTAATCCAACAATATCCAGTCCAAAGCTGTTAACTAGGCCAGTTTTTGTATATAAATTTAAAAGAAATTAGTATATTATACCCTATGAAAATGTAAGTATTCCTTCTAAAATATTTCAATAATAGTTCTAAATTAAATTTTAATATTTGTTTGCACCTGACGAATGTTACTGTAGTTATTTTAAATAAGTTTTGACATTTGCAGTTCACAACAAAGCTAAAGGTAGACTTGTTTGTCCCTTCTTATTTATTGTAAACAAAAAATTAATTTATTTTGAAAAGCTCCTCTATTAAGTATTTATATTATTTCTCATGAATACTATCTCTATATATTTTATTACTTATTTATTCCATTTTTTAAATGTTTTTTGCTTAAGAATTGTATTTTTTAAGTGAAGCATTATTAGGCCTAGGCCTATATTTTTGTTTATATTTTTAAAATGGCTACCTGTTTGTCTTAATCTTTTGAATGAGTGGTTTAATATTATTTGAAAGAAATTCTGTTTTGATACTGGTAGGAGGGTATATTACTTACTGAAAAAGAAAGTATGTATCTTAAAGCATAGGTTTTCAAATATTTCAGTATTAGATTATTTTAGTTATCAAACTGTATATGTTTGTGTCCCTAATCAAAGCATACCTAATTCAACAATATGCTGTTAACTAGGCCAGTTTTTGTGTATAAATTTAAAAGTATAGTACATTATATCCTGTGAAAATTTAAGTATTCCTTTTAAAATATTTTAATAATAGTTCTAAATTAAATTTTAATATTTCTCTGTACCTGAAGAATTTTACTATAGTTATTTTAAATAAGTTTTGACATTTGCAGTTCACGTTCACAACAAAGCTAAAGGTAGCCATGTTTGTCCCTTATTTATTGGAAATACAAAATTAAAAATTTTTATTGAAAATCTCTTATTAACATAAGTATTTATTTTTCATGAATACTATCTCTATACATTTTATTACTTAATTATTATTTATACTATTTAAATGTTTTTTTGCTTAAAAATAAAGTCAAGCATTTTTAGGCCTAACTTTATCATTTATTTTCATAAGGATAACATTTTATAAATTGCAGTTCATTTGAAAGAGATCTTTTATTTTATGGTATGTTTATGGTCATTTTTTGCTTGTATACTATAGAAATGAATAACATGTAGTGTTGCTCATATAATCTCTCAATTTTCGAATAACTTTGTTGATAAAATGTTTTCTGCTTAAATATTTTTTGTTTTCCATTTTTAAAGTTTGCTTGCTTTAGAAAATTAAGTTTTTATGTACAGCAGACAACTTATTACTTGGCATTTTGATCTCTTAAAGTTTTAGTACTTTTGTTGACTCTTTTTTAAATGTTTTTTGCATTTAATATTACTATGCTTAAACTTTGAAATACATAATCTAATAAACTTCATTCAAATAGACCAATTATGTTATCAAATTTGACAACAGTATAATTTTTTTCTGGTAGAAATTTTTCTCATGAATATTGGTCTCGTATTATTTCATGTATTGCTATTTTTTTATTTTTTTAATGGCTACCTGAATTTTTGTATGAGTGTTTTATATTTTTTGAAAGAAATTCAGTTTTGATGCTGGTAGGGCTATAGGAGGGTATATTACTATATCCTCTTCATTACTAAATAAAAAATAATTTTAAGAAATGTTGGAATAGTTTTTTCTATCTATTTTGGCTTCTGAAATAATAAAATTTTTTAAATATTGATGTACCAGGGACTCAGTTGCATAAAAAGTTCAGAAATTTGGAATATCATTGTAAACATGTTTTTCTTTTTAAAATTGCAAAAATGTTTTTTTTAACATAAAACAATTAAATATTATTTATTATTGCTTTAAAAGTATTAAATTAATTAAATCGTAAATATCAAAGTTTTTAAATAAATTTGCCGTGAACTATATTTATGAAATGACTGGAAAATTTAAATTTTATTATTATTATTTTTTACTTAGTGTGAAAATTTCAAAACAATTATTAAAATGTTAAAGTTTATACATTTTATACACATAACTCTGATTTCAGATTTACATCCATTGAAATGAAACTTGCTGGTTTAGTCAGTCAGCTTCCTGATTTCCCTCGCTAATGTTAAACATATGTGTGTAGAATGCAATTGTATATTTAAAATATCTCCCAAGAAAATTAATATTTATAACTTATTTTTTATTTGTACTTTTCTTAAAGGAGGATGTCTCTTTTCTTAGTTTTGAAAATATTTCTAATATATATGCTTAATTTTATTTGAAGTGTTAAAAAGTTACTCATAGCTCGTCAGCAAACACATAAAATATTATATTAAGCATATATTTTGACAACTGAGAAAAAAAAGATATATGCACAGTGAAATGAAAAATATACAGAAAAAAAAGTTGAAAATATTGATTTACTGAGGAGATATTTTAAATATACAAAGGCATTCTACGCCCATAGGTTTAACAATTAACGAGGGGAATTGGGAAGTTGATTGGCTAACAGCCTTAACAACTTTTCTTTGTTTGCTAGCTTGAATTTGTTTGACGCTTACCTTTGCAAGGTTATATCATTCCTTCCTTCGTACTCGATCAGTGATGTAGCCATATACATTCTATATATGACATGTATTTTTTATCTTTAGTGCTTTATT
This sequence comes from Maratus michaelseni, assembly GCA_963931845.1. Lineage (NCBI taxonomy): Eukaryota > Metazoa > Arthropoda > Arachnida > Araneae > Salticidae > Maratus > Maratus michaelseni. The sequence continues at coordinate 311,315,053 of OZ007596.1, read as the reverse complement.
ATCTCTTATGTAATGTATCAAGCAATTATGTATCACTTCAATGTGATTAACTACATGTATTGGCCTTTTTAGGTGCGTTCGTAATGATATAAATACGTAGCACCTATTGTCGTCGCTTGGTCCATCCGGTCTGTCCGCCCATCCGTCCGCATATAACACAAAAACTACCACACCGAATGGTTTGCAATTTAAAATATATTATCTTTGCAGAATTTTGTCGAGACATTTCAAATTTTATTCAAATCAAATCAAACTTTAGGAGATATTAATAAAAATATTTATTAAGAAATTTGAATTTTTTTTTTTAAATCTGTGCTTTTTTGTTATAGGATCTTCCGAAGTTGAATCGTCAAGCGACCGAGATACTTATTTTATTACAGAAATTAATCTGCAGACGATATAATTCATTTCACAGAGTTAAAAAATCAGAAAAGATCTGAATATTTATGTAACTAGTTATAGTACGAACACACCTCATGTGTCACGTTTGACGTACAATTTCCAACTTGTTTTTTTTCTTGCTGCACAGCGATAATATTTTAGGTTAGATCAAAAAGATGTGCACCACCTAATAATATGTTGTACATCTTTGCTGGAGCTGACTGTGGTCAGAGTTGGGCAGTATTGAAAATACATGTATTCGAAATATATTTTCAAAATACATTAGTATTTTGTATTTTAAACCGATAAAATCAAAGTATTGTTGTAATGTATTTTCTAATGTTTTTTACGAAGTATTTTGTATTTTCAAAATACATTTTTCCAGATTTCAAACTGCAAAGATCACATCAGCAATTCACTATAAGGAAATACAATACATGCCTGTCAGTTTTGTCTAGTTTTCGAATTATTTTCTGAAAGTTAATATAAATACACCTTTTCGATTATATTGGTAAATAAAAATGTTAATGGATAAGTTGTTTAGATTCAGAAAACATTCTTTCTGATGGTTACAAAAATAATTTTTATTAGCTTTATGTTGCTTTGGGAATTACAAAAATAATGTTGTGTGGTAGACAGGAAGGAGTTTCTAAGTTGCATAGGTGCAATGCCCTGTTGCCGATAGGCACTTGTTCGTTGACCACAGATATAAGCTGCTAAAAAAATTTCTGATGCCCAGTAATAGTATTATTTAAGAATACTTTAACAAAATAAAAAGTTTTCAATGGATTGATTCAATATATGAGTTATGTAAAACTTACATTAGGCAGTAACTGTAAGAACAGTACTACCTTGAACATTATTTAAAGAAGCGATTTGACTAAAAAAAAAAAAAAGGAAATTAATAACTTAACAAATTAGTTATTCTTAATTTTTATGAATATTTTATAAGGTATTTCTTTTTATGAAAGTAAGAACAACACATTGTTTCTGTTCCATATTAAAAGTTTCATAATAAGTTCAAATTCAAAAAATGCTAATAATAATTTAAGTGTGTTAACAGTTATGCAAGTTTCTTTCAGTATTTTTGCATTCAGTAATACTTTAAATATCATATGCATTCTTTGTAAAAGTATCAATCTAAGATTTGGGCCAAAAATATTTTATTTTTCCTGGTCCTAAAACGTTCATGAGTGGCCGTGTATAGGTGGGAGGCCTTATTTAATAACACATGTGCATTATCTTATATATTAAAAGGAAAAGGGATTTTCATGAAATCCACTTTTCACACAAAAATTACCCATTTGCGCATACGTAAAATTAAATTTAGAACATAACCAGTTTTAATCCAGCGAGAAAGGGGTGGCCGAGTGGTATAAGGCATAGTGCTTCTCTGTTCTGATCAGTGTGTCGGTTTGAAACCTACTCCGGACAGAATGATTTTTCTTATTTTAGTGGCAATAACTCATTTTAATAATGCCATATTTAATTCAGGAAGAAAAGTTATATAATTTGTATTTTTTTTTTATTCGAATGCTTTATAATTAAGTGAAATTTATCACCCAAGCATATTTTATTTTAATTATTAATTTGTATTAAAAGTATTTAAATTAAAAGATTGTGCATGTAATTATCGATTAAAAAAATTGAACTGGTCTACAATTTTTATTATATTTGGTATGACCATTACCAGAATGTTATATATTAACTATGTGACTATTTTTCATAAAAAGGGAAAAATAAAAGGAGATAACAAAAAGAAGGAGAAATACTCATACAGAAACACTAAATTATATTGATATCCATGATTTAACATTTAAATAATGAGTGAAAATGGAAAATATAAAAGAAACAGCAAAGTTTAAATTCAGAGTTTTAGAATCAAACTGATAAAAAATAATTTAATGAAAAATTTTAAAGGTCGTGTAGCTAAGAAAAAAAACAGTAAATATTTTTTTCAAAATATTGGGACTGTAGTAAATAAAATTTAACAACAGACATTATTTTTTTAATTACTTATTTTATATTATAAATATCTATATATTTAAAACATAAAGCACTCTGTCAAATCCACTTTTCACATGAAAATGACCCCATTTGCGCATGCGTAAAACAGGGTGGTCACAGACCTGGAAAACATGGAAATATCAGGGAATTTTGTTAACCTGGAAATATGAGGGAAATTCAAACTAAACCTGGAAATTCATTGAACCAAATGTTAATTTCCATTACGATTGTGGTAATCGGGAAGAAAAAAAAATAATCTCAGGCTCAGCCTCATGGTCAAAATTTTATTTATACAAAAATGAAAAAAAAAAATCTTGTTATTTGAGAAACAAGAATGTGGCCAGTGATTTACAATCCTTTAAAAACTGAAAGTAAACTGAATTGATAATAATGTGATACAAAGAGAAATATTCTTCCTGATTTTGAAACCTTTGCACTAGAGATGTGTCATTTGTCAAGAAATGATTCCAAAGGAACGACTCCGGCGGTGAAATTGAAAGAACGATTCCAGTCTTTAAAAAGGAATCGTTCCTTTTTGGAACGATTCCTCGAATTCGGTCCAAAATATATCAAATCCAAAAAGGACCGATTCCTCAGAATCGGTCCAGAATGTACCGACTTCGAAAAGAACTGAGTCCTAGGAATCTACTCCGAAAAGGACCGATTCCTTGGAATTAGTTTAAAATGTAGCGATTCCGAAAAGGAACGATTCCTAGGAATCGGTCCAAAATATACCGACTGCGAAAAGGATAGATTCCTCGGAATTAGTCCAAAATGTAGCTATTCTGAAAAGGAACGATTCCTACGAATCGGTCCAAAATATAACAAAAGATTCCAAAAAGGATCGATTCCTCGGAATCGGTCCTTGTTCTTGTAGACTGGCCTGTTTTAATAAATTAAAATACACTATTTTATTTTAAAATAGCAGATTTTGATTCTATTAAAGCAAGAGTTTCTGGCCAAAAAATCCTATTAATGTGTACGTGATAAAAAAATAAAAGAGAGAGAGAGAAGTGTGTGTGTGTGGGGGGGGGGTGGCGATTGATAAATAAACTACAACTGTGTATTACTTTCTCTTAAATTTATCTTAAGATAAATAGAAGTATATTATTGTACTTCAGTTAAAATATTGTCTATTAATTAGCTATGTACTTATCACCTGCGACTTAATTACATTACTATTGAAACTTTTTGTGCTAAATTGATCAGAAAGAAAAAAAAATAATGTATAGTAAATGCTTGTTTAAATAATAGTGGGAAATATATATTTTTAAAAAATCTGATTAGGAACAGTTTTCAATAATATAAGAAATACATCGCTATGCCCTAAACAATTGCATTTTAATCAGTTAATAAAAACTGATTTTTTTATCTGAAAGAACTGATTCTCGATCAATTTTAATAACTGCATGGTTACGCACTTTCGTGTATATTTCAAGCATAATTTTAATTTGAGGATCGTCTCTGTCAAAAGAAATATAAAAAAATCCCTGACGGCTCGGCCAGCAGACACAGGTAGAGTTTGAAGATGCAGATCGTGGGGCGCCTGTCGGGAATTGCAGAAGAAATAACCTTTTTGCCATGATGCTGCAGTTGGGACCACCCGCTTCGAAATTTAACTTGTCTGCGGGCGGAGCAGGCACGGATTTATTTATTTATTTATTTATTTTTTTTTTTTTTTGCTAAAAGGGTTGGTGATATAAAAAACTTGTCAATATAATAGTTTTAGATAATATTAAGAGGATTTATAATAAACTTAAGAGGATTTGATATCTTATGAATTGATGAATTTTTTTCTTATGAAACTTTTTTTCCCCCTTTGGGGCCATTTTTAATGATATCAAAAATCTGTCATACATAAATTTTCGGCTCTTTTCCTAGAAGTAATAATAACTTTAAATGGATTCTATACGTATCATAATTAAGAAATTATGGGTTTTTTTTCTGTTTTCACAAAAAGCCCCCCCATTTCCACCCCCTTGGTTCGATTTTGCCCATTAACGAACTTGATCTAGATTGTATGACTCTTGATTTTATGTATCAGTTTGGAAGAGATTTGTGCAGAATTATTGAAGTTATCGTGTCCATAAAAAAGCGACATAGATAGATAAAGTTTTGAACTAGGGGTGGTTTTGGGTTCTGGGAGTCATAACCAGCATAGATCTACAAATTTTTTTCAAAAATTCCAACTTAGGGGAGAATATAATAGGTAGTATTTCTTACGAAATCTACCTAATAAGAGAATTTACGAGCGCTCAAGTACCACTTTGTTTCCTCAGTTTGGGGTTTTATTTTTCTCTCCTGAAAAAGATGATTCAAAAGATCTCGGAACTCCCGTAGATAGTTTTGATCAACTTACAGTGGATACATAAAGGAAAACCTATTTGAACAATGAATTTTTGCAAAATGTTTTCAATTCTTTCTTAAAATTCCTATAATAAAAAAAAAAGAGTAAATAATAATAATAATAATAATAATATAGCAGTAGTGGGTAGGATTCAAATAATTTAACCGCTGTTCGCTACCCTTATGGCCGTTTTGAGTATGAACAGGTAAGAAAAATTACATGCTATATATAGATTATCAGACATTTTCCAACATTGTGACATATATGTAAAGCTGCGTATTTTATGCTTTTTCTGTTTTATAGATTTATGTTTAGATTACATTAAACTAATTTTATAATATATAGTAGAAATATACCCGTAAGGCATGGTGACGTCACTGTGAAGTCACACTGTGACTTTGTGACAGTCGATGTGAAGTCGTTATGGCCGTTTTCAAGGCTTTCTGTGACCTCACAATGTGACTACTTTATGAAGTCACCGTGCGACTTCAATGTGTCAAATGTGACGAATCTGCATCGGATAGGGTGACCAGATTTTACCCGAATCCTTTCCGGATTGTTCAGTTCAACATTTTTTTATGCTACAAGTTTGTGACGACACTGCACCGGGTCAGGTGACCAGATTTTACCCGAATCCAATCCAGAAAGTTCGGATCGATCTTTTTGGATTTGTTTGGCTACAGAATGGATTTGGTTTAGAGGTCGAGAGACCTGATTTTCGTGAACTCGATCTGACCCGAGTCGGGTATAATGTTATTACTGTAAGTCTTGTTCGGAATAGAATCTTGCATACGACCGAGTAACCAGATTTTATCAGAAATTGTAATACGACACAATTTCATATGTCGGATGGGATCTAGAGTCATGCACGAATCCGGTTATATACTTCTTGAAAATGACTGAACATGAATGATGGTTGACTGAAATTATATTTCGATTCAACCTGTATTCTTACCCTAACCCAACAACAACAACAACAAAAAATCTGTTGGCCCTCAACCGGACCGAACCTGATAAATGATTTCGCATAGATTCGGATAACAAAATTTTACCAAATCACGATAAAATCGACGATAAGGATTGGATCAGCAATAATTTTTTTTGTGCAACTCGTATTCAAATTAAAACTTTGCATCTGATTGGGAAACCGGCTAATGTAGTCGTTAAGCAAGAAAATTATATATGTAAAAAACGCATACTAATATAAAAATAATATGTGAATATTTCAATAATATGAACTTCTATTGCGCAAATAAAAACTTTTAAAATTAACTTCTACTTCCATTTGTTTTATGTAACCACCAAAAATATTGACAATAATTAAAACTATGCTATTTTGCTGTTAAGTATTGAAGTTTTTAACTGTGTATACTTTGCCATATTTCCCCTCGCTCAGTATCACGAAACTTTCTGACACATTTATGAACAAATATTTAAACGTAGGTCACTTGCATGCCTGATTATTAAAGCGATTTGGAATGAATAGCGTTTTCCATTTTTAGATAAATGAAATACTTAAGATCAATTTCGGTCACGTTTTTTTTTTCCCGTTTCTGACGCTGCACGTCGGAAATTCAGTTCAAAACACCGACTTTGCTAGTGTTTTCTGAAACATCTTCTGCCGTTACCAAAAAATGGAAAACGTCATTCTATTAAATATATTCTGATTAAGAACACCTGCCAATTTCATGTGTTTCCGAATAAAAATGAATTCAGAAATTAGTTATTTTGGATTTGAGAACAATGAAATATTTTGATAACTAGGGAAAAAAAAAGAAACATCCTTTAAGAAGAGTACACGGAAAACAGAAGTTAAAAATATTAATTTCCTGAGGAGATATTTTAAATATACGAATGCGTCCTTTGCCCATAGGTTTAACATTAGCGAGGGCAGTAGGAAAGTTCTCTGAAGAACAGCCTTAAGAATTGTCAGAGGAAACACAATTCCATGTATTCTGATACTCCGAAAAATGTTCTCATTATATATATACAGGGTGTTCCGTTAAAGGGGTCCAATATTAATAGGGGTAATAGAGGAGATCACACGGAGCATAAATCAGTATATAATGCCTGGCCGGATCTCAATAATTTTCAAGTTACAGCAAATAGAATGAAAAATCGGAAATTTGTAAAAAAACCCTCATTGCTAAACTATCGATAATGCTACATAAAAACGAAGCACATATTTAGAAAGAGCAGAAAAAATCCTACGAAATGACATAAGTTGTTTTAGAATATTGAGAATTAATGGCGAGTTACAAGCTCTGAAACAGTGAAAAAATACAAAATCGAATATTTAGCAAAATAGTTAATCGTTAATTCCAAAAATGCAACTCTACCTACATCAAGGAAAATGTTATAAAATTTGGTCCATTCCGAAAGCTTTCGAAGAAGCTGACAATAAACCATATCAGTTTAATTGTATGGGAGAAATCAAGCAGTTCCCTAGTTACAACTCTGTACTGTTGCACGCTCGGAAAGAGCGAAACTCCACCCATGACGATTGTAAACACCCCGTTTTAATATCTTTCAATTATACATTTCTGATCAACCTCTATCAATACCCTTTCATTATTCAGTCTGGTCAAGTGAATGACATATTGTGCAGCTCTCGCCTTGTCTTAAAGCAAACTCCGTGACTGCTGCGTTTCCTCCATGAACTTTCAGGATGATGAAGAAGAAGTACTTTTTATGCAAATTTTCTATGTGTATAGGAAGAAAAGTGTAATAAAACAGCAGTCATCAGTGGGCGTTATGTTAAAGGGAGGCTGTTGTAAGTGGGATTGTAGTAAGTTGATGTATAATAATTATGCCGGAATACTCTAACGAAGAATATGCGGACATGCATCTGATGTACGGGCAAGCTCATGGAAATGCATGTCTAGCACAGCGCATGTACCGTGAGCAATTTCCAAGGAGACGTTGCCCAAGTTCGAAACTCTTCATAAAAATCGATAGACGATTACGGGAGACTGGATCGTTTAATACAGCAAGCATTGATGCAGGGAAACCTCGACATGTACGAACACCTGCAATGGAAGAAGATGTACTGAATATTTTTAAAGATAACCCCTCCACGAGTACACGAGCTGCTGCGTCTGAAGTCTGTGTTTCTCACCAAAGTGTGTGGCGTGTTCTGCGTGCAGAAAACATGCACCCCTTTCATGTGCAGCGGGTACAACTGTTATCAGTAACAGATTGTGCTCAGCGGACAGAATTCGTACGCTGGTTGCTTAATGTAACAGAAAATAATCCGCAATTTCTGGAAAATATTTTATTTACTGATGAAGCAATATTTACGAGAGAGGGCGTGGTAAACACGCACAATATGCACACATGGTCATATACAAATCTGCACACTGTTTTCCCGTCGAACGCACAACAAAAGTTCAGTGTGAACATATGGGCAGGTGTCCTTGGCGATTATCTCATAGGACCATATTTACTCCCAGATGTACTCAATGGCAGTACGTACTTGGTTTTCCTACGGGATATCTTACCGCAGTTACTGCAAAATGTGCCAGCAACATTGCGCCACAATATGTGGTTTATGCACGATGGCGCACCGGCACATTTTTTCATAGGTGTTCGCAATCACCTCAATTCAACATATCCTGGGAAATGGATTGGACGCAGTGGACCTGTTGCTTGGCCTGCACGCTCTCCAGACCTCAATCCGTTAGACTTTTTTGTTTGGGGACACCTTAAATCGCTGGTGTATGAAACGCCTGTGGATACACCGGAGGATTTACTAATTATTATTACTAATAATTATACTATTTACTAATAATTATTAGAAAAAAAAATAAACATGAATCTATATTAAAATCTGATTGTATTTCGCAACTACTCCTCTTAGATTATCGAACACAAAGCTATTTAGTTAACACCAGTTATTATTGATCGGAGAATGTCATAAACTTTCAAAATTTAAAATTTTGAATTAATTTCCAATATATTATTATTTTTTTGTAAATGGTAACGAAATTTCTCTAAAAACAACAACTAAATTACTCCATTTTTGTGTATAAAAAGAAGAAATATAGATTAATATATTTTTCATGCCATTTTCTCATTAAAAGTGAAAAAAGAATTCATTTTCAATTTGAGCAGATGGTGAAAAGTCATGGTACTTTTCTGCTATACAGACACCATGTCAAAATAAATGTATGCATAATGTATGTATTAAATTTATGTAAATATGTATTCTTGGCGACAGTGGTGTATGTATAACAGAAAAGTACCGAAACATATTTCCACATATTCAAACTTTATGAATCAAGGTATTCTGCAGAACAAAAATCGCCTGTCAATATATTGTCATTTAGAAATCAAGATTTGTTTCAGATAGAGATTAAACCAAGGAGGCAAATTTAAGCTCCATATTCACAAGAATTGAACCTATAACACTTTAAGACATACACTTTTCTAATTAAGTAATATATCCTCATACCAGCATCAAAACTGAATCTCTTTTAAAAATTATAAAACACTCATTCAAAGATTAAGACAGGTAGCCATTTTGAAAAAATAAACAAAATTCAGATAAATAACAATACTTGAAATAATCTGAGACCAACATTCATGAAAAAAGAAATTTCTACCAGAAAAAATTATATAGTGTTGTTAAATCTGATAACATAATTGGTCTGTTTGAATGAAGTGTATTAAGACTATTTATTTCAAAGTTTATGCATCGTAATATTAAATGCGAAAAACATTTAAAAAAGAGTCAACAAAAGTACTAAAACTTTAAGAGATCAAAATGCCAAGTTTAAATAAGTTGTCTGCTGTACATAAAAACTTAATTTTCTAAAGCAAGTAAACTTTAAAAAAATGGAAAACAAAAAATATTTAAGCAGAAAACATTTTATCAACAAAATTATTCGAAGATTGAGAGAATATATGAACATTACATGTTATTCATTTCTATATTATACAAGCAAAAAATGAACATAAACATACCATAAAATAAAAGATCTCTTTCAATTTCAAATGAACTGTGATTTATAAAATGTTATCCTTATGATGATGATAAAAAGTTAGGCCTAAAAATGCTTGACTTAAAAAATAATTTTTTTTAAGCAAAAGAACATTTAAATAGTATTAATAATAATAATAAAGCAATAAAATGTATAGAGATAATATTCCTGAAAAATAACAAATACTTATGTTAATAAGAGCTTTTCAATAAAAAATTTTAATATTTTGTTTAAAATAAATAACGGACAAACATGGCTACCTTTAGCTTTGTTGTGAACTGCAAATGTCAAAACTTATTTAAAATAACTACAGTAAAATTTTTCAGGTACAGAGAAATATTAAAATTTAATTTAGAACTATTATTAAAATATTCTAAAAAGGAATACTTAAATTTTCACAGGATATAATGTACTATACTTTTAAATATATATACAAAAACTAGTCTAGTTCATAGCTTTGGACAAGATATTGTTGAATTAGGTATGCTTTGATTAGGGACACAAACGTATACAGTTTGATAACTAAAATAATCTAATACTGAAATATTTGAAAACCTATACTTTAAGATATATACTTTCTTTTTCATTAAGTAATATATCCTCCTATCAATATATAAACAGAATTTCTTTCAAATAATATAAACCACTCATTCAAAAGATTAAGACAAACAGGTAGCCATTTTAAAAATATAAACAAAAATATAGGCCTAGGCCTAATAATGCTTCACTTAAAAAATACAATTCTTAAGCAAAAAACATTTAAAAAATGGAATAAATAAGTAATAAAATATACAGAGATGGTATTCATGAGAAATAATATAAATACTTAATAGAGGAGCTTTTCAAAATAAATTAATTTTTTGTTTACAATAAATAAGAAGGGACAAACAAGTCTACCTTTAGCTTTGTTGTGAACTGCAAATGTCAAAACTTATTTAAAATAACTACAGTAACATTCGTCAGGTGCAAACAAATATTAAAATTTAATTTAGAACTATTATTGAAATATTTTAGAAGGAATACTTACATTTTCATAGGGTATAATATACTAATTTCTTTTAAATTTATATACAAAAACTGGCCTAGTTAACAGCTTTGGACTGGATATTGTTGGATTAGGTGTGCTTTGATTTGGGACACAAATATATGCAATTTGATAACTAAAACAATCTAATAATGAAATATTTGAAAACGAAACCCATAAATACTTTATTAATTATAAAGTAATACACCTTCCTACCAGTATCAAAACTGAATTTCTTTCAAAAAATATAAAACAGTCATTCAAAGATCAAGACAACAAACAGGTAACCATTTTGTAAAAAAAAAAAAAAAAAAAAAATACCTGAGATAATCTGAAACAAATATTCATGAGCAAAGAAATGTTGTCAAATTTGATAACGTAATTGATATATATGAATCACGTATATTAGACTATGTATTTCGAAGTTCATGCATAGTTAGTAATATTAAATGCTGAAAATATTTAAAAAATAGTTGACAAATTTTAAGAGATTAAGGTGCAAACGTTAAATAAGATGTATGTCATACATGGAAACGTTATTTTCCATGTCTGACTATAACAACTGAGTACTTAAAACACTACAAAATTAAAAAAGTAAGGATACATGTGAAAGAATATTTAGCTGGGCTTGATTCAGTCCATAAAATCCTCAAAATAGCTTTCTAACTGAAACACCACATCTATACGGTTTTCTAAGCGCTAGCAGAAAGACATTTAAAGGCAAGAAAAACAATTGCATTTCAGGCCATTTGAATGCTTTCTGCTGGCTAAATATAACAGTCAGCAGCACCTAGTCTAAATTCCATAGTTTTTAAACTGAAAAAGAAATTATGAAATATGCAAAGTCATGAACATACAAACTGGAGACAAACAATTCACAAAAACACAAATCATGCATATACACATTAAAGGCAGACAAATTATAAAAACAATTAGGCATATTTTACATAGATCTGAATGTTTTATTAAATTAAGTTGTAGGTATAACCAAGATTTTGTTTCTGAGGAAGGGGTGGGAATCAGACAAGGCTGCAAGATAGCTTTTTAAAAAGTACTTTATACTTATATAAAACCTAGAGATGTAACAAATAAGTGACATGGTCGAACACAATCTTTTTTATATTTATTTTAAAGTGTTTAAATGTTAAATTGGAAATACAGTAAATTTAACAAAAAAGTATTTTTATGTTTAATCATTGTAACAGTTTGATGTATTTAGAGTAATGTTTCATTACGGGAAGTTCATTTTACAATCCAAATAAGTTTTTAGGACTTTATTTAAAAGACATTTTAGGCCTAATCCGAATCACAGCAGCTCTCAGGAAATTAAACAACTTTAAAAGTACGTTATTTTTAAAAAATCCGAATAAAATTTATATTCAATAATAATTAAAGTGTAATACATACCACTCCGAGGAGTATTTATTGAGGAAAAACAAAAAGCAAACATCTTCAAGCGCATCAGAAATTCACAATAGGAACGACTACCGAACCGAATCAATTTACATTTACAAAAACTCAACATTTCAGATTTGAGCGAGCACTCCCAACGCCAACTCCAAACAAGCAGCGCGCATGCGCGCTGCGCCAAATTATTTGGCTATATTCCCGTTTCGCCAAGGGTGTCCAAAGGTTGAGGGTTTGGAAATTAGCGTGCTAGACAGGAATTGTTTATGACAAAAAATCGTCCTATCGAACATCTTCCGCCAACCAAGGGTGCACTAGAGTAACCTATTTTACGGAGTGCTTTCCAAGCTGGACACATTTGGGGACAAGCACATGATCGGGAAATATGTGCTCCCTCTCCAAACAAATGGGGATGGTGATTGGATAATTTTTCATGGAAATTAAAATGGTCGGAGCTGCCCGAGATTGCAGATTCTTGCAAAGAACTAATAAAATGTATGTGCAAAATCTGCAAAAATAAGTGTAGTTGTAGGAAGGTTGGTCTTTCTTGCCCATTATTGTGCAACTGTAAAAACGAAAGTGATTGAGAAATAATATGCTACAAACTAAAGTTTCTATATTCTGCAATTTTATGCCATTCATTTGTTATGTAGCATTCATTTTTTAATATGTTGTATAAGTAAGGCATTAGTAAAATGCATTTTTATTATTTGTTTATTCCATTCATTTTACTCACTATACAATAAAAAATACTTTATTAATTGAATTACTTTCATTTTAAGCATATTTCTGATATTAAAAAGAAAATTTTTGATTAAAAAAAAAATCGAAAATGACATAAAAGACACTTTTATATGACGAAAACTGAAAAAATTGAACTCATTAACAGCCTAAATCTTAAATTCCTAAAACATTTCATTATGCCTCTTATATGCATTGTTTTAATATAAAGAAGATACTGACCAATAGGGATATTATTATTAAAAATTGCAGTTATTTCATACCTAGCACCTCCTTTAATAACAATCTATTTAGCTGATGATCTATAAAATTTATACACAAGTTATAAAGGCATTGTGCTAGGAGACATTAATGTAACGGTAACCGTATTATTTTGTGAGCCCTGTAAATGAACGAAAACTGCTATGCACTGCTTATTCTACAGTAAGTATCTTGTACTGCACGCACTGATGTATATTAATTTGAATATGTTACAAAGAGTATAACATTATTAAAACACATTGCAAGCGATTTTCGTCAACAGACCATAATGTAACCGAATACTTTTGATTGCCCCTGTAAATGAACTATGAATGATGCACACTTGAAAATGAATACCGAACTTGTTGCGGTATACTACAATACCATATTTTAATTATCTGGATATCTGTTTGTTTTTTTAGTTGGTGCGCGACTAGACAGACAGACAAACAGGCAAACTGAATTCATAAATACTTTTCGACTGTGCTGTAAAGTGTTACAAATAATATTTTTTTCTAAAAACATCTAAATTTGCATCAAACATGCTTTTGTACGATGAATACAAACGAAATTGCACTAATTCCCGAAAATGACGCCATTTTGAATAACGGCCGCCATCTTGAATTCCCCGCACTTTCCGCGATGCCTCCCCTTATATGCTTTTTATTAATATAGAGTAGATACTGACGAAACGGTATAACTGTATCACTATTTGCAGTTTTTTCACTCCTAGCACCTGGACTACCCAGCAAACACGAGATTTTTGGCCACCTGTTGTAAACGTTGTGGCCAAAAAAGTTTGCGGCAATTTGTATCCAGCCATTAATGTATTTTAACTGAAGCGCCCGCACACCGGATGTCTATCGCCAAATCGTTAACGGGCAAATGGCGGGGAAACTTAATGCAATTTCAGTGCGCAATAGCGAATGAAAGTACGTTTGCGGCCAAGATATACAAATCTATCATTGTTTAAAAGTCAGTGGCCCAGTATAATCTTCTCGACATTTTTATTATAAGAAATAAAAAGTATCTTTACTTCACATTTTATAAGATGATTTTCGTTATTTTAAACCTGGATTTATGTGAAACGATAAAATATGCTGCATTTAAATATTTTATGCAATAAAAAATACACAAAAAGCACCCTTCTTTAATTTAAAGAGTTTTTATGGAAAAAAAAAAATCATAAAAACTGTTAATGTTTTTGCTTTTAAAGTATGCATTAATATCTTTAAATGAATATTTTTTGTGAGCACCTAGAATGAAAATGAATATTGCAATCTTTAGACATACATATTATATAAACATATTAAAAAAATTAATGATAAATGGGAATTTATTTCAATTTCAATTTCAATGAAAAAATATTTGTCAAAAGAAATAAATGCCACTTTACCAAAAAGCAGTTACTGTCAAACGGAAAAAAAAAAAAAAAAAAAAAAAAAAATTCTTTTTTATTCTTGGAGGGGGGGTGGGGGGGGGCGGTGATTTTATATTATCTGTATATTATCTATAAATCAGTTCCAAAAAATAAGTTATTCTCATTTTTTGAAAAACTCCAAAATTTAGATTTAAAAGAAAAAAAAAATCTTAACTAGCTTAAATAAGCAATAATACCAAATACCGATCCCCCCCTCCCACTCCTTTCACACGGCAAGCCGGGAGTAATGCAGGGAAAGATGAAACAAGATTTCCCTTTTCCAACACATTTTTTTTCCCAGTGGGGATTTTTGTAAATATATTTTTAAATGTTTTCCGCTTTGTAATAATCAGCATTGAAAAATTTCCACTTTTAAAATTATTTAATGTTGTATGAGAAATTTTGAAGATAAAAAAAAACCTTGAAAAAATAAATCTATTGAAATATAGCTTTTTTTCTGCGGTCTCGTAGGGATTTTTATGTCTTTTTGGCAGCGTCATCGCACATCGCAGCGTTGTTTACATTTCCCTTTCCTGCATCGTGGCGTCGTCTATGTCTAAGTCTCGTCATTCACTGGTTTTTGGATATTTAGATTTACTAATTAGGTAAGATTATTTTTCTATATTATTCCAAGAGTTAGTTAAAAATTAGTTTTCATCATTCTCAGGGACAGATTTAAGTTCAAGATAAAGAAAGCTGAGAAAAAGCATCAGCAATTGTGTAAAATTAACTGCATTGCTTTGCTTATTATGCGACTTAATTCTACAGAAGTGAATAAAAAAAAAAGTTCTTTACTGATCTTACATCTGCCCTGAATATGCTATTAATAAGTTGATTGTAATTATATATATATATCAGAGTAAAATGTGTCCGTAATGAACAATCTCGGAAGTTTTTGGTTTATAAAAAAATTAACCAATAAAAATTCAGCTTTTATTTTTTTCATAATTCTCCGTTGCCTGTTTTATAATTTGCTTTATTGCTGACAATCTTAAACCAGTCAGGAAGCGGAAAGTAATATTTTACAGCTCCAGTGTCTTTCAGTGAAATTATACTACTTCATATGTTAAGATCTGGTTTTAATTAACTAATATATATATATTCTGTATTTTCTGATGATACTGGCATATTTTTATTTTGATAGTAATAGAAAACTTCGAATTTTATGTACTAATTAATGACCATTTGCAAAATTTCACTTTATTTTTAAGATTTTAATGAAGTAGGTAATTTCTTTTTAATTCATTAATGTGATTTTTAATTAGTCATGGCAATAGTGCCCAAAATGTTTTGGTTTAGCCGAAAAGCTAAGTAATCTGATTTAATTTTTAAATTCCACTTATCAGAGTCAGAGTGTAATAGGAACACAACTTGGTACTTTTCTGTTATACCAACACATGCCAAAATATACGCTAATCTGCCATTTATTTCTACCCTAACCGTGTAAAGAATTTTTTATTGCAAACTGTACCAAACATTCTGATTGGACTATTTATTGAACGTGAATCTTTTATTATTATTATTTAATCGTAACCTCATAAAACATCTTAACTTGCTACTTTTCAAATAGAAAATATTTATTAAATTATAACTTGCATTTATTATTGACACTGAAATGAATTTTACCATTAAGCTGTTACTTGATGATGTAGAAGCGGCAATAAAATTGTTTTAGGACTTTAGATACATAAAAAAAAAAGTTTTTATCAAAAAAACTCATAAACATCTTCATTCAAAAAATGAAATGTTTACAGCAATCCTAAGAGACATTTACAATTTCAAGCCTGTAGTTTAAATAGAGTTTTATTTTATTACCTTATGTAATATTTATTTGTTCTTTTATTTTAAGTGCATATTTTGTATTGCAATTTTCAAACGTTTTATTTTTAAGTGCTTAAATTCGTGCCAACAATGTTATTTTTGTTTTCAAATGATTCGTTTCATGTGAATTTCCTTTTGTGCCGATTATTATGCTTAGCGACAATGGTGTTGGTATAGCAGAAAAGGACCCAAACTTTTTATAAACAGTTGCTTTTAATATATTTTCATGTTGTAAATATTTTTTTAATAACAAAACAGATTAATTTTTAATGGTTTTTTTTTTTCCTAATGAAAGCACATAATTTGTTTGGGTACATTTCGGTTAGCAGGGCGCCAGTGATATATATACATGTATTATATATACACATATCTATGTATATACACATATGTCTGCATATACATATATATACATACATATATTTATATACATATATAGGTATATACATTATGTATTTATATATATTGATATATATCACTGGCGCCCGGCTAACCGAAATGTACCTTTTTTTGTTTCAAAGTATTGCATCGTCCCTTACCCCTCATGCAAAAACAAATTTGTCTTTAAGGACGTCTTCCTTTTTAAAACTTGTTTTAAGCCTTTTTTTAACCTCATCTCCCCCGAGTCTGAAATTTTCTTTCTGTGTTTGTGACAACATACTCTCAAAGCATGCAATTTCTTTCTTGGAACCCAAAATAGTTGCACACTGTTATACTATACTGTTACATTTTTTTTTTTTTTTTTTTTTTTTTTTTTTACACCCATCCAAAATATTAAGAGGAGAGAGCCTGTCTGATATTACACTTTTAATTTTATATTAAATAAAACATTGGGTACTTTTCGGTTAGCCAGGTGCCAATGATGTGTACAAGTACATACATGTATATATATTACTGGTGTCCAGCTAACCGAAAAGTACCAAACATTGTATCAATTATCTTCCTTAATTACTTTCCTGGAACTATAATTTATCTCCATCTTTTATATTATGTTCTGCAGTGTTTTTCTTTTTCAGTACCATAATTTCAGTAAAAAGCGCTATAGTGCATATGCGTGTAAAAATTTAAAACAGTCTAAGTGCACAGCACTTCTGCTGGTGTGACTGATTCAGTAATTTTTTTTTTCTTTTCCTCCCCATAGCAATATTTAGATAAGATGCCATTTTATTTAATGCAAATTATGTGTGTGTGCATGTTGAAATAAGTTTTGATTTAAAAGAAGAAGAAAATGATTCACTGACATCAGTTATATACATTAATCAGTTGTACTTTTTCTTTTTAATTTTCTAGTTGAATATGATAAATGCTTAATATTGCAACCTATTACAATTTATTTTCATATTTTTCAGGAAACTGTGGTGGCGCAGTTCAGAGATGACTGTGCAGCATAAACTCGTTTGGCATTCAAGCAAAGGTAAGTTGTCAATTTACTCAGTTTGTAACGCAGGGCTTTTATCTTAGGGCCCATTTTGAAAAAAGTAAAAGTTATTTGTGTGAAATTTATTCTTTTTTTTTGTGAAAGATAACATTTTGTAATGAATATGAAATTTAGTTACTCAAATTTGAACCAAACGTTTATTGATAACTTCTTTAAGTCCTTCTGTTAAAGTTTTCCTTTCAATTTGTTTGCAAATTACACATTTTGAAACATAAAATAAAAATTAACAATGAAGAGTATGTTTTTATGGATTGTTTATAAAATAGTCAATTCAGAAAATTCCAGATTTTAAAAGTATTGCTACCCCACATGCAAAAACAAATTTGTCTTTAAAGACTTCTTCCTTTTTAAAACTCAATTTTTTTAAAGTTGCCTGTGTTATTTAAAAAAAAAAATGGGAAGAGATCCTGTTTATTAAAAGGTATATTGTGAAGGGACCTGCTTTACTAGGAAGAATTTTGGTATGGTCCCCTAAATAGGCTCCAAATTTTGTCTGTATTGATCAATTTACATTAGTAAATTTAATTTCACACATTCATAAAATAGAAGTGCACTCTTGTATTTTAGCTGCATACAGTTGGTAAACGTTAAAGCTCTTTACAAAGCTTTCCAACCTTTGCACTTTAAGTGTAAAATTTACACTTTTTAACCTTTTTTTACAGCTAGAATGTACTTATTTTTTACTCTTAAAAGTTATAGAAAAAAAAAAGCTATTAAAATATTTTTCGGCAGAATCCTCGAATAAGCGAGGGTCCCCGATTTGGCGATTTTTTTTTACGCACGCCAAGGAACGACGCGCGCCAACCGAGAAATCGGCAACCTCCGAATTCTACCCAATCAGAACACGAGCTTTTCGGCAGACGACTTATTACTTACACACATTGTCAAGCAAATTCTTTCACAAAGTACACCGTGAACGTAGCATTGATTTTATTTCGTTTTAAGAATATTTACAAAGTTTTAGTAAATTTTACCGCCACATTTTTCGATTTTTACATACTTTTACCAATATTTTCCTTCAGATATTTCTATTTTTACAAACTTTTACCGATATTTTCCTTCAGATATTTCAATTTTTATAAACTTTTATCGATTTTTTCGTTCCGATTTTTTCCATTTTTACAAATTTTTAGCTATTTTTCCTGCCGGATGTTTCCGTTTAAAAAACTATTTAGCTATTTTTCACTCCGTATTGTTTCATTTTTAGCAATTTTTCTATCCAAATTTTGAACTATTTATTCCTCCGGATATTTTTATTCTTACAAATTTTTTCCTCCGGATTTTTCCATAAAAAAAACTTCTACCCTATTTTTTCCTCCGGATTTTTCAATTTTAACCTACTTTTTTCATTTGGATTTTTCGTTTTTACAAGTTTTTAGCTATTTTTCATCTATTTTTCATTTTTACAAATTTTTAGCTATTTTTTCCTCTACATTTTTACAAATTTTAGCTACGTTTTTATTTTATTTCTTTTGTTTTCATTTTTATAAATATTTAGCTATGTTTTTACTTTTTTTTTCATTTTTATAAATTTTTAGCTATGTTTTTCCTTTGTTTTTTTTTGCATTTTTTGAAATTTTTAGCTATTTTTTCCTCCGGATTTTTCAGTTTTTAAAAATTTTTAGCTATTTTTTCCTCCGGATTTTTCCGTTTTTAAAAATTTTTAGCTACTTTTTCCTCTGGATTTTTCCCGCTTTAAAAAATTTTTTAGCTACTTTTTCTACCGAATTTTTCAATTTTTAAAAATTTTTAGCTACTTTTTCCTCCGAATTTTTCAATTTAAACAATTTTTAGCTACTTTTTTCTCCGGATTTTTCAATTTAAAAAAATTTTTAGCTACTTTTTCCTCCGGATTTTTCAATTAAAAAAAATTTTTAACAATTTTTTCTCCAAATTTCTCAATTTTTTTTAAAAAAAAATATCTATTTTTTTCATTTGGATTTTTTATTTTTACAAATTTTTAGCTATTTTTTCTTCCGGATTTTACCCTTTTTACAAATTTTTAGCCATTTTTTTCCTCCAGATATTTCCATATTTTTAATTTTCTTTCTTCTGTATTTTTCATTTGTATAAATTTTTAACTATTCTTTCCTCATCATATTTCCATTTTTACAAATTGTTAGCTACTTTTCCTCCAGATTTTACAATTTTCACACATTTTTAGCTATTTTTGCCACCATATTTTCCCACATTTTTAGCTATTTTTGCCACCATATTTTCCGAATTTCCAATTTTTTTGCTATGTTTTCCTCCAATTTTTCCATTTTAAACTATTTTTCCTTTTTTTTTTTTATGAATTTTTAACTATTTTCCCTCCAGATTTCTCCATTTAAAAAAATTTTTAGTTATCTATTCCCTCTAGCTTTTTCAATTTACAAATTTTTAGCTATTTTTTCCTCCGGATACTTCATTTTTACAAATTTTCGGCTATTTTTTTCCTCCGGATATTTCCATTTTTACATACTTTTATCAAATTTTTTCTATTTTTACATATTTATAGCTTTTTTCTTCCATCTGTATCCATTTTTACAAATTATCTTTTTTTTTCTATGAATTTTTTTTAAATATTTATCAAGTTTAATAATTTATTACCTTTAACAATTAAAAAATTTCTAGTAAAATAAGGCTTAAACTTGAAAATTGTCACAAAACGGAATAAAATCAACGTTTACTTCATGAAAGAAATTCTCATAAAAACTCTATAAATAGTCAATTCTCTGCATCACACCACACACGTTATAATTGAGGAAAATTTCGATATTCTTCATTTTTCTAATACATGCAAGACGCGGTTGACTATGCTTCGCGTACATTAACTGAAAAAAAACATCACTGAACGCATGAAACTTGCCATACAGCAATCTCTAGAATGCACGAAATTCATTCAAGCCGCGGTCAGTAACTTGTGTATGTACGCTTCGCATACATTAACCGAAAAAAAACATCACTGGACGCATGAAACTCGCCGTACAGCAATATCTGTAGAATGCACGAAATTCATTCAAGCCGCGGTCAGTAACTTGTATATGTACGTTTCGCGTACATTAACCGAAAAAAAAACATCACTGGACGCATGAAACTCGCTGTACAGCAATCTGTAGAATGCACGAAATTCATTCCTGCCGCGGTCAGTAACTTGTGTATGTACACTTCGCGTACATTAACTGAAAAAAAAACATCACTGGACGCATGAAACTCGCTGTACAGCAATCTGTAGAATGCACGAAATTCATTCAAGCCGCGGTCAGTAACTTGTGTATGTACGCTTGCCGTACATTAACCGAAAAAAAAAACATCACTGGATGCATGAAACTCGCTGTACAGCAATCTGTAGAATGCACGAAATTCATTCCTGCCGCGGTCAGTAACTTGTGTATGTACGCTTCGCGTACATTAACTGAAAAAAAAACATCACTGGACGCATGAAACTCGCTGTACAGCAATCTATAGAATGCACGAAATTCATTCAAGCCGCGGTCAGTAACTTGTATATGTACGTTTCGCGTACATTAACCGAAAAAAAAACATCACTGGACGCATGAAACTCGCTGTACAGCAATCTGTAGAATGCACGAAATTCATTCCAGCCGCGGACAGTAACTTGTGTATGTACGCTTCGCGTACATTAACCGAAATTTTTTTTTTTTCCCCAACAATCCATTGACTAATTTTAAGATTTTTTACCACGATTGGCTGATAAATTTGGCGATATCTTTTAAATGGCCAAAAAATCATTTTGTAAACTTTTTCATATTAAAATTTAGTTAAATTGTAATATTTTAACAAAACGGTATTCAAAAAGTTATCATAAAAAAATCTTCGTCTATTACATATTGCATAGGAATTGTTCATTTTTATTAAAATTATTTTATTCAAAATTGTTATTTTACAGTTTGTTAAAACAGTTTAGCAGAGTTTCATGAAATGTAAACATCTTGTACAATGGGTCCTTCAAATTACTCAAAATTTTGATGCTTCAGCTCATGTGCTTAGAAAATGTTTGCTTTAAATGTTTTAATATTTGTTTCAAGAGTGATGATTCAGTTTTGTGATTATTGTGACACCTCTGGAAATATAGTGCATCTAATCTGGACTTACATTTAATAAAAATTAAATTAATTTAAATTTTTGAAATGTAAAATTTAATAGAAAAAGATTGAGTATTTTTTAAAGTTTTGCAGAAATGTGTCAAATAATTTTTGTTAACAGGGTTTTTGACTTTCATGAACTTTGACAATACTTAAGATTACACAGATTTATGCTAAATAATTTTTTTTAATTTATGCTATGTATGTAGAAGAGGAAGGGAGGTGGTGATAAAATTATTTAATCTTCTGACCTCTAAATTAAGGATTTTTTTTAATATGTTGTCATATAAATTAATTTGGATTTTGATTATATGTAATGTATAATTTTTAACAAATTAAAAATAAAGCAGATTCTTTGGAGAAAGGGACCTTCTTTAATACTTTCTTTGACCCTTTTTTCTTAAGAAACTTTAAAAAATGATATTTAAATTCAAGGTATTTTTAAAACATTCTTATGTTTTGCCCAAAATATTTTGCAAATGTAAGATTCTGGAGAGGAGCTGAAGGTTCAAATCCATGTTTTTAAATTTTCCTTTAAATCAAATATCAAGTAATAAAAATGGTGATTTTTTTTTCATTGCTAACTAAGCGTAAAACTGACAGTGTGAAATATGTTCGAGCCTGGAAGCTTGGTTACGCTTAGTTAGCAATGTAAAAATTCACATGTTTGTTATTCAATAATTTCGAGTTAATTTCACTGCTGAAAATAAATTAAAATTACTCAAATATCAAGTTTTTAGAATAAAATAACTGTGGCAATATTTGTATTGGAGTAATTAGTGTTTCCCCTAGACGTTTTCGAGAAGGCGCAGCACCCTGCCCATTTTTTTATAGTTGTAAATGCGCCCTGCCCGTTTTTATATAGCTGGAAATGTGCCCTGATTATTGTGGATTCACAAGAATTTGCTTTCGCAAATTTCACCAAAATTTAGCGGGAAAATATCACAAAAATCATCTATCGGTCATGAGAAAATATCGCAAGATTCGTCTATTGGTCACAGTAAAATATCACAAAATTTGTCACTTGGTCGCAAGAAAAATTACAAAATTCAAAAATCTCAAAATTCGGCAGTTTGTTATAGGAAAAAAATTGGGAAATTTGCTTATTTGTCGCAAAACCTCCCTCCCTGCACAATTCGGCAATTGGTAGCAGGAAAATATTCTGAAATTCATCAGTCAGCTGCGGGAAAAATCACGAAACTATTCAGTCAGTCATGGGAAAAAATAGCGAAATTCTTCCAAGATCGCATGAGAAAAATTGCTAAATTTGTCAATCGATTGCGGCTAAAAATAGAGAAATTTATATATCTGTCATGGGCAGGGCATTCGGGGCACGGGCCCAGGGTCCCCGATTTTCAGGAGTCCCCAAATGCTACTAAAAATTTTTGAATTATTGGCCAAAACAGTTTTAACTGTTAAAAAAACAAAATTAAAATGGAAAAATCTGTTTGTCAGAGATTGTCTATGATGTGTCAAAGCAGGGTTGGCAAGTTTCTTCCAAAGTGGAAAAAACCGGCCTGAAGAAATAGGTTTCTTCCAAGTGGAAAAAATGGAAGAAACTGTTTTTCTTTAAGAATTTACCATATAAGTTACAACTTTGTAAAATACAATAAAAATAAATGTATTTTCTAATAGATAACCTTACATAAATTTAATTAGACTTATAAAAATTTAATTATGTATGATAAATTTATAATTACACCAGTTTTTTAGCCAAGATCACACACCTGTCTAAAGCTTTCCAATCATTGTGTACCTGAATAAAATAAATGGGACTTTTCTAACACCATGCCAAAATGTATGCTAATGTGCTATTTATTTCAACCCTGAACGTGTAAATATTTTTATTGCAAACCGTGCCAAACATTGTGATTTGCTATTTATTGAACATGACACTTTTTAATTATTATTATTACTTAATTTACTCTGTAACCTCGCAAAACATCTTAATTTGCTATTTTTCAAATAGAAAATATTTAATATTAAGTAGTAACTTATATTTATTGTTGACACTAATGTGGATTTTACCATTAGGCATTTACCAGATGATGAGGACGCTGCAATAAAATTGTTTCAGGACTTTGGATACAAAAAAAAAGTATGAACGTCTTCATTCAAAAAGTGAAATGCTTACTGCAATGCTAAGAGACATTTACAATGCTATGCCTGTAGTTTAAATTGAGTTAATTTTATTAATTTATCATATAATATTTATTTGTTCTTTTATTTTAAGTCTATATTCGTGTCGATTTAATAAAATAGTTCGTGAAAGTCTGTAATTTTCAAATGTTATATTTTTAAATGCTCAATTTTGTGCCAACATTTTTTTTTTTTTTTCCAATTGAATCCTTTCACATGAATTTCATTTTGTGCCAATTATTGCACTTGGTGACGACAATGGTGTTGGTATAATGGAAATGTACCAAATAAATTTATCCAAAATACACAAAATCAATTAAAGGTAATTCAATTCAAAAGAGGCACATTTTTTTTAATATATATAATTTAAACTTCTGTAACCAGTAGTAAATAGTATGTGGATCATTTACCTATTGTAGAATGAAACTCTTTTAAATAAAAGACAGTGCTTTGAATTTACGTCCATTTTATTAAGGAAACTAATATACAGTTATTACTGTATTGAAGGATTTCATTAAAATCTCCATTTTCCTTACTACAGTGCAACATTGTATAACAAAACAGAAGTAATTTAGCTTTAAGATGCTGCAATCAATTTCTCAACTTAGAATGGATGAATGCAAAAGATGAAAAAAATTCTTATCCCTGTAGAGTTTATTTTCAGAACATTTATCTTTTAAATCAGCATGCTAGTATACATAATTACAAATTTGTTTGTTTTAAGTTTTGCACAATAGTTTTTAAAATATTGCATTTTTATATGATAAATAAGGAATTGGTAGGTTTTTTTTTTTTTTTTTACAGAAATTATATAAACAATAAAAAAATATCCCCTACCTCTAAAGTTGTAAAAAACATAACCTGTAAATACCTGCTGAACCTGAAGTTTGTTATTAAAAAATAACTTATTTTTCCATAAATAATATTTTTAATATTAATTAATTTCCAATTTAAATTTCATATAATTAGGTTTTGAATTTAATTCTTTTATATAGTTAATATATTTTAATTTTGAGCATCTGTTTTGTTTTCTGTTGGTTTCTTCCAGTTTTTTCCATTTCTTCCAGTTTCTTCCGGAAGAAACCCAACCCTGTGTCAAAGTAACTTCATTTTTTCTTTGTCTTTTAACCCTTTGAGGCGTGGTGGGATATATTATATCCCACCTAATTTAAATTTTACTTTTTTAACTTTGACGGGGAAAAGTTGAAAAATTGCTTTTCCTTATTTTGAACTAAATTACGGTGAGAATTGAAATGCTATCGTTTTATGAGTGATAATATCAGATTTATAGCTTGGAGGTACACAATGTATTTTCCTACTTTACAAAGCCATTTTGAAGGAAATGTTATGTGAAAAAATAAGGTACACAATGTATTTTCCTACTTTACAAAGCCATTTTGAAGGAAATGTTATGTGAAAAAATAAAGTGAAGAAAATAAAGAACTGCTGGTTTCTAGCAATACAAATTCTAGAAACATTTACAAAGTGAGCAATTCGACTTTTATGAAATGAACAGAAAGAGCACCCATACATCATATGTAAAGAATATGAATTTATATATTTGAAGTTATTCAAAAGAATTTATAGAAAGCCTGTTTTTATTTTGTTTTAGTGATTAACACAGAGATAAAGTATTTAATATATACAGCCCCCCCCTCCCCCTGCTCTTAACACATAAAAATAGAAACAATATTATTGTTAACATGGTTGCAAAAAGAAATGAGAGAATATGATATAACATAAAATTGCCACCATGAAATGCAGTTTCGCACCTAGAAAAAAAAAAGGAATTAGGTGTCATTTGACAACGCTGCCCTTTCATGAGTTTTTGTTAAAAGCAAATATAGGTATACTGCAATAAAATAGTTTCATTTTGTACAAATAACTTGAACTACAAAGCTTTTTGTAAATAGTTTTTTTAAATTATAATTTCTGTTCCGATTATATTTATAAATGGCTAATTAATAAGTGGTGTTTTTAAAGTAAGGCATTTTAATTTTGTTTTGTAAAATTTATTTTTTGTTTTTCAGAAGAAGAAGAATAAAAATCTGGAAAGAAAAAAGTTCTCTGTGAAGATGACTGTAGATTTTCAGCTCTTGTTTATAAACTTAAATTAAGAAACATCAGAAATTTAATTGTAACAGGATTAAATTTTCTTGTAAAATATTTCTGATAAATTTTGAGCATCTTGTAAATACATCAATAAATGTTTTTTGGTTGGTTTGTTTTACATTTGTTGTGAAAAATAAAATTTATATGAAAAAAAAAGCATTCAGTTCTAGTGTTTTTAAATATATATATTTATTTATGCAAGTGATGTTGTTAAAAAAGATGTACTATATATTTTCCCCTTCTTTCTCATTCTGAGAACATTCCCCCTTCTTTTTACAGGTTAAGATATAATTGAATAAAAGTGTTTTATGTAGGCTATATTTTAAAAACTGATAAACTGTTTTTGTTGGTTGATTATAAATTAGCATTGCTTGGAGATCAGGTATTAAAAATAATTTGCTGTATAAAAACTTTTGAAAATTTTAATAAAAATTTCATCCTAATCTCATTAGAAGTTGAGATTAAAATTTTAATGTACATAATATTGTATGAATCAGTTTGAAATTTTGTTAGTCAAAAAGTCACATACCTCCTGCTGGAAGGAAAAATATTTTAAAGATTTCTTTATTGGTAATATATTAAAAAAATATATATATATATTCAGTACTCATTACTTGCTAATTTTTAAAAAGTAAAAACAATGATATATTATTATTTATGAGTAATGTTTAGTCCATTTAAAAAAAAAAATAAAAAAATTTAGTGTATGAATGGTGAACTTGCCGTGTTCTAGAAGATCAACTGCCACTACTATTTTGAAAAAATATTAAACTTATTTAATAAGAGAAATTTTAAGATTACATAAGAAGGAAAATAGTGGCAATTGGCTTTCTGTCAATTAGTAATATTTTGTAAATATATATACATTGAAATTTTGTTCTATGATGTGTATAAAGGGGGGAAGAGTCCTTAACAGACTAAAACATTACTTTATAGGAATACTGCTACATTTTTCTGATATTATATGCCAAAGAGATGAAGATAGTGAAATGACATTTTTTGAACGGACCTAATTTACATATATATATAGTTACATCATTAAAAAAAATTCTTAAATTTCAATGATCAGTAATGTCAACATTTTACCAATTTTATAAAATAGAGTTCCTGCGTTTTTGTTTTATTTTCAAGCTGGATAATTGGAAGAAACATCCAGGTAAGAAATTGTATTATAAAAGCACCAGTGGACCCATGCGAAGATTTCACACTGCAGTCTAATACTTTTTAGCAATATCTAATACTCTTTAGATGCAGGTTTAAACTTGTAAAGGAAAATTAAGGACTGAAACTATCTTCAAACAACATTAGTCGAGCCAGAATATCATCTCGTTTATTCCATCACAGTTGCAGTAAAAACTGATCGAGCATAGCAAAGACAAAAAAATATATATATCTATAGTTAATTAACTGCTTTAGAGATGACATCATCTGTTTCGGAAAAAAACATGGGACAAAGAAAAATAAATTGAGCATTTCAATTTTGCTTTTTAGTCATAAATATAAAATAAACCCGTGCAGCAACTATGTCCCACTTTATCTTTTTTGTAGTATTTATTTTTTATAATCATTTTAAGCATTATATAATGTGGTATTTTATTTTTCTGGCTACACTAATTTGAGGAAAGCCTTTCATTTCTTTTATGAAGACAATGCAGATTTAATTTTTAATTTACAGCAATTTTTAATCAAAAAATATGTTTTATCGAGATGTGAGTGCACTATGTCAGAAGCTGGTTCAAAATCCTTTCTTATGGCATCTCGTTCATTGTTGTGCATTTCATATTTTCTGAGAAAAGGGGATGTTGATAACAGAAATAATATATACTAGTGGGCCTGTGTGAAGATTTCACACTGCAGCCTAATATTTTTTAGCAATATCTAATATTTTTTAGATGCATGTTTAAACTTCAAAAAAAAAATAAAGCCAGAATATAATCCAATTTATTCTTTCATACTTTACAGTAAAAACTGACTGAAAATATCAAGAGCTATATATATATATAAATTGTATTTTAACTACATTAGAGAGTGACATAATGTTTTGAAAAAAAAAAAAAAATTGAGCGTTTGAATTTAAATTTTGCTTTTTTATCATAAATATAAAATAAACCCATGCAGCAACCATGTCCACTTTATCTTTATTGAACATTTTTTTTATAATCATTGTTGTGGAATTTAATTTTTGTGGCAACTGTAATTTGAGGAAAAACTTTCATTTTATTTCTGAAAACAATGCCTATTTAATTTATTACTTGCAATTTTAACCAAAATACATGTTTTAAAGAAATGTGAGTGTACTATGTCAGAAGTCGCTTGAAAATCCTTTCATATGGTATCTCATTTAACATTATACATTTTTTATTTGCTTCGAAAAAGGGATGTTGAATATAATCATTAGATAACAATTTTCAATGGAAATTCTGGCTGGACAATCCACCTAGTGAATTAGCTTGAAGAAACATAAATTGAAACTACTTAAAAATTTACTCCTTTGAATAGAATGTTTAAACCTATAATTTAATTAAAAATTGAAGAAAATTAGTTTTTTTTCGTATTCTCACCATCATTGGTAATGTAACGCTCAATATATATTTTACACCTTGTGTTACACCTTATTTTACAACTTTTTTTTTGTTAATTACAATTATGGCTTTTGCAACTTTTTCAGAATAACATTAAAAAATAAATCATAACCATATGGCCTTTTATTCCGATCTAATGAGATGAGTGGATACGGCCAATTTTTGCCTCCATTGGGACACTTTTTTAAAAAAAAATTATTATTATTGCTTCCAGATTGAAAGTATTTTATACAAGATCTGAAGCACTTTCGATTTTATTGTATTTTGACCTTTTTAATATGGGGTGCTTATAACACCATTGCAGTTTTTAACTGAAAAATATTATAATAAAGTGAAACATGTTTGCATAAAAGTCAGGTTGGTGTTATGAGCTCTTGTTAAGAAAAATATTCCAATAGATTATTTTTTTTTTTTTTCAAATTTTGAATAAAATATTTAGAGTTTTCAGACAAAAATTATGGACCAGTAAATTTAGATTCTAAAGTTTAAAATAACTTAAAAAAAGAAAAAAAATTGTCCCTGCCAAAGGAGTAAAAATGGAGATTTGTTCAGCTTTACTTTTTTGAGGACCATAAAAAGTATAATTCTGGCCAGCTTCCATTCATGATATCTAATAGTGGCATGAATATGGCTAGCTTTGGGCTATCATTCATTAATGATGCCCATTGATGGCGACAAAGTGGCTAGCTTTCGGCATGCATTCATTAATGATTACCATTGATGGCAACAAAGTGGCTAGATTTCGGCTTGCATTCATTAATGATGGCAACGAAGTGGCTAGCTTTCGGCTTGCATACATTAATGATGCCCATTCATGGCAACAAAGTGGCTAGCTTTCGGCATGCATTCATTAATGATTACCATTGATGGCAACAAAGTGGCTAGCTTTCGGCTTGCATTCATTAATGATGGCAACGAAATGGCTAGCTTTCGGCTTGCATACATTAATGATGCCCATTCATGGCAACAAAGTGGCTAGCTTTCGGCATGCATTCATTAATGATTACCATTGATGGCAACAAAGTGGCTAGCTGTCGGCTTGCATTCATTAATGATGGCAACGAAGTGGCTAGCTTTCGGCTTGCATACATTAATGATGCCCATTCATGGCAACAAAGTGGCTAGCTTTCGGCATGCATTCATTAATGAATAGCATTGATGGTATGTGGATGGCTGGCTTAAGGCTAGTTTACATTTATGATGACCAATAAATTAACATTTATGGCCAGCTTTGGGGTAGCTTTTATTCTTAACAAACGCAGGTGGCATGGCTGTGGCGATCTTCTGGCTAGATTTTATTCACGATGATCGTTAATGGCCAAACTGTGGCTAGTTTTCATTAATAATTGCCACTTAAAGTATAACTGTGGCCAGTTTTAGGCTATCCGTCAATTATGATTAACCACTTGTGGCACAATTATGGGCATCTTAATGTAGTTATGGCCAATTCTGTTGCGGCCACATTGTGGCCGGCGTGACAGTTTTTTTAAGTTGCCGTTACGGCAAACGATTGCGGCCCCTCATCTACTAGTTTGGGCCAAGGCTAACGTAGCCATCAGTGGCCCGCAAGTTCTGTGTTAGTTGGGTACTAGCCTTGACGCGAGGTCCACAAGTAGGCAGGAATGAATTCCTTTTTAGCACTTTCCAACCTAGTTGAAAAGTGTTTATGACTTCGGTTTGTCTGGCCGTCTGCCGTCTGTCCGTGCTCTAACTCCCGTAAATATGCTCGGATTGCTCTGCAATTTTTATATGTTATTGTCGTTATCTATAGCATGTTCCCTATTTCAACGGAAGTGTGTAGCACTTATAGTTTTTTTACAGGGACACTCAAAAGATTTCCGTTACATTGCGGTCTATGGGGAAAAATCATTTGCTGTTTATTTAAATAATGTTTCACTATTTTAAACGCATTGAAATTTATATATATCACTAAGGTGCATTAGAAGAAGCTTAATATGGAACAGGGTGTGCATAGCACTTATAGTTACTTTACAGGGACAGTAAAAATAATTCCGTTACATTACGTCTATGGAGAAAAATCGACTGCGGTTTATTTAAATAATGTTTCACTATTTTAAACGCATTGAAATTTATATAGATCACTAAGGTGCATTACAAGAGACTTACTACGGAATATTGTGTGTATAGCAGTCATCGTTCATTTACAGGGACACGCAAAAGAATTATCTACTGTCTGTTAACAATAATTCCTGGAAGTGCGTTTTAAGTTACTGAACGCGATTTTAATGTTAACTTGCTTTTTGTCTATTACGTGGTGTGTATAAATTCTGTAGATCCTATACAGGGCAGCACAAAAGTTCTCGAACACATTTCTGTTTATTGACAAACTCCAGACGGAGAATTTTAAAATGTGCTACGCGTTTCCTAACTGAACTAAAATTTAGCATCCTATGTAGTATATATACAATTCTATAGATCCTATACAGGGCTGAATAAAAGTATTCGGATATTTTTCCGAATATTGTATATGTTGGAAATTCCTGAAATTATGTTTTTAAATATGTTATGCGTTTTCCAAATTGTTTACTTAGAAGTTATCTTTTAGCTTATTAAACGGTATGATTTGTAAAATTATTTTGGAAGCGTTGGAAAGTGCTACATAATCTATGCTTGACGCATGATTTTTCGTTCTTGTTTAGTTTTGGTAAAAAATCACTTTTTGCACTTAGTTTTGGAGACTTTGTTAATTAATAACTTTCTTATTTAAGGGGCAATAGATATAACTGTATCACGATGTGCAGTTTTCACCTTATTTTTGTCGTGTAGCACTTGGACTATAGGTAAAACCTGCACCCCAATTTTTTTCATTCCAGCTGCGGTTAAAATTGGCGCAGTGGAGGTTTTCCGGCCTTTTTCGAAAAAAAAACACGAAAATCGAGTTTCACCACCAGGGGGCGCATTCCTATCTCTGGCTCTATGGGCCCGATCATGACGAGGTATGGGTCATTCGACTCGGCATTGACAGTCTCAAGTATTTCAGTTATGTACGTATAGAACAGATTGCGCCCCCTGGCGGTGGAAGGTGGAACTAACGGATTTTGCAGCTAACTCGTGTTCTATGGGTCCCATCACGACGCGGTCTGATTCATTACTCAACATCGACAGGACTTATCGATTTTAGTTCCAAGTTTCACCACCAGTGGTTGCTTTTCTATCTCGGGTTCTATGGGCCCGATTACGACAGAGTTCGATTGGATTTGGACAGCTTTACAGATTTCGGTTATGTTCGTATAGAACAGATTGCGCCCCCTGACGGTGGAAGATGTAACTACAGTTTTTTGCAGCTAACTCGGGTTCTATGGGTCCCATCACGATGCTATTTGGTTCATTCGTCTCGACATCGATAGAGCTTACCGATTTTAGTTCGGAGTTTCACCACTAGGGGCGCTTTGCTATCGCCGTGTCTATGGGCTGGATCACGACGGAGTATGGCTCTTTCGACTCGACATCAATAGAGCTTACCGATTTTAGTTCAGAGTTTCACCCCCAGGGGGCGCTTTCCTATCTGGTTCTATAGGCTGGATCACGACGGGGTATGGCTCATTCGATTCGACTCCGATAACCTTAACGATTTCATTTATGTTCGTATAGAACAGTCTGCACCCCCTGGTGGTGGAAGATGTAACTAAAGGATTTTGTAGCTAAATTGTGTTCAATGAGTCACATCACGACGCAGTTTGGCTCATTTGACTCGACATCGATAGAGCTTACCGATTTTAGTTCTTTTTTACCACCAGGGGCGCTTTCGTATCTCTGGTTCTTTGGGCCGGATCACGACAGGTTATGGCTCATTCGACTCGACATTGATAGTTTACCGATTTTAGTTCGTTTTTTCACCACCAGCGGCGCTTTCTTATATCTGGTTCTAAGTCCTGGATCATGATGGGGTATAGCTCATTCAGCTGACATCTATAGCCTTACCGATTTCAGTGCCCGAGGTTCGTATAGAAGAGATTGTGCCACCTGGTGGTGGAAGTTGGAACTAATAGATATTGCAGCGCATTCGCAGCACGACTGCTATACGGTGCCGCAAGCAGCGGGGACCCGAGCCGGAGGTTCGTTCAGTTAGAGGTTTATACTATTCAATGTGCAAATTAAGGGTTTATCCTTTGCGTGCGTAGCACGACCAGTATACGGTTCCGAAGGCAGCGGGGACCCGGGTTGGAGGTTTGAGGTATATCTTATTCGACGAGGTTTTATACAAATGGAGAATTCAATTAGATTCGAGGACCCGGTGTAAATTAGGGGCGCGCTAGCGGGCGATGCCAGATAGTATATTAAAATATGTATGGAAGGATATATATATATATATAAACTTGAATTTTTCCCCCTACTTCTTAACTGTAAGTTTCATTGTTTACATCTGCAATGGTTTGCGGATTTTAGGGTTGCATATTTGATGGAATCTAATGCAATGGATTTGCACTACTCATGATATCTATGCAAATTATGTGGGTGAAAAAAATTCAAGCAACAACTATAAAAAAGATATTTTTATGTCCATTTTATTAAGTGAAGTCAAATGAAAGGCAGTAGAGGTTGATCGCTCAACATCATTATTACATCGTCCAAAGCTATTCACATTCGCTACACAGAAATATGAAAATTCAAAACAAATTTTAAGTTGTGGCAGATGAGTCATGTCGAAAAAAAACAATGGGCCTTATGCATGTGACATCACACCCCAAAGCTGGCAGTATTCTGATCCATTATTCTAGCAATTGTGACACCTGAAATTCCATATGTATAGCCACAAATTTTGCCAGAAGACGATTTCTAGCACCGAATTAGGTTGTATGCATAAGGTTTAACCGAATTTTGCAAAATATTGCTTCTTGGATACAGAACAAAACTTTGAATTTATATTACAATATATTATGCATCATCTGTTACAATAATGAATTCTTTTGTGGTATTTTTTTTAACAAATTAAGATTAATAACACATACTCCATAGCGCTATGCTAATATTAAAAAGTAAATACCACCAACAGACGAATTTTAGTCTCGACTTCAGGTCACGTGCATAAGGTTTATTGACAGATAGTGAGTAATGTCATCGAATTGGGAGGATCGAAGGAGGACAGCAAGCTGTAGTAAAGCTTACATTTTATCTCAGATGTGTCCATACACAATATATAATTTTTTCTAACATATCTCAAAAAAGTTGTAAAAAGTAACACAATAATTTTCCTACCCCACTTTATATGCAATTTCACATAATCTTATTTAAATATATTTTCTGTAGAAATTGAGTATTCTGCATTTTGAAAATGTGTCAGGCATGATGAAATACTTGTTAATGTTCCATGTTTTCAACTGCTAAATTAGCCAAGTCACGTGAGGTTTCGCTGTATTTTCTGTCAATGTATATACTAATCAGATAATAATATGCAAATGTAACTATATACATATATATATATGTGTGTGTTCTGAGTTATAAAACAAACTAGAAGCACTTTTACGTACCAATGTAGTCATAATTACTACATATACCAAGTTTAATTGTTTAATGG
The DNA here is from genome assembly GCA_963931845.1 of Maratus michaelseni. Lineage (NCBI taxonomy): Eukaryota > Metazoa > Arthropoda > Arachnida > Araneae > Salticidae > Maratus > Maratus michaelseni. The sequence continues at coordinate 311,280,791 of OZ007596.1, read as the reverse complement.
AATGTTTCTTTCAAAGAGATATAACAAAAAGAATCTTGAAAATGATTTTTAAACCTGAAAAAACATGTAAAAGTATTTTGAGCAGTGTATTTTTTTCATTCCAATTCTATACAAAATCAAGATTTAAACTTTAAAAGTTCCGAAAAAATGCTATACATTTAATTACTATAAACTTATAGTAGAAGGAGGTTCCTGTCTATTGTGGTTTAAAGGGATATTTTTTCACCTATCTGCCTTTTTCTTCGCAATGTAGTACCATTGCTTAGTTTTCGCTCATGACATCTGAATTACACTGTATACAGCCTTGTAAGAGGACTAAATTTTGAGTGCTAACAGTTAACTTTCTCTGTTTTGTATATTATTACTTCTTACGAAAAAAAAAAAAAGATTTAGGTCTGTCTTTTTTCTTGTGTATCTTAATTTTACAGATAGAATAAATAGCTTTGTTGTATAGTATTACACTTAACATTATAGTGAATAATAATAGAGTATTTATAAAAAATATCAAGGCACATTAAAGTATATGTCTACAAAAACACACAAGTATTATTGAACATAATTGGATATTACAATGGATTTTTTTTTTGGTAACAACATGAGGTTGGATTAAAAAAAAAACAAATGGTTCCACATTTGAAGTTGTTTAAAAATGTTTTCATAGAGAACTAAGTTCAGAATTACCTATTTGATAGTGTTTTGTAAACAAAGAATTTCTTTATTGTATGAATAAAGAGATGCTTTGTAAGACCCTCCTTTTAGAAAAATCCTTTCGATCATATTTCACAAACAAATGGTTTCTCAGTGGTATGTGTTCGAAGATGTCTTCCAAGAGAATTCTTATGAGAAAATGCTCTTGAACATATTTCACAAATAAATGGTTTCTCATTTGTGTGTATTCGAAGGTGTTGTTTAAGGTGACCACTTTCAGAAAATCCTTTAAAACATACTTCACAAATAAATGGTTTCTCTTTGGTATGTATTCGAATATGATTCTTAAGATTACATTTTTGAGAAAATCCTTTCAAACATATTTCACAAATAAATGGTTTCTCATTTGTATGCATTCGAATATGATTTTTAAGACAGTCTCGTCTAGCAAATCCTTTCAAACATATCTCACAAATAAATGGTTTCTCTTTTGTATGTATTCGAAGGTGACTTTTAAGAGAACTACTTTGAGAAAATCTTTTCAAACATATTTTACAAATGAATGGTTTTTCATTGGTATGTAGTCGAATATGATTTTTAAGATTACATCTTTCAGAAAATCCTTTGAAACATATTTCACAAATAAATGGTTTCTCATTTGTATGCAATCGAAGGTGTTTTTTAAGAGACTCTCTTTCAGAAAATCCTTTCAGACATATTTCACAAATATAAGGTTTCTCATTTGTATGCATTTGAAAATGTTTTTTAAGAGAACTAGTTTGAGAAAATCCTTTCAAACATATTTCACAAACAAATGGTTTCTCATTTGTGTGTATTCGAAGATGTTGTTTAAGGTGACCACTTACAGAAAATCCTTTAAAACATATTTCACAAATGAATGGTTTCTCATTGGTATGTAGTCGAATATGATTTTTAAGATTACATCTTTGAGAAAATCCTTTCAAACATACTTCACAAACAAATGGTTTCTCATTGGTATGCATTCGAATATGATTTTTAAGACAGTCTCTTCTAGCAAATCCTTTCAAACATATTTCACAAATGTATGGTTTCTCATTTGTATGCATACGAAAATGTTTTTTAAGAGAACTACTTTGAGAAAATCCTTTCAAACATATTTCACAAATAAATGGTTTCTCTTTGGTATGTATTCGAATATGATTTTTAAGATGACAGCTTTGAGAAAATCCTTTGAAACAAACTTCACAAACAAATGGTTTGTCATTTGTATACATTCGGATATGATTTTTAAGAGAATCTCTTCTAGAAAATCCTTTCAAACATATTTCACAAATAAATGGTTTCTCATTTGTGTGTGTTCGAAGATGTATTTTAAGGCAACTATTTTGAGAAAATTCTTTCAAACATATTTCACAAATAAATGTTTTTTTTCTTATTTGTGTGTAGTTGAAAGTGTTCTTTAAGGTGACTGTTCTGAGAAAATGCTTTTGAACAAACTTCACAAAGAAATGGACTCTCATTCTCATGGGTACAAAAGAGTAGTTTAAGATGATCACTTTGAGAAAATCCTTTAGAAGATATTTCACAAACAAATGGCTTCTCATCTGTTTCAGACTGAAGCTGAGGAATTGACATTTTCTTTATAAAAATGATGGCTCTTCATGTAATGAAAATTTAATTTAGTAGCATGTATAGAAAATTGCTCCTTTTTTTCCCCCAGAGAAAATTGTTTACTAATCTTCCATATTGAGCATTAATATGCTTAGTCTTGCTTCGGATCTAAAAAAATACATATATAAGTAATTTAAAATTTCATAAAAACTGCCTTAAATTTATATTATTTAAATATCCCTTTTGAAGATTTTAATTTTTTTAGACTGATATAATTTTATATCAGGGAAGAAGAGGTAACTGGGTGTTAGTGGTAATCGTGTAGCAGTATTTCTAGAAGTATATTTTTTACTCTTCTGATAAAAAAAGGACAAAATTTGGAACAATCTAATCTAATAACAGAAAGATTTTTGTGTGCGTGTCTGTCTGTCTGTGATGACTAGGAAAATTTAGTGCGCATAGAGATCAGAAAATTTTTATGAGGCTAGTACAAGGCAGGTCCTGATGTACCCGAGTCTCTGATTTTTCATTTTTTTGTTAATTATTTGAGATAATATTGAATTAGGACTTTAATGGATATTTCAAAGTGATGTGAAAACTTCAGCACAGTGGCAGGGCAGCTGCTCTGGAAAATCTGAAGCAGGAAAGATCCAACCATGCGAAACTGGCTTTTTTAATGTATTTTTAAATGTGCATCGGCGTAACTGTTTGAAAACCAAACAAACTGTAATATAGTCTTAAATTTGTAGTTTTTACTTTGCAACGCCACAATTTGCATAACAAAATATGAATTTTAACAGTTTCAAATTTTTTTAAGAATGTTTGAATTTGCTGTTTTTTGTTTTCCCCTTTTTTCGAAGAAAAAGCTTAAAATACGTACATAATATGGAAAGTTTCTTGTCTACAACATTACATTACACTTAAAAAAATACAAATATTAATCTTTCCAAAATGTTTATTCTTCTGGGAGACAATTTCTCGTTCACTCTGAAAGCAACTAAGTATCCGTATATTAACACAATCTTTTTGCACATTCTTCGTGCGCTCAATTTACATTAGAGTCCTGCATCAGTTTGGGTTACATGCATCCAAACTGACCGGCAGTTTGGGTTGGATTGTGTTGATACTATATTTGTTTGTTGTTGGTCGGGTTGACTTTCATTGTTCTGGTTTTGGGGTATGTTTTGACTCTTGCGTGTCTGTTCGGTTGACATGATTTTTCCAAAAAAATGTACAAAATATTTTTCAGGTTAAATTTTTATACATAATACAACCTCCATAAAACACACTCCTGAAAAGCAGGTACCCCTATTTAGTAAACACTTATATATTATTACGTTTTTACCTCTGAATAATGGGCACGTCCCAATCTACACACATGTAAAATGTGCATGTGTACATAAACTATCACTAATATGATATACATGCATTTTTGTGTGTATAAAAAACAAAATATGGTAATAATATATTTCATATTTCAAGAGAAGGAAAAATGGTTCTTAACTGTACCATAAAGAATAACCCGTTGGGGACGAGCGACACATATACGTGACGCATAAGATGCTCAGAATCCTTCATTATTCCCACAAGTTAATTTATATTGTAAGCTTTGCCTTATTTGATCATAGCATCTCTGCGATTCAATTAGGCGCAAATTTCTGCTTTGAAAAACCGGTGGTAAAAGATTAAAAATTCTGTAAAGGACGCTCTTCGCGAAGGGGATAATCTATGATCACATTTCTTATATACATTTTATTTCTCATGCAGTAAATTGAATATATACTCATTCATATTCAAAAGCGTATTTATTATTATCTAAAACATAGTTTTGCTCAAAAGTTTTGTGAAAATTCCAAGAACCGGACTTGCAAAAATCGTAAATCCGATCTGCAACAACTATTCTAGAGTGAACCAGGGGACCATAGAAAGAAAATTAGAGTCAATCATACCCAAAAAATGAAATTAGAGTCAACCTGACCCGAAAAAAGAAACTTATGGAGAACCTGACCCGATTTAAGACTTTTCAACGATCCCGAACTGTCTGCTATTCTGAGGTTTTACTATATTTGAATATTAAACAAGATTAAATAAGTCCATTTTTTTATATAAAAGATAAATTGTTATTAAGAGATATAATTGTAGATTACTTTTCATAACTACATTAAAACAATTTACTTTCATTTCATTTCGAGTTGGGGTCGGGTTGCGGGTTCAGGTAGGGTTCGTGTTGAAATATTTCAGGTTGCCAAAAGTTATTTTATCTGGTTGCTAGTCAATAATTTTTTTTGGGGGGGGAGGGGGTTCGGGTCGGGATGTGAGGTGACTTCAAATGGAATTTGTAAATTTGGGTTGGGTACAACCCGGCCTGTGCAGGACTAATTTACATCATGTATAAAAATTTTGAAACATGCAGATGATTAGACGTATTTAAAAAAATAAATTAAATACATAAAATTTTCGCTCAGACCAGAAATATGCGGGTAGTTTTTGCTCATAAACTAATAATCCATAAAATAATAAATAAAAGCTCATAAAATAATAATGAACGAAATATCCAAATTTTTTGCAAGAAAATTATATGCAGTCTTCCAAAACATTATATTTACAACTCAAAATTTTCAGAGCTAGGGCGATAAGAACTATTTAGTTTTTAATATTAAACGTCCTGACATGAAAAAAAGGAGAGAAGAAAACATACCCCTGCAACTAAATATCAATATTTTTTCATGGTTTTTTTATGCAGGCTTCAGAAGCATTACATTTATAACTGCTAATAATTTCAGAGTTTAGACAATAAGAAATTTTTTTTAGTTACTAAATTTGAAAAAAATGTTTTCTTATCAGCACATTTATTACTAAATATTAATATTTTCCCAGGATTTTTTTATTTATGGGCTTATAAACTGTTATAATTATGAATAATAAAAATTTCTAAGAGTTTGTTTGGACAATAAGAACTTTTTTTAACAAATATTACATGACCCATTATGAAAAAAGAACCTGCACACTTTAAAATTCTGAATCTGCAATTTTTTTGTGGAAATACAGAAAAGCACACAACACCTGCTTAAAGATCATGTATTTTAGTTTAAAATCTATAAATATTGTGGGGTCCGATAGCAGTTGGTATGTGCCAGGGTTGGGTTTTTGACATGACAGTGGTAAAAACCGTGTTTTTACCGGTTTATTCCGTCAAAAACCTATCATTTTCTATTCTCCTCCAATTTATGGTGTAAGTGTAGCATACAACACATTTCTAGATTGATTTTGCCTTGTTGTTCTTGTTATTATTATTATTTACAATTACATTTGTTAAATTTATTTAAAAGAAGATCATTTCCTAATATGGGAAAGATTTAAAAATACAAGAGTAAAAGAAAAGAACAATATTTGTCATAATCTTCACTAATATAGATTCTACTAACTGCAATTAACATTAATATTAAATGATAATAAAAAGTTTTTATAATTATTAAATAACATTCAATATACATTTTTAATAAAGTACATTAAAATTATTTTAGAGATGCAAAAATGCTGTTACATTGTATGAGAATAGATGTTAAGCATAGACTGGCAGTGAATAAATTTGAATATTCTTCGATATAATATTTTAAAATGCATATCTTATGTATTTCATAAATGCAATTAAGGTGATTTTGATTTGCATTTTAATAAGTAGAATCGTAAAGTCTTGTTTTCAACAATGTAATAAATTGTACCGAAATTATACACATTGTTTAATCTAATACTTGTAGGTTACAGGATTTCTTCAAAAAATCTAATTTGCCAAATAACTTAAGATTATTGTAGAGATCTTCTAACAGAGGTGTACATGTATTATTCTAATGCAATTCTTTTTTGTTTTTCTTGGATGGATAAATATACTTTAGAGTCTTTCTGATTCTGAATATTTTATGTAAAACAACTTAATATTAAAGATAGAATGAAAAAAAAATGCAAAAACAAACTACTAAAAAATGGGTTTTTGACAGTTTTCGACATTTTTGACAAGGCGGTTTTTGACATAACGGTAAAAACCATGGTTAAAACCGGTAAAAACCGTCATGCGTCAAAAACTTGCCAACCCTGGTATGTACTAGTGCTCCCCACGCGATACGTATTTCGGTTATATGTTTAACTGACATGTGTATTTACATTTAATATGTCAGTATGAAATACGTATAACTTAAATGATACGTTTAAATGTATCTGGATAAGCATATATCAGTTAAATGTATAATTTAAATCTACATAAATTTCAAGTACATGTATTTACTTTTAATGCAAATGGACCTCAGTTGTTCTTACATCATTGAACTGAAAAGAAGTTGTAAATCGGTGGCGTTCCCATAGCAATCTGCATAACATATTTCATACATAGGATCTCGTTGTTTTCCCTATAAATCATTTAATTAATTTATGTTACTTCTAATTTTCATTAAATTAAGTGATAAATTTGTTGAACATTTTAACTTGTTTCATACATATATTTTTTTTATCCTTTTTCACACAATAAATGAAAATCGTTTATACATTTAACAGCTGAGGTAAGTTCCATATTACACGTATTGCAGGCTTGGCCATATCATATGTATCCAAAATTTGTATCTCATATAATACGTATTATACGAATACTCGTATAAATGTTTAATAGGGAGAACAAGTATGTACCTACATGTGTTTGTATTTGTCCTATTACAAGAGAGTACTGTTTTAAAAAATAAAATAAACACCAGTACCAAATTCGTTCGTTTTGTTTACCATATATATATGTTTCAAACAAATTAATAATTTGTTCATAAAGATATATCAACAGACTGTTATTTCATCGACTAATTAGATGACAGAAAAATGATCATTAGTTGCAACAAAAAAAATGTAAATACTTCAATACATAAAATTACTCATCAATATTTTGTTGTACAAAAACTAATAATTAGATACCAAAAAGGTTTTCTGGTAATGGATTAAAACTGTGAGAAGGATTAGGCTCTGATAAAAGTTTAAAGACTGAATCTTAAAATTAATAAAAAATACCAATATTTTAAACAAAAAGCATTTAAACACTAATCTAAGTATGTGTCACCAGCTTCAATATATATGTGCTATTTTCTTGTCAAACATTACGGTGGTTTTAATTTCATTGTCCGGTCTTGAACTGTTTTATTGTTTTTACCTTCTTTATTATTGATGTATTGAGGTCTATATTAAGTGGACCTATATCCATCTGCATAGCACAGTTTTAACCTTAGAAGATGCTAGGAATATTTGTAAAAAAATATTTTATTTTTACATTTAAATTAAAATCATACAGGGCAAAAAACACTCCGAATTATTTACACTTATTGTTTTATATCAGTATTTTCTTATGATTATAGGTGTTTAAAAGTTTTATGACATAATATGAGATAGATTCCTAGACATAAAGTGATGGCCTCCACAAAAAGAAAAAAGAGAAATGCATTGTTATCATAAAATGGAAACATGTAACTTCAATTGAAAGAAAACTATTTACATTCTGGACTTTACATCAGCCTGTAATGAGATAATAACATTTTAAATGAAGTTTTCTATTCAGGTATTCATTCTTACACAATCTGGTAATTCACAATAGATTCTGTAGAATATGAATTTCCCCATTGATTTATAAAAATTGAATTTTTTTTTTTTTTTACTTTGGAATTTACTGCAATATAAAATAAATTTAGAATTATTTTGTCAGTAAGAAAGCGGATTTAATGTATGACATAAAAAGGTTTCTCATTTATAAAATGCTGTATCATTTCCAAATGAACTCATGTTTAAAATAAAAAATATATATATCCAAAAAGTGACTACAGTACACTTAAAAGTTTATAATTTTTTTTAATAAACAGATCTACTAGTTTTGTACACACAATTGCCGACGTTCTTAAGATCAATAACAATAAAATAAACTATTTTTGAAAAAATATGAAAATGAATTTGATTATATATATGGTTATATAATTATAGAACTATTGTTTATTTTTGTCACATGCATTCCTTGATGAAAAATACCTAAATAAGACAAAAAGTACATTCAAATGCATTAAATAACATTTTATATAAAAAAATCTCACAATTAGTAGGGATTAGGACATTTTACAAAAAATTGCTACAAATGCTAGCCAATTATATTTAATAGATAAAATTTAGATATATTGAGAAATTAATTAAAATATGAGAGGTCTTTGGTTAAATTCATCAATGAGTTCCAAGTTATTGATTTTTAATAATTTATGATACTTGAAATGGCATTATAACACCATTAATAATATTTTTCATGAAATACCAAACACACATAAAGGAACATTTTTTGTTTCTTATCCCATCTATCCACCCATTTCAATATATCATAACACAGATGATTGCCAAGAACTATTACAGTGTTTGCTGGTTTGTTTATCATTTAAATAAGGTTTAGCCATTGGGATTTTAAAAAACACTTTTTTTACTAATGTAATATTGCAGCTGGGAGTAGTTTTTAAGTACAGTTCTATAAGATCATTTGCAATTGCTGCATGTCAGTGTCATTCATTTCTTTTTAAATATAAACATGAATGCAGTGTCATTCCATGTCAAATCAACACAGCTAAAAATTTGACAACCTCATAATTTTATGATATTAACTTCAGTTGTTAGGATCATAGAAAAAGGAATAAATATTGCGTGATAAGTCACTATATCTCTCTTGTTTTAGGAGATAATTAACTTCAAAGAGGGACAAAAATTGTAAATTTTGCATTTCTTGCATTACAAATTTAGTCCTATTTTGTTCCCTAATTGTCACAGGGACTTACTTTTGGTGTTGTTAGAAAGTGTATAAGGTTTTCGTATAATATATCACATGCACATACTTTTTAAATTTTTTAATTTCAAAGTAAAACATTTTGACCATTGCCCTTTCATATCTTAAAATCAGACATTTTAATGTTTTTTTTCAAAAAATATTTTTCAAAACTATTATACTTATTTTCTATAAATAATATCTGAAAGTTTCATTTTGGGACAATCATGGGATGTTGAGGTATAAATTAAAATACAAAATTCTTGTCCTAAACCCAATACCAAAATCGCTTATTTAGGTGACTTGCCTACATAAAATACCCCCCTCACCCTCATTCTCTCTCTGTCTATATCTATATATATACAGTAGACTCCCTCAAATGAGCACAGCTTGGGACCAGCAGTATCATTTCCAATTTTTGAAGATTTCACTGTTTTGTTTACATTTTTTGAACAAGAAAGTAATAATAAATTCAAAATTATAATGAATACATACAATAAAGTAAAATATTAAAATAATAAAGAAAAAAAAGAAAATTTAAAAAGGATTAAAATATTAAAAGTAAAGGTCAAATAAATAATTAATAATGCATGACTAAATAGGCATAATAATGATGAGATAATTTTTTCTTAACTTATTCAATGAAACTCGCCTCATAAAGGTACACTAATCATTTACATCAAAACCATAATATAATGACATTTTATTTCATGTTTAGCCATATTTAATAACCGAAAATGCTTGATTAATACATAAATGTATTTGATAAAAGATCACGATCACCACTGATATCAGTGCTATCTTGAATTATTTTGTATATAAATTTATACTTCCTTTTTGAGAAAGCAAGAGTTCAATGATATTAACGAGAATTATATATTAAAATACGTACAGAATGATATAAAAGTAAAAAATTCTTGAATTTTCCCTCTACATCTTAATTGTAAATTTCATTGTTTACATCTGAAACAATGTGTGGATTTTAGGGTTGCAGAATTTGAGGGAGTCTACTGTATATTACTGACAATCTTTTTAATTGTAAAATTCACAAACATATTTTTTCTTGGGAAAAGGGGGGGGGGGGGTTGAGATGAGGCTGCGGCTGTCATGTTTATTGTATTTTAAGTAGAAAACATAATTTTATGCATAATCAAAACAAAAAGCAGTACTGACAGTATGAACTATTTCTTAAAGCATTTTTCCTGTTATGTTAGTACCACTGTAGAATTCAGACATCCCCACCTCCTCCCAAGGCGATGAAGTCCTTAAACTCCCTAATGAAGAAAAACTGCGGGTTCTGCAATATATCAAAGCATTTCTGTGATTTTATGTACTATTCTATGAATACCTATATACTTAAAACACAAGGCTGTTTTTTTTTTTTTTTTTTAGTCATCTGCCCTGTGAACCAATTTTAGTAATTACAGCAGAATCCTTCAAATCTGCAAACCCTAAAATATGCAAATTCCTAAAATCTGCACATCTTTGCAGATGTAAACAATGAAACTTAAATTAAGATTAAAACTTAACTTAATTTAATTTAGTATCTTAAAATTAAAAGAATTTTAAATTATCATTTCATGCAAATTTTAATATATAATTCTCATTAACATGGCTGAACACATGTTTTCTCAAAAAGGAAGTATGACTTTATTTCTGAAAAAATTCAAGACACTGCTGATCTCAGTGGTGTGATTGCGATCTTTTTACAAAATACATTTCTGTATTAATCAAGCATTTTTGGATATTAATTTTGGCTAAGCATGAAATAAAATTTATCTTATGATTTTTATGTAAATTATTAGTGTACCTTTATGAGACAAGTTTCATTGAATAATTAAAAAAAAAAATTATCTCATCATTATTATGCCTATTTAGTTATGCACTATTCTTTACTTGACCTTTGATATTTTAATCATATTTTAAATTTTTTTAATTTTTATTGCTTTCATTACTTTACTTGATTATTTTAGTAGTTTACTTTATTGTAAGCATTCTTTATAAATTTATAGTGCATTATTACGTTCAAATGACTGTTTAATAAATGTAAACAAAACAGTGACTAGAAATCTGCAAAATTCTAAAATCTGCACAACCTCTGGTTTCAAGCGATGTGGATTTGACGGAGTCTACTATATTATATTTTCAATGAAAGCTATTCATTTGCAGATGTGCCCACACTAAAATAGTCCCTTTTTAAATTTTAATTTTAAAAGTTTTTTCTGAAATTTCTTTACAATGGTACTAATTGGGTTACTTCCAGTTACATAGAAAACAGAAATATTATCATTTGCTGATGCCATTTTCTCATCACACTTTAAAATATATATAAATTTGTTTCAATGTGAACAGAAAATGACATTACATTTTAAAAAAAAAAGAAATAAAATTTCTTGGGTTCAACAAAAACTTGGGTTCAGATTGGAGTGAGACATCCTCTATTTTCTGTCTGAATAAAATAATTGCAACTCGTTTCCTATACAAAAATTATTTTGTTGTAATGTTTTCTATAGCACTCTGTGAATCATAGAAATATTGTTCTGAATCATCTTATATACATGAACAAGGAATGATACTTGAAAAGATTTATTTCCAAGGCTGTTTCTAAACATTCGGCAAAAATTGACCTTCCTACATGGTGCCAAAAGGCCATCTCCCACTAACTCTGCCACAAATCATTGTATCGATGTGACTGACACTGATCACTTAGTAATAACACTTACTAATTAATGTTATTCTTAAATTTGGTTTAGGAAGTCATCTGCATATAGAAATTATAACAAACATTAAAATTTTCCATACTAACATCTAATTTTGACATCCTATTTGGTTTCTTCACTAAAATTTAACTTTGAATAACAAACGAAAATCATTTTCCCAAGTAGTTTAAGAATTTTTCAGATTTAAAAGCTTGGAAAAACTAATTGTAATGTCATGATAGTCTATGAAGGAATCTCTCTTCAAAATTTAAATATGAAGTTTATTAATTAAGAATGGTTATATAACAGATAATTTACACTTGGGGAGAACTATCTACACTTTTACTATTGTTTATGAATAGTACTGCCATAAAACCACTCATATTACTTCATAAAACCAAACCAATATTTATTCAGATGCACCACCGGCATCCTACTCATAACAGAAACAACCACTGACATTCTCCTCCTCTCTTTACTTCAATTCACCTTTGGTTGGAGAGTTGATCTCTTCACTTCAATTTACTTAAGTTAAAAAAAGTTTGGAAGCGGGTTGGTTGCATGACACTAACGTTAAATTCATTTTTAATCTTTGCAAAAACAGGTTGCAACGATGTTAGATTTTTTTAAAACACAACTCAAAAACTACTTGGTAGAATGAGATGCAATTCTGGATTCGCAGATTTAAAGTTTCCAGAAATCTATTTCTGTTAAAAAAAATTCATATTTTTTTTTGAGATATATATATAATTTTGAATACATCAATATCGAATATATTTCAATAGACAGCAACGTTGTGGCAGGTTTGCTGCACAGTATTACTAACATATACGTTTATAGAAAAGAATGGTGCAGAACATCGATATAACATCTATAAAAATTACAAAAATTTCATGTCTATGGCGATTTATCTCTGGTTGGCGACAGAATGAAATAAAAAAATATATACACTTTTTTGATAAATACTCTTTTAGGAAAATCTTTTTATTCTATTCATATTGAGCTAGTTAAAGTAAGTTTAACTTAAATGATACTACTTTTATAAGTACAGTTTTAACATATACATTCATATGTATATATAAAGAAAATTGGAACTTATATTCTATGGTTTAGAACACAATTTAAATTGATTAGAAATGATTGAAACTAAAAATTAATGTTTGAGTCAATTGGACTTGAATATTGTTAGTGTCGGAGACAACAAGAGAAGAGTATTGTTGCCATGGAAATAAGAACTTATTCAATATCGAAATGTATCATGAGAGTGTTTTTAATCAGACAGTTCCTGTTAAAATATAGTTAAAATTTGTCCAGCTGACGAAATCGCGTAAAAATAAATAACTTCAGCAATATGCAACTTGTATATATGTTACATTTGCTTATAGAAAAAATAATACACTATTTAATTGTTTAAGTTTAAATTCATAAAGTACAACAAATTTAAACACTCACTTAAAATAGCAATTTCCAAATGCATTAAAAATCACTTGCATTTGGCGTGGAAAATGTGTTGCTAGCCAAATCGCATCTCTTTGCGCCAAGTACATGAAAGTTTTTTTTTTTTTTTTTACAGATTTTCTACTAAGATTCCACAGTTAAATTTGACAGATCCTTTATTAAATACACGAGTAGTTCCATCAGCATTTTTTTTCCAAAATATTCTGAGGATGTGCTTTAATATCTGTTAAGCACACAAAAATTCACACTATAATTCATACTATATATATATTATAACCATATTCATACTATAAATTCACATATACTTTATATATATTATTAGACCTTCCTTGTAAGCTCTGGTGAGCTCTGACTGGTATTTAAATAGTCACAGAAAATAAAGAAGTATCGGACCTGAGCGCCTTCACAAATTAAATAGTGCCCCCTAAGAAAAATTTAACTATAGTATTAAATAGAAGACACGTTATTAGTAATTCAATGGTGCAAGTCACATTTTTATACATGATGATTTGCAAGAGAATTAGTAAGGGATTAAAGAGTTAGAGGTATACACACTAGAGAGTCATACTGACTCATAAAATTTCAAATTAAACACAAACCCTGCTCTTTAAGTTATCTGCATACATTGAATGTTTTTATGCATTCAGTATTTGATATAAAGGTAACTCATTTCATGTATGTTATTTAATCCTTTGAAGTCTGTTTAATTTTTTGATTAAAAATTACTTGTTTTTCGAGTAATGAATAAAAATTTGGGTTCAGATCAAAGTGAGATAATATTGTGTCTTACTACTCTCATTCTCATTAAACTTGCACACAACACAAGATAACTAATTTAACTAGATATTCATTTAAATTAAACCTTTTTACTCAATTACTTAATTAAATTACTACTGCAAGAGAATTATGCCATTTTAACAATTACTTTTAAAACCTTGTTCTTATTTACTCAAATTCTGAATTTACTTGATTATTTTACATTATAGATTTTGACTATTTAGATTGACATTTACATTTAAATAAAATAAATTATATTGGCCCACAATTACAAAATAAGTTAATCACTAAATAAAATTATATGGAAGTGCGTTGTGTTCTTGCTCCCATAATTAAGTTATATAAAAACCAACAATAACTCCAGGTGCGTGGTCAAGGTGAATCATGTCTTAATAAAATCTTAACTCATTTGTAAATCCTTCTCTCTAAATAAAAGTTAATCTTCCTCTCTTCTATCATTCAAAAATACTAAGAAATGAGACAATTTTAGTTCCATAACTACAAATTCAAAACAATTCAACAAAACAATTTGAAAGTTAAATTCACCTGAAAATTCAATCCAAAAAATGTAAATTAAACTCCAACGAACTTCAATGGTCTCATTTCATTAGCAAAAATTAAATTTAAATCTCCATTATTAATCTTCTTCTTCCTGAAATAAATCTTAATCTGAAAAATAAAAATGTATTCTCCTGAAACATAACGCAATGGAACTAGTTGATTCAAAAATGTATATCAAAAGGTAAATCTCCAATTTCTTATCAATTCAACATATCAAAATATCTCTTAATTCCCCATCATTAATAAAATCCAATTTACCTCAACTCCGTTTCAAAACATATACATTATCCCCATATCAACCAGTTCCAACGGTTATTCACTAAAACCTGATTTACTGAATACAGACAACTTCTTAACTGAAAATCACGCGAGAATTAATTAAAATTAGATTGCTCTAAAATTATATTCTTACTATTAAAATTTATACTTAAGAATTAACAAAAATAAAGACCTTACATAAGTTGTCTGTATTCCCTCAAATGTAAAAATAATCATTTCTTCTAATGCTGAAATAAAATAAATAAAAGGATGCACTGCAAGGTAAATGAACACAAATCCATAATTGTAATTAAATTTTGTTTATTGTGATAAACATATATAATTAAGTATAGCTTTGCCTTCA
This sequence comes from Maratus michaelseni, assembly GCA_963931845.1. Classification (NCBI taxonomy): domain Eukaryota; kingdom Metazoa; phylum Arthropoda; class Arachnida; order Araneae; family Salticidae; genus Maratus; species Maratus michaelseni. The sequence continues at coordinate 311,265,622 of OZ007596.1, read as the reverse complement.
GAATTAATTAAGGAAATCTCTTTTCAACACAAAATTCAACAATACATAATCGTGTGAAACATTCTGTATTTCCAACACAAATTTCGACATACATAGTCGTGTGAAACATTTCAATTATTCATTTAATATTTTATTATAAAAATCGGAGCTGCTGGTTTTGTTTTAAAAAAGATAATTAATCATAATTTAAATTAATTTAAATCAAGCTTAATGCTTGAAGACTGAAATTAAATTTAAGTATACATAAAAAAGAAATATTAGGGAGCATGCAGAAAATTAAAGAAAAGAAAGGAAAGACGATAAAGTACTGGCAGATAAATCTGAGACCTTCTCAGTTCTACTCCATCTCTGCTGCCGTCAGAATCAATAAATCATCCCTCTCGCTCTTGCTTTCAAGAACTCGCCACTCAACTTCTCTTGTGCTTGTTCACTTACTTTTGATCTCTATGCGCGCAGGATAAATAGTTACATGAACGTCTTGAAGAAAAATCTTAATTAAGATGAGCTATTGTGAAAAATGTTCATAATCTGAGCAATAGAGCATCAGATTCTTACTTGCATTTCATTATTTTCTTTACTTAAATTCATTTAAGGTTTATGATTAAATATTGCATATGTATCTCTGCGCACATGTGTTAAACTCATCATCCGGAAATACGTGATGTCAAAGATCATGTGAGGACGCTAAAGGGGTATTCACTCTTTGATGACTTTACCAGAAGACTTGCTCCGGTCCGATGTTCGCCGATGATATTGTAAAAAAGGGGAAAAAGGGGAAAGAGAGAGAGAAAAACAGAATTTTCACCACATGCAAAAGTAAATGGATAATCGTTTATATTTAATTTAACCAGCAGCCTCCACAAAAGCCTTCTTAAAATACCAGCAACTCCTTTCAATTTAATATTTAAATTATAACCACATATTTAAAAATATATCTGTGAATAATGGTGCAATATGATCGTTACAAAAATAAACATTTTCAAAATTAACGTTAAACAAGCTGAAGTGCGCTCTAATCAACCGATTAAAGGCCAATTCCAAAAACATTATGTTAATAAACAATCATTCAGCCCAAATAATACAAATCTATAATTAAACCAATTTTTATTTAGAAACTATTGAACTTAGTGGACAGTGTGAGAATTAAATAAAATTCTGTGCCAGAAGAATATAATTAAAAATAAACAACTTTAGCTATTAAATCAACCTGCAACCTATAACTGCAATATTAACTTTAACTGTGAAAAACAACAATTAGTATTAAAATAAACAAAACATCCCATAATTACACAATATTATAAAGGTTAATAATTAGACAATTTAGAAATAAAATAATTTAATAAATATTTAAATTTAAGTTGTGTTAGCGACACAACAATACTCTGTATCAGGGAGTGAATAAGTGGATTATGACAACCCTAGTTTCCTAGACAAAAAAATATTTGTGTTAGAGGACTGTATTTCTCTTTTCAAATTTCAAAGTGGAATTACAGAACACCCTGTAAACTATAATCACTACTATGTAAAATTTTAAATACTATACTTACTATCACTTTTCATGTATAACTGCTACAGCACATTCCGTTTATGTCCAGCTTTACCTATAGTACCTCCTAATAAATAAGAAAATAATTACAATAACCTTTATGAAATGAGACATGAATTTGCACTTTATATCATTCTCATTATAAAATATCAAAAATTGATTGCAAAGAAATGTCAATGAAACTTACACATTTAAATTTTCATTAATGGATTCAGACAAATTATTTCCTTTAGCAATTATTTAATGCAAAAAATAACAAATGTAAAATCTCTTAAATTGTCAATTAAACAAATTATACGTAAAACTAATTCAAACAGTTTAAAATTTCTAAGTATAATAATGCGAGTTATTCTAATACTTCTGCTATAATAGTCGAAATTTAAAAAAGAAAGCTTCCTTTTAAATTTTATGAAAAAAATCAAAAAATATCCTAAGTAAAAATTGTGGATATCTGAGTGAATTTCTATTAAACAAAGTTTATGTAAAACTTTTTTTTTGAGGGAAGTATCAGATTTGTTAAATGGAAATTCAAATGTACATATAATAATGACAGTGCAGCAGCTAAAGAACATTGCTCAGTGGGAATATATAAGGCAGTATAGCCAGAGGCGGATTAACCACCTACCGGGCCCCTAGGCTTAACACATTGGGGGCCCCTCCTGCTCTATATGTATATGCATTGATATACAACACATATATATGTATACAAACATACACACACGCACACACACATATACATATATATACATACATATTTTTTAGGACAAAAAAAGGTTACAAACTTAGCGCGGGCCCTTAGGCTTCAGCCTACTCAGCCTATTTGGTAATCCGCCTCTGAGTATAGCAGGATATAAGTAGCATTGAAGATCTAGCAATATAGAAAGTAGGGATGCACCGGATATTCGGTATTTGGCCTATTCAGCCATATTACCGAATATTCAGTTAGGGCGAGTATCAAACTATTCGGCCTGCCGAATAATGAAATATTCGGCCAAGCCGAATACTTAAAAAAACTTTTTTTTTTTTTTAATATTTTTTAAAACCCAAAATTTTTGCTTTTAACTGTCAATTAATAAAGATATTCAAAAAAATTATAAATAAAACCATATTTCAATGAAAGTGAATGCTTTTACATTATTTATTCGCTGTTTGAAAAGTGTCACTTAAGAAAATTAACCATTAATGATGACCTACATAGGAATTAATGATATAAAAAAAAAATGCATGTTCCTGACTATTGTCTGATAAATAATCTGTTTCTTGCTTTTTTGCAAACATCATGTTTCTAAACAAAATGGAAAAAACTTTCACAGGTGATAATAGACATCAAGACAAACAATTTTTGTGCAGGAAACCAGAATCGCAACACACTTATTCAATCAAAAATAAAGTGCATCTCACTCCAGATCAAATTTGAATTTTCGTTTGTTACTTTAATAATATTGAAGATATTGTAACTATATTTTCAACATAGTTACTTTGATTTCTGTGAATCATGATAAATACTGGAAATTTCCACCATTCATATCTAAACTACACTGAGCTAGATATTCCTTTGTTCAGAGTGCAGCTGACAGTACTACTTAAACTCACTGTGTCACTGGCCAAAATTCAGCCACTTCCAATAGTATCATCATATTTTCTACAATCAAAATTAAGTCATCAAGTGGTTTACGATGCAAATATCGCTAAAATAACTTCATTGTTGCTAAAGTTTTAAACAAAAATTCAGTTTCAGCTTGCGGCGACACACTCTGTGTTTTTGATTGAATGTATTGTATTTTTGATGGAATAAGTGGATTGAGATAATGTTTCTTGTTCAAAAAAACGTTTGCCTTGACCACTTTATCTAAACAGAAAGCTTGTTCCAAGATGTATGAACATCCTGTATGTTTACAACCTCTGAATATGATTGCCCATTCCAGACATCTGCTCTCTGGTTCATTTAAAATCTTCCTTGCCAAATCAAAAGGAGTAGGAAAGTTATTCTTGCTGACTTGCCAGCATTTTAATATATTGTATTGTTTTACTTTAGTCCCTTCCTGCCAAATAAACACTGCAAAATGTTTCTTCTAATTCATTCAAAAAATGCCTTTGATTTTAAAGTATTTGTTATAGAAGATAAGAACATTTTATAAATGTATTTTAATTCACAGAAGTTACAAAGTTTAAAGCTTTATTAATGAAAAAAGTTTTAAGACTATGCTCTTTTTAAGTTATAACTCACAGCACAGATTTTTTTTTTTTTTTTATGCAAAGGTTTCTTCTAAAAAGGTCTAGTTCATAAAATGGTAGTATCTGTGTTAAATATTAAGTAAAAATCTTTTATAATTTAACTTTTAATAAGCTTAAACTCTGAAATATAAAAATATTCGGTATTCGGCTTCACTGTTACTAATTGGTAATCGGTTTACTTGTGGGCCGAATATTCAATTTATACAATTTTCAAAATGATTAATATAATCTCCTGAATCAAAATGTCTTTCATTTTGCTTACAAAATCATTAATTTTATGCTTACCAGTTTTACTCTCAGTGTTTATAATGAAAAATTTGGCACGTGTGCACTGTTAAAATTCTTCAGCTTTCGATGCAGACACACTCCACCGCTTTTAGAGAAAACAGTTACTTTCAGTATATTATGGAGCATTTTCATTTGTCAAAATAGAGGTATTCTATAAAAGCGGTGGGGTGACTATGCAGCAAAAGCTGCAGATTTTTAACAGTGTGAGCAGCATACATTTCATCTAAATTATCATCAGATGAAATTTTTTTTAAAATTATCAATACAGTTTATTTTATTTCTAACAACTATTGACAATTTTAAAAAGATTTTTATCTAGCGTTAATTAGATGAACTGGTTGTTGTTCACACGTGCCTTCCTTTTCTGTTACCATTAAATTAAAATGAAGAAAAGGATTATTTTATTTAAGTATGAAAAAAATAGAAATAAAAAATTCTGTGACAACATTCACACACTGTCTGTATTTTCTGATTCGGCTTGCACATGTAATTTATTCTGAAATGTGGAAGTTTGTTTAAAATCCAATTGCATTTTGGTCTGGTTATATAAAAACACAATATTGATACTGTTACTACAATGCAAAACTGTTGAATACTTTATGATTAAATTGCTTTACTTTTTGCAAAATATAAAAATAGTTTCAAAGGAGAATGTAATATAATATTTAGTACTTTGTGAAAGTTGTTTAGATTCTTTCCAGTGAGGCTTCAGATTTGAGACTTTATGTGTAGAAGTAACTTTCTAAAAATAAAAGGGAAGTTTTTCTGATATCATAGTTCCTAAAAGTTAAGCATGAATACTGTGTAAAGTGATATGAATGAAACATCTAGCTAGCTTATAGAGTGAAACATTGTAAACAAGTATTAAAAAATATTTATGCATCATGAAAAAAAAGGAAATCAAAGCTAACAAAATCTGGTTTTGTTTATTGGCGGAATCACAGTCTATCGTAATTTTATTAAGGAATGTGGTTACACCTATGCGATGATTGTTCATATTCTCAAGAAGAACATTATTCAAATATTTAAGCAAAACATTACAAACCTTGCATATATCTTGGTTATTTCTTTTGTAATGATCTAATGTATCTCCCAACAACCTCCCATATGTGCTATATGAGATTGAGGAACTATTAATCTCTACTTTTTCTCTTGAATAGATGAGTACAGTACATTTATGCAAGAGTCTGAAAAAAGTTGCCTGAAATTTATAAAATACCATGCTAAATTTTGTTTAGGCAAAGTTAGTCTTTTTTGGTTTTCTCTAAATGAAAAATAGTTCACTTTTTAGAACATAAATATCATATATTATGATGGAAGAAGTGGATGATATTAAGTATGCTTAGGTGGGGCAGGACAAAAAAAATTGTGGTCTGCCTTTAATAAAATATTTTAATTTTGAATAAAAATTAATTTGCAATTTATTTTGTCACTTATAGGCGATCAAAAACATCCTACCACAATATACAAGTTCTTTAATCAACTAAATTTCAAGGACTGCTGATATGAAAGTTCCCCACTCCCTCTTATGTATAACCACTAATTTTTTTTTATTTGTTAAATCTTACTTTTAAATAAATATAGCCATTTTAGGTTTAATTTCAGAAGATTAAATAAGATAATTAATAATATGAGACACATTAGCTTCATGTTACTAGCATGTCCTCGAGCATCAGTCTGCCAGATTCCAAGCCGAAGTATTTATTTACTGAGTTGTATGTAGCATATGCTGCCATCTGGTGTCAACATACGCACTAAATACATTAGAGTTAACATGTCGTACAAAATATAATATCTTTTGTAATAAGTTCACAGCATGTTAAAATGGAAATTTCTGAAATATATTTACATTATGATTTGTAATTTGACAGCTTATTATGAGATATGAAAGTAATTCAAAAATTTTGTAAAACAGGGTAAATATGTTTTTCTTTCAGGAGGTGTTTTTTTTTTTTTTTTTTTTGTAAATATGTACCTGTTGATGATAAATTTCAAAACATATTATTTTCAACTTGATGTAAAATTTTATATATATTGGGTCATCTTAAAAGTTCTGTGTTTTTTCAAAGAGAAGTGAAGTTTTGTCTAGTTACTTATCTACTGTTGATAAGGAGTGACCTTGAATGACCCGAATATGTACATTCAGTCTTTTCTGCTTGCGTTGCATAATTCTTGTTTGGGGTGTGGCATAATTTTTGTTTCAGTGCAGTGCTAAGAATGGAGAACCAAAAATTAATTTTTGTCACTTATGCTCTTTTATTTCATGAAAGGTGAAAATACCAGTCAGACTGCTCATAAAATTTTTGATGTATATGGACAAAGGACTGTTTCAGATGACACAGTTAGAAGGTGTTTTGAGAGGTTTAAGCGAAGAAATTTCAGCCTCAAAGATGATGCCCTCTCTGGACTACCATCATCATCTGTAAAGGATGACACCTTAAAAGAAGCTATACCTGAAAATCCATGTTATGCAGTTCAGGAACTATCACACAGACTAAATACTCCAAAAACTGCAGTGTATGATCATCCGATAGCTCCTTTTAAAAGATATCCTCTTTTACAGATGATGATGGTTGCAGGCATCATCTTCAAGGCTGAAATTTCTGCACTTAAACTTCTCAAACCACTTTTGAACTGTGTCATCTGAAACAGCACTTTCTCCACATACAGCACAAATTTTATGAGCAGTCTGACTAGCATTTTTGCCTTTCTTGAAATAAAAGAGCATAATTGATGAAAATAAACTCCTTGTTTCTCCATTCTTAGCACTGCACTGAAACGAAAATTACGCCACAACCCAAGCAAGAGTTATGCAATGCAAGCAGAAAAGATTGAATTTACATGTCTGGATCATTCAAGGTCAATCCTCATCTAGCAGTAGCAAAATATAAGTAGAAGAAACTGTGCTTTGCTTTGAAAAACCGCAGAACTTTCCGGAAGACCCAATGTATAAAAACATTCTGACTGCAATTACAACTTGTTTGAATTTAAATATTTTTCTAAACATTTTGTAAATATATAAACATTTCTTCTTTTATAAATTTGTGAATAATATAAATATTTTGAACATAACTATTTAAAAAAATGTATAATTTTCAATTTTTGTTATTTTTTTTTTGTTGACATTTATTTCTCTTTCATTGCAGATATAACATCCATATTCAACCCGACTTTCAAGAAAAGGCAAGTGTGTTTTTATATTTTTCTTTCTTATAGTTTCAATTCTCTTACGTTTCTTATAGTTTCAGTTCTGTATCTTTCAACAGTTTATAAGTGTCATTCTTTAACCATTTCTACCAGGGTTGTCAAAAACACATTCTTTTTCAGAAAAAATAAAAAAATGTTTCTACTGCTTTCGCGATTATTTCTACGGATACTCCTTCACTTCTTGTCCGCTTTTTTTCGCAGGTTCTTCATATTCTAAAGTGGGGTCCGTATTCATTTCCAAATTACTTGTGAGTTCATTTTTGTCGATGCTCCTAGAACGCGAGCCACAGGTACTGCCAAAATTTTCCATGGTTGAGCACCTCGGGAACTGCCCCCATAGGCCCTGCCCATGCCCTCTTTTCGTCCCATAGCATCATGCGAGGAGTTAGTTCCCGATGTTCTTTAAAGCATACTCAAGTCAGTGCAGTCCAATTAGTTATATGTGATTGTGAAAATGTGGTCACAATCTTTTGTTTTTTACTAAATGAAACATGGAACCTTCACCAACTTCACACTGGCAACAACAGGTTACGTAACTGTACTGTAAGCTTTCTTTTCTACCACACAGAGTGGCTTTCCTGCATAGCTAACGACCTGGAGAAATCAACAAATGACAGAAATATATCAGCCTATAACTTTTCAGCAGTTGCATTCGGACGGGTAGTATACATTTTCTTGATCCCCATGGCAAGAGCTTTCCAACGACACCACTCTCAAGGAAATCCCGATTTAGCAGTTGGGACCTTCCGTAGTTTTTTTTAGACCGTTGACCAGGCCCCTACCTGCCAGGCTTTTGCCTAGTTTAACGAGTTGCTACCTGGCAACAGGGCGAGGATTCACATTGCTCTCTGCTTGGCAAAGATTTGTTTGTTAAATCTATAGGCCGACATGCGTCTTGATGCTTTAATTGCTTTTTCTTTTTTGGCCGGTTTCTAATTGATTTTTGATGAGACGGCTGGAGGACTTTATACCCTCGACGTATTTTACATGCAGACCTTCCGTAGTTAGAGTAAAACAGGGAAAATATTCATTCTTCTTTGACCAAAACTGACTGAGTTCTGAAACTGGCTCTATATTACTACTTCTAGCACTAAAACATCATCTGAACGTTTTCACTCATAATGCCATGTAACAACTGAGTTATGCTTAAAAAGTTGCTCATGTTGTATTCTGTTTTACAATGATTAAAAATGAATTTCATTCAGTTCCAAGCGCTCAGCCGTCATCAATTCTAAACTAATTGAGGCATTCACATGGAAAAGGTAGTAAGTCAAGAAAACCTAATTTTAAACGGGAAGGAAAAAACGGTTTTACACTGCTAAATTACAGTTTTATTCGCAAAAATAAGTATATGAGATCCATGTATCCATAAGCTACTGTCAACACTGACTTACTGCTCTTTCCATGCCAATGGCACGTTTTACTACTTCTTCTATTAAAAATCTCAAAATCGATTTTTCTTGACTTACTATCTTTTTCCGTGTCAATGCCTCAATTGACCAAATGACTTCCCGATTGGTAGCCGAAGGTAAAATTTACTGAACAATCCACATAGGATGTTAAAATTGGGTGTTATTACATTTATAGTTTGTTTACAGCAGCACATAAAATATTTCTGTTACATCATGGTCTATAGGGAAAAACCATTTGCAATGCACTTTATTGTTTTTACGATCTTTCAAACATAAGGTGATTCATATGCATCACTGAAGTGGACTACAACATGCTTTCTCATTAGTATAGAATAAGCAGCATTTATAGTAAGTTTACAGGGATGCACAAAATAATTCCATTGCAATGACATATCGTACAGAGTCTTGAAGTAAATAGTGTGGAAATAACAACTGAAACCGTATCCAAAAAATTACATTTTCACCAGAGGCGCTATGATCGAGTCTATTGCTATGAATGAATAGAAATCCAGCATGTTTTTAGATATTTATGATGCAATTTAAACTACGAGAAACTTATTTTTAAAAGATAAATTTTGCGGAAAACAGAATTAAAAAGATTTATGTTGTAATATGCGGTACATTAGGAATGAACGAAAATTCAGGCATATATTTTAAATGCATCTTTCACTTGAATGATTTGCAGAACACTTTATTTTCAGATTGCTCAGTTACAAAACCGACTTATTTTTGTGATCTCTATACATACTACACTAGTGTGCAAAACTTAAGCAACAAACACAAAATGCTAATTTCTGAACACGTGAGTACTCAAAAGGAAATTCTATAAACAGCAAGTGTAGAAAATAGGTACTACCCTAACAGCACAGACAGTCGATGTGAAGTCTTCTTGACATCACAAATGGTCACAATTGTCACAGTCACTACAATGAACAGAAATGTGATATCTTTCATTCCTCTCATTTTGTCACTCCACTGAACAGTCACCATGACTGATGCTTTTTGACGAGTCACCAGGTGACTTTACAATGAAGTCATCCTGTGACTCTCATGTGACTGTCATTTTGACACTCCATTGTAAAGTCATCATGATAGCTGTTCTGTGACGAGTTCCCAAGTGACAGAAAATGAAATCATCGGGTGACTTTTCACAAAGGAATGCAATGATGACTTCACAATAGAGTGTCGATCACCGGAAAGTCACCATGAGACTTCATTGTGACATTATTTGGCTACTCATCACAATGCAATGCTCACAATGACTTCAAAATTCAGTCTTCAACTGACAGTGACTTGAGAATCACAAGGTGAATTCATTGTAATGTCACCTGGTGACCCATCACAAAGCGACAGTCACAGTGACTTTTCAGTGTTAACAATCATTTGAGAGTAATAATGAGACAATGAAATATCCCATATTTTAATTCACCGTAGCGATTGTGACACTTCTAACCATGTGTGACGTCAAGGAGACTTCACATCGACTGGCCGTGCTGTTAGGGTAGTACCTCTTTTCTACACTTGCTCTTTATGGAATTTCTTTTTGAGTACTCACATGTACAGAAATTAGCATTTTGTGTTTGTTGCTTAAGTTTTGCACACCAGTGTATTTTTTTTAGCTATATAGAGCTGATTTTATAACAGTAATAAGTAACTACTTCATATTTTCGTCACAGGATTACAACCTTCTCACCGCCGCGAACTGATATATCCATTCACTATGTTGTAGGTTTCACAGCAATAGAAGCATTGTTTAAATTGATATAATTCTACAAATATAATATATAGTTTATATAGTTTAAATATATAGTTGAATATATAGTTTAAATACTTTTTCTAATTTTTTATTGCCCCATCTTAAATAAGAAAGAGCAAAAATTATAATTTCTTTTAAATAAAATCACTAATTCTCACTTTCTACAAAGCATAAATCAAATCAATGAATTTTTCCTAATCTGAGACGCTTCAAATTAACGCATTGTAACATAATTTTTTTAGAGCAATATGAATTGTAGTCCTGAAATTAGGCACGATTTTTATAATAAACATTGAACATAAAGTATGTAGTGTAAAATCCTGAATGTAACCCCTCCTCCCCCCCCTACTCTCTTTTTTTCTTCAAAAGCAAAAACAGTTAAATTTGGGAAGAGGGCTCATAATCAAGATTTGTTTGAAAAATTCATAAAAACCCCCGTTTTTATCATTAATTTAAAAGTAAAAGTAAATACAGGGGTGAAAATGTTTCATATTTTGCCAGATTTCAACTAAAAAAATCTCCCTAAGCACACAAAATTTAAAATGCTTAAAAATCTTTATTTTTTTCTACATTTGCTGTTTTATGGCAACACTAAATAGTCATTTAAATCCCCCCTCCCCCGCGAAATTACTACTGCCCCTTTAATACGAAACATGTATAATTCTGCCTTTCTAATTTTTTCTTATTATAAATTTATTTGCTGACCTCTTTATAGTAACAATAAATAAATAATCATGTTACTGAATTACCTCCTCCTTCCAAAATCTCTGTTTCTCATGCCCTGCTTCCTCCCACCCTTGTTTCTTTTTTATCCCACTTCCCTTCCCCATACGTCTCACAAAGTTTACAATATTTCATTTTAATTTTTCTGCTCTACTTGTGATTTTGTTGTAACAACAGTTAAATAAGCAACTGAATTACCAGCCCCCCTAAAAAAAGTCTACTTTTTTGCCAATGCCCCTTTTAGAAGTTTAAAATATTTAAATATTTTAAGTTTTTCTGTACTTTGTGATTTTGTAGTAACAATATTTAAATTACCATCAGAATTATCCCCCTACCTGCAAAGAAAGTCTTTTTTGCTCAAGATTTTTAACATATTGTGCCACAAGCTTTGCCACAGCTTAATCCTTCTCACAATTTTAATCCATTATCTAAAAATGTTGTTGGTATCTAGTTAGTAGTTTTTGTATAAAAAAATAATGCTGAGTAATTTATGTTATGATGTAATTTACTTAAAATTTTTGTTCCAAATGACAAAAAATTTCCTAAAATATATGAATTGACCATGAAATTACGGTGTGTAAATATATTGTTTTATGAACAAATTATGAATTTATTTGAAATATGTATCTATGATAAGCAGTACGAGGATTTAATTTGGTACTAGTGTTTAAAACAAATGTTGTAGTAGCTATACTTATTATCTATTGCTCCAAATTTTTTGCAGTTTTTTTTTATAAAAATATTAATTAAAATATCAACTTGAAAAAATGCTAGCACCCAGTTACCGTTTCTTTTCTTATATTAAGTTGCATCAATTTCAAAAATTGAAATTCTTCAGAAAGGATATTAAAATAATATAAATTTAATACACTTTATATGAAAATTCTAAATTAATATTTTTTTAGATCCAAAGCAAGACCAAGCACGTTGAACCCCACAATTGAAGATTAATAAAGCATTTCCTTCAGAATAAAAGAAGCAGTTATTTTCAATACACATTGCTAAAAGAAAATTTTATTGTATGAAGAGCCACCATTTTAAAAAAGAAAATGTCTATGACTCAGCTTCAGTATGAAACAGATAAGAAGCCATTTGTTTGTGAACTATGTTTGACAGGATTTTCTGAAAGCGGTCATGTTAAACTACATCTTTGTACACATAAGAAAGAGAAGCTATTTGTTTGTGAAGTCTGTTCAAAAGCATTTACTCGAAACAGTCACCTTAAACAACACCTTCGAACACACACAAATGAGAAACCATTTATTTGCAAAACATGCTTGAAAGAATTTTCTGAAAGTGGTTCTCTTAAAAGACATCTTCGAATACACACAAATGAGAAACCATTTATTTGTGAACTATGTTTGAAAGGATTTTCTGAAAGTGGTTCTCTTAAAAAACACCTTCGAATACACACAAATGAGAAACCATTTATTTGTGAAATATGTTTGAAAGGATTTTCTCAAAGTGCTAATCTTAAAACACATATTCGAATTCACACAAAAGATAAACCATTTATTTGTGAACTATGTTTGAAAGGATTTCCCGATCGTGGTCATCTTAGAGAACACCTTAGAAAACATACAAATGAGAAACCATTTATTTGTGAAATATGTTTGAAAGAATTTTCTGAAAGTGGGTCTCTTAAAAAACACCTTCGAATACACACAAATGAGAAACCATTTGTTTGTGAAATATGTTCTAAAGGATTTTCTCAAAGTGCTAATCTTAAAACGCATATTCGAATACACACAAAAGAGAAACCATTTATTTGTGAAAAATGTTTGAAGGAATTTTCTCAAAGAAGTTCTCTTGAAAGACATCATCGAATACACATGTATGAGACATAATTTGTTTGTGAAATATGTTCGAAAGGATTTTCTCTAAGTGCTAATCTTAAAACACACATTCGAATACATACAAAAGAGAAACCATTTATTTATGAAATATGTTTGAAAAGATTTTCTGATAGTGGTCATCTTAGAGAACAGCTTCGAACACATACAAATGAGAAACCGTTTATTTGTGAAAAGTGTTTGAAATATTTTCTCAGAGCAGTTCTCTTAAAAATCATCTTCGAATAGATACAAAAGAGATACCGTTTATTTGTGAAATATGTTTGAAAGGATTTTCTGAATGTTGTCACCTTAAATGTCACATTCGAATGCACACAAAGGAGAAACCATTTATTTGTGAAATATGTTTGAAAGGATTTCTCATAGAAGTTCTCTTAAAAATCATCGTCGAATACACACGAATGGGAAACCATTTATTTGTGAAATATGTTTGAAAAGAGTTTCTGAAAGTGGTTATCTTAAAAAACACCTTCTAATACACACAAATAGAAAACTATTTATTTGCGAAATATGTTTCAAAGGATTTTCTCAAAGTTGTAATATTAAAAGACACCTTAGAATATACACAAAAGAGAAACCATTTATTTGTAAAATATGTTTCAAAGGATTTTCTCAATGTAGTTCTCTTGGGACACATCTTTGAACACATACCAATAAGAAATCATTTTTGTGTGAAATATGTTCAAAACGATTTTTCCCAAAAGTGGCTTTTATACAGCATATCTGTATTCATATAAAATAGAAACCCTTTGTTTGTAAAACACAATAGAATAATATTTTCTGAACCTAGTTCTCTATGAAACCATCTTTGAACAAGTTCAAATAAAGAACTATTTTGTTTGTTTTAACATAAACAATGTTCACACGTCTGAAGATTTTTTAAAACACAAAAGATTCAGTCATTGTGAAAGTTTAAAATATTAAACCATGTAGGTAATCGTTCACGTTTTTACCTGATGTAAAAATAATTGTTAATGAAATCGGCAGGGAAGAGTGCCATGCAAGACTTCAAATGATCACGCCTTCTTCCTGATCACGTGGAATGACAGAGTTTGTTATTAAGACAGTTTTTACGAGGTATGTATAAATTCAAGGCCCCGATGTAATTACAGGACTGCTAGCGGGCTTTAGCCAGCTAGTACAAAATAGAAACCCTTTGTTTGTAAAACACAATAGAATAGGATTTTCCGAACCTAGTTCTCTAAGAAACCATCTTTGAACAAGTTCAAGTAAAGAACTATTTTGTTTGTTTTAATGAACGCCAACGTCATGATGTTACTACAGTGATATCTTTGAAATGTAACAATCTGTTGCAGTGTGTAATTATGTTCAATAATACTTGTTGTGTTCATTGATATATAGTTACATGTACCATGATATCCGTTATAAACATCGTCTTACGCATTATGCCATGAATGATATACACTAATATTCACTTTAAAGATGGGTTTAAAACCACACAACAAAACTATTCGATTTCTAAAATAAACATACAGAAATCAAAATAATAATCAAAATACAAATTTACTATTCATAAAAGGTTGTGTACAGTGTGATTCAGATCTCATGAGCAAAAAATAAAGAGAATTACACACCCATAGCACAGAAAAGGGTGGGGGGAGATAGGTGGAGAAAAATCCTTGAGGACTCTGCTTAAAAAAAAACGAGTTCTTTCTATTATAAGTTTGATACAATTATTTAAAAAATATATTTTGGAACTTTGAAAGTTTAATTCCTAATTTTCTGCAGAATGAATGGGTGTAAAAAAAAAACCACTGCTTAAAGTTATTTTATAAGTTTATTCTGATTTAATAATCTTTCAAGATTATATATATATATATATATATATATATAAAGGAAATACCCCATTTAAAAAGAAGTTGTAAATTGTACGTTAAACGTGACAAAGGAGGTGGATTCGTACTATAGCTAGTTATATAAATATTCAGATCTTGATGATTTTTAATTCTGTGAAACGAATGATATCATCTGCAGATTCATTTCTGTCATAAAATAAGTATCTCGGTCGCTTCGCTTGACGATTCAACCTCGGTAGTTCCTATAACAAGAAAGCACCGATTTATTTTAAATTCAAATTTCTTACTAAATATTTTTATTAATAACTTCTAAAGTGTTGATTCGATTTTCATAAAATTTGAAATGCCTCGCCAAAATTCTGCAAAGATAATACATCTTCAATTTCAAACTATTCGGTTGGGTAGTTTTTGCGTCGTTCTATGCGGACAGACGGACGGACCAGACGACGACAATAGGTGCTACGTATTTATATAATTACGAACGCACCTAATAATGCATCTCGTTTGTATACAATACTTCTGTGTACAGTGGTGTGGAAAATTCTTCTCAACTTACTTGTATAACTCGAAACGCAAGCATACAGTTACATTTGTATATTATTATCTGAATAGTATGTACTTTGGCTGAAAAAAAGTGAAGTATGTATCCTTATGTACCTTGGCTGATTTTGCAGCTAAAAATATGCAACTGGCACAAGATGTTTATTTCGTCATGCATGTCAAAATTTCAAAATAGCCCAAAATGCCCAATTTTTACAAAAAGTAAATAACAGTGTCGTAGGTACTTTTTTTAGCATGTGGGGCAAGATGAAATTCTGCTCCCACTACCCTCTAAATTAAAAAAACACCACATTTTTAATGACGATAGAAAATTCCTTCCAGATTGTAGCGGGAGGAAAATATAGCTTCATTCTTCCTTGTTTTTAAAAATTCAGCTAATTTTTCTCAAACACATTAGGCTAAAATGCATAGAACCTGATTATAGAAGATTCCCAGCTTTTATCAATACTGAATTTCAATGGAAATTTTCAAAAAAAATTGTCAGCTATCGTCAAGTGTGCTTCAGTTATGGTGACCTACATTTATTGCCAAATTTGGCAATATTTAGACAAATATTGGCAGGCTTGGCAAGAATTTGATGTTAGCGGATATGACTGTAGTTTTAAAAGCATATGAGAGAATAGCAACAATGATTACAACAGTAAAAGTAAATTTGGGGGATACCACGTTTGTGCTTAAACTCATAAACTATACCCGATTATGGAAAAAAAATCTGCCTTGTTTCGTTTACAAAATGCATACATTCTTTGGAATTTCCAAAGAAGTTGATGTTGCAGTGATATGTCCTAAATAATTTAAGTAACTTTTTAAAAATGTGGTCCTTACATTTATAGATCATTCATAGGGAAAGTATGAAAAAAAATGTTCCGAAAAATTAAAAATTTTGGGAAAAGTTTGGTTTTAAAATTTTCTTTAAAACATTTTAACACAACATTTATTTTATCTCAAGAATTGCTATACTTCTTTGATTAAATCATAAAACTTAAAGAAAAAATCATTTAATAATATCAATAAAAACTGCGGTACTTCTCTATTATCCCGTCGACCCATTTTCATAACAAACAAGAACGAAAAATTATGCGTCAAGCATAGATTATGTAACACTTTCCAACGCTTCCAAAATAATTTTACTAATCATTACCGTTTAATAAGCTGAAAGGTAACATCTAAGTAAACAATTTGGAAAACGCATAATACATTTAAAAACGTAATTTCAGAAATTTCCAACATATATAATATTCGTAAAAATATCCGAATACTTTTATTCAGCCCTGTATATGATCTATACATTTGTATATATACTACATAGAATGCTAAATTTTAGTTTAGTTTGGAAACGCGTAGCACAGTTTAAAATTCTACTTCTGGAGTTTTTGTCCATAAACGGAAATGTGTTCACAAACTTTTGTGCTGCTCTGTATATAAACTACGGAATTTATACACAGCTAACAATAGACAAAAAGTGAGTTAAATTTAAAATCGCATTCAGCAACTTAAAACGCACTTCCAGGAATTATTATTAACAGACAGTAGAGAATTCCTTTGTGTGTCCCTGTAAATGAACGATGACTGCTATACACACAATATTCTGTAGTAAGTCTCTTGTAATGCACCTTAGTGATATATATAAATTTCAATGCGCTTAAAATAGTGAAACATTATTTAAATAAACCGCAGACGATTTTTCTCCATAGACGTAATGAAACGGAATTCTTTTGACTGTCCCTGTAAAGTAACTATAAGTGCTATGCACACCCTATTCCATATTAAGCTTCTTGTAATGCACCTTAGTGTGTATATATCAAATACGATGTGTTTGAAATTGTGTAACATCATTAAAATAAACCGCAAATGATTTTTCCCCATAGACCGTAATGTAACGGAATTCTTTTGAGTGTCCCTGTAAAAAAACTATAAGTGCTACATACTTCCGTTGAAATAGGGAACATGCTATAGATAACCACAATACCATATAAAAATTTCAGAGCAGTCCGAGCCTATTTACGGGAGTTAGAGCACGGCCAGACGGCCATACGGCAGACAAACCGAAGTCATAAACACTTTTCAACTAGGTTGGAAAGTGTTAAAAACTATCGCCAAACTGTAAGATTAAACTCCAAAAATGCAGTCCCATTGACTTGATGTCAGAAGCATTCTACGTGTTTGTTACGTCATCAAGTGGTTTTTAATTCGACATTTTTCATTATGTTTTACTGATTTATGAGTTGTTTCATTCATTAAAATAACAATTGTGTCCTTAAATTCTTATATTTTATTTATATATTTATTTTGATAGTCCAATGGCAACGTTCTCCCGTATATTTGGCGTTACAGTTTGGCGATAGTTTTTTGTTATGAAAATTGGTCGACGGGATAATAGATAAGTAGCAAAACTGCGCTTTAAAAATTTACAACCTTGTTTTCTAATTTTAATTATCGTAAAATGTTTTCCATGATTAATCCAAAGCGAAAGAAAGAGATATATATTTGTCCATTGAGATAATATTTCACTTTTTTCTGTTTCTTTTTAATCAGGATGTTAATCAGTTAATCTTAGTTTGAAAAACTATCTAAAAAACTACAAAGTTTATGATCTTTTTGTTTAAAAGTAGCGGCATAACTTCGGTTGTATCCCTGAAACTTCTAACGTGGTTTAGCCATAAAAAGTATGCAGATCTCTGCAATGGCATAATTGATTTATAATAAATCGTGGATACATTGAGCCAGGAATTTGTTTTCTAATTAACTCCAGAATTTTGGTATATGCTCTGCCTGTTTTTCTGGTGGATTTAATGAATTTTACTTTTATTTGTTTTATTAAATTTTACTCTTTTTTTTTTAAATATTTAGAAAACATAATGAAACATTTTAGTTACAAAATTAGGTACTTTTCCATTATCCCATCGACCACTTTTTATAACAAAAAACTATCGCCAAACTATAGGATTTAGCGCCAAAAATGCAGTCCCATTAACTTGACATCAGAAGCATTATACGTGTTTATTATGTCATCAGGTAGTTTTTAATTTTGACATTTACCTGTATTTTTCATTATGTTTTACTAGTTAAATTTGTTAATTAAAATAACAATTGCGTGCTTGAACAGTGGTGGCAGGATATTAAAAGCGAAAAAGCATTGGAAATATGTTGCGATGCATATTAACGTGCAACAGATCAGTTTCAATTGACGTCACAAACATTTATTCACCAGCCGAGAAGGATAATTAAGAAAAATAATGTAATTAAATAAATATGCAAGATTATTTTTTTCTGTTTTTATAAATATGTGTATATATTGTTTAAACTTACTGATAGTTGACACTTTGGTAAGTGGGGCTTTTCTGAATTTCTTGTATTTTATTATTCATTTATTTATTTATTTTGATAATGGCAAAATTCTTCCATTTGTTTATTTGGCGTTACAGTTTGGCGATTTTTTTTAATGAAAAGTGGTCGACGGGATAATGGAGAAGTATCCAAAACTATGTATGATTAATGTTATCCTGTTGATTAATGTTATCTTATTTTTGGAATTATCTATTATACTTGTGTGTATATTCAATAAATAAAGATTTTCATTCATAATACAGGAATTCATTTTTATTTATTGTACTATTTTATTTAACTTTGTTGATTTGTATGTAAAGATTGAATTTTCTAAATGATTTTTCATTTACTTCCTAATATGCTAGAATTATAAAAATTATGTACGCAGGTGTATTTCTAAAGGCAATACTGAATTTAATTTTTTAAGAACTTAATTATAAATTAATAAAGTAATTTTAAGGCATTTTCTGTTAGACGGCCCGCAGTTGATAAATCGCCATGTAATCTTTATGGTTGTAATAGTTACGAATTACAAAAACAATGGAGTGATTTATACACCAAACTAAGCTTGCCAAAACATACCAACTTACTGTGAAAGTGCAACAACGAAACCTTTTAAACACTAAAATGTAGAAAAGATAAATAGTGTAATAATTAAAACAACTCTTATCATTAAGTCAATATTAAATAAATTATGATTATATGTTGAGAATCTCGAATAGATAGTTTAAATAATATTTTTTTCTGTTGCATATCTAAAAAATAAACAGAGTAAACATTATAATTAAAACAAATAAATAAATTCACAAGTTTGTACATTCTACTAAACGGAAATCAAATTTGTAAACTTTCAGTTATCGATTATGAGCCCAAATTAACGCATTGTAACGGAAATATTTAGGAACTTCATAAATATCAGTCGTGCAATAAAGTGTGATTCCTAAGATAAACATGAAATGTTTATTAAAGCATTATTTCTTTTAGAATTTACTTTTATTAATAATTAAAATGCATTAGAAGACTCTTTACTTATGAAAACAACACTGACCTCCAAAAAGTAAAAGAAAAAAATCGATCTTTCAAACGTAATATGTTTACTGCTTCTTTAAGGGAACTGAGTGTTCTTCTTTGCAAAAAATGATGAAAATATAATTTAAATTTTTTTTGCTCAGAAATATATTAAGACAACATAATATGTTCTAGTGAATGATCCAATGATTATAAATATGAGAAACTGCATCCATTTTGTTTTGAATAAGTTGCAATGTATTAATTAATTTTCTCAGTTAAAGTTTGGTTTTTTTTACATTTTGGTACTTTTAAAATCATTTTTAAAACATTACGTGAAAAAAAATACACTGATTATATTATTTTTAAATACAGTAGATAAAAATGCCTTTTAATAAAAATAGTTAATATATTTTCCTGTTCTTTTTTTTCTTCTTCGTTGTATTTAATTTTCTGCAAGTTTAAGTGTTCATTTAATAGTTCAGATACTTTAAATGTTTGTTTTCTTTGTTCAAGGCTAAATGAGCATTTAAATGATTATAGCATTTAAATTTGATGCTGCATGCCTTAATAATGCTCGCAAAAGATTTTTGAAATTGTCAAATCCTTCTAAAGATTACACACCCTTACTTGCATGTAACAAAAGCAACAGAATAATTTTGATTTTTCTCCACTTCCACACAGTCATCTGAATTAGTCGTAGTAGGAAGACCTGAAAAGTCTTGCTTTGGTTTGTATACATTTCACGAAGGGAAAATTGGTGGGTAAGTTGGCCACATTTTATTATTTGATTTTTCTCAATGGCAGGAACAAAAAATACAGTAGAACCCCGATTATCCGAATCCCGGTTATCCGAAAATCGGCTTAACCGATACACCTTAAAACTCTTTCTTATATGGATATTGCATAAATGCAGGCAATTTATTGCATAGACACATAAAACACTTCATTTCTTTACAAAATAAGTTGTTTTTTGTTTTTCAACTTTGCATTGTTTCAATACTGCCTTATCACTCTACCGTTAAACCCTTTCAGGCACAGACAAAGTCTGTTCGTAAAATGAGAAATCACTGACTGACACCGGAATTTACAAAAGACTCTTTTAGAAAATATTAACTCCTTATTTTAAGCTTTTATTGTAGAAACAAAATTTTATTAAATATTCTTGGTGTTGAATGCAAGTTTTGAATTAAAATTAGGTTTGCCCGGAGTGGGACCACTTAGCTGGAAAGAGTTAATAAACAACATATATGATGCTGTTGTTGCATCTTCCTACACTTCAATATACTGAAGCGCTATTATCAACTCTTTTCAAGGCATTGAGATCTTCATGCTTAAAAAAACACATTTGCGCTTTAACCTTTTGATTACGGGCTTGGACTGACGACTATTTTTATATTCACTCGTACCAAAAAACAACAACAAAAGAACTTCTTTGTGGTACATTTCCCATGAAATTATTTTGGTATAAGTGTATGGCAGGTATTGGCATTGAAAAAATGGTGAAAATGGAATAACGAAATAGTATCTGGGACGACACATGTCCCAACCCTGTATTCAAAAGGTTAAAGTATTACTCATTATAAATAAAATTTGGAGGAAATTAAAACACGTGTAAACAGGAAGGTGAAATCGCATAGAATACGGACTCTAGCTGTTACTCCATCTAAGGCCCTTTATAAGGCTATTATAGGTGCTCTAGCTGCATCTAGAACTCTTATAATAGCAGCTAAGGCCCCTATTATAGGAGCCTTAGCTGCATCTACAGGCACGAACACGTTACCTGACTGTGCGGGAGCAAGATGGGTGAGTAGTGCCTTTTGGTAGAATAAATATAGGAAGCCTCCCGGTTATCCGAAAATTTCTATGGAATTCCGATTAACCGAAAATCCTTTGGCCCCATGCTTTTCGGATAACGGGGGTTTTACTGTAGTACTTTCAGTTATTTTAGATATATTTATAGTTTATATATTATATATTTACAGTTATATTTTAATTTAATAGAATCTAGATCAATTGTACAAGAACAAAATTTAACTTTCTAAACAAAACCAAAGCATTTGTAATTTAAGAGGAAAAATTTAGTTTCCTATGAAGTACGAATACTCTCTTTATTTACAGTTTCCCCAGCTGAATCCATTTTGCACTGGTTCCTAGATTGGTTCCCTGTTACACCAATACATTCATATAGAATGTCAAGAACATAAAAATCAGCTTGAAAACTTTTAGAGAAATAAAGAAATGCTCATTTGATATCCGAAATGTGATGCCAGCAGGGCCTTTTGTATTATAACCTGGAGGTTAGACCTTCCGTCTGCGATTGGCAGTTATGGATCCCTGCCATAGGCATATCGTAAAATAATAATAATAATTTTTTTAATTTTTTTGGGGGAGAGGGTTACAAATGCTTATTAATCACACACACACACACACATAAATATATATTATATTATATATATATATATATATATATATATATGCAAATTTTATCTTAAAAACAGCTCTAACGATTTTGACGAAATTTTGTATCCTACCGTTTTGGGGCACCAGAAATCCATTGGGCTGGGTCCCGTGTTTGAGAAAATTCAATGAGTGGGTCATATTGGGTCATCATGGGTCAGGGTCAAAGTAATTCTATCTAAAAAACGGTTCAAACGATTTTGACTAAATTTTGTATTTTACCATTTTCGGCCATGAGAAGACTATTGGGTTAGGTCACATGTTCTAGAAAATTCAATTAGTGGGTCATTTTGGTCATGGGTCAAGCTATTTTATCTTAAAAACGGCTCAGTGGATTTAAACTAAATCTAGTATCCTACAGTTTTAGGGAAAGAGAAGACTATTGAGCTAGGTTACATGTTCGAGAAATTTCGATTAGTGGGTCATTTCGGTCATGGACCATTATGGGTCGGGCTATGTTTATCTTAAAAACGGCTCAGACGATTTGAACTAAATTTTATATCCTACGAGTTTCGGGCACGAGAAGACAATTGGGCTTGGTCACATGTTCGAGAAAATTTGATTAGTGGGTCATTTTAGCAAATGACTATATAGGTCCTGTTCAACATTTATGTGCATTTGTGCAAGCATAGCACATATACAGGGTGATTTTTTTTAAAGTTGTGAAAGTAAAACCCTATAACAAAAGAACCACTGATCCAAATGAGCTGAAATTTCACCAGTATGCTCCCAAAGCAATTGGAATTTTTTTAGCGTGGTTAAAAAAAAGCTTAAAATTGCACCGACAGATGGCGCTGTATATGCAGTAAAGTCGGGAGACGAGATTGCACATGAAACACGCACAGTGGCAGTAAAAACGTGAAGCACGCGCACCTCGTGTTCATTATTCTACGGATATCCTCGCAATGACTGTGCCATTCACAGACTGTGCGTTGTTAGTGAAAGTTCATTATCAGAATAATGGCAGCGCAGCAACTGCTCTTAGAAGATTGAGGACACTTAAGAATTTAAGAAAAGATCCAATGATGACAGAAGACGGTTTCTGAAAGTACTGTGAATTGTATTTCCTCCCACTGACGACATTCTTTGTTTCTTTTAACTTACAGCACCATCTGTCGGTGCAATTTTAAGTTTTTTTAACCACACCAAAAAAATTCCCATTACCTTGGGAGCATACTGGTGAAATTTCAGCTCATTTGGATCAGTGGTTCTTTTGTTATAGGGTTTTACTTTCACAACTTTAAAAAAAATCACCCTGTATTCGTAAAAATGTTAACGTTTCTGTGAAAAATTCAAAAGTTTTTTTTTTATAGCATGCAGTTTTCAGCCAAATTTAACACCGCTTTCCAAAAACTTGACAAAAAATCGTATAAATAGTATACTGTGATTAAAATGTTAATATATTGAATATTGGATGAGATATAGGTATTTTTATGAAATAAATTTTAATTGCTTATGCGCGAATTAGAGCAAATATTTTTTTGTCGTGGTCAATACGATAGGGCAACTCATATAAAAAAACCAGTGAAATATCGTGAAAACTCAAAAAGTTACAGCAATAATTGTAAATTTGTGGAGAAAATCCCACTATATTGGACATGAATTTTTTTTATACAGGATTTATAGTTTTTCATATTTAATACTAGGGGGGCTCGGCCCCCTGCTCGCTACGCTCACCAACCACCCGCGTAATCGCGCCCTAGCCAAGCATTCTTAGTTCTGAGTTTGTTTTAATAGATCAAAATGACCTTTCCCGAATTCGAAACCTAGCTAGATGGATTTCTCGTGCTCGAATTAGTATAGGAAACACGTTTCGTGTAAATCGTTTGAGTATTTTTCCATTTATAACAAAAAACATTTCCAGCGCTGAGTTTGTTTTACCCTGTAAAAACGAATTTTCTTGTATTCGGAACCTAGCTAGATCTTTTTCTCGTGCTCGATTTAGTATAGGGGGCAAGTCTCGTGAAAATTTTCTCAGTCGTTTACTATATCATTCATAATCGGGAAAATCCCTTGCTCGTTTAATATATATGAATAATTGGGAAAATCCCTTGCTCGTTTAATATATATGAATAATTGGGAAAATCCCTTGCTTGTTTAATATATATGAATTTGGTGACAGTAATTGGGTCGACAGGATAACTAACAAGTACCAATTGTAGTGTTACGAATATTGTAAATAGTTAGTGTTTGTGCTTAAAAATAATGTAAATAGTTCAATTAAGCTCTATTTATAAGCTAATATTAATTTTTGTTGCATTGCAATATCTCAATTTGTTCATTTTTTGCAAGCGAGTAAACGCTATTGGATTTCAATGGGAGTCTATGGAAATTTGGCGAAATACTGGAAATAGCGCCAAGTTGGCGACAAACCCGGGTCTTTTCCCCTTGGTAAGACCCCCTAATAGCGTCCATCCCATCTAAATTCTCTACTTTCATGTTAATTCCCCCTAAGAAAAGTCAGAAAGCTCTGATCCATCAGATACGTTTCGCGGTATCTACACAGATTTTCATTGGTCCATTTCCAAACCATTACTTTTTTTTATATATATAGAAAGATACATATATTTAACTGATTCATTACGAACGCCAAAAAAAAAGTTTTTGGAAGAAAAATATAAATAATGTATTTAAATAAAATTTTGAAATTTAATAAAGCGATGCTTTTGTATTAGCCATATACCAAGAGTTGGTGACGTAAGAAATCGTCCAAGATGTCGCTGCGTACTGGAGGTTTTTTTATTCTGAAAATTTCCTCCACTTAAGCCCATATAGTTCGAAAACATGTCTTTTAAATTTGCAATTTCTAAGTATTACTAGCTGAACCGCCCGGCCTTGCCGGAGCTCGTGTAATAAACTTAAATCTCTGAAAAAACGAAACTCTGGCCACGGTCTCCGATGGCTTCGGCACAGTACACCGGGCATGCTCATACGCTCCAGAAACTTTTTTATATCCCCCTTCTACCGCCAGGGGAGCATTCTGTTCTAAACAAACCTCTTTCCGAACAAACCTCTGAGACAGGTCCTCGCTGCCTACGGCACCGTTATAGTAGGCGTACTACAAAATTGAGCTGGGTTGCAGAAGATGGGGACATTATTAGCAGAGTTCTTGAAATAAGGCACAGTTAGAGGAAATAACTTTCAGGGAGGTGCCAGGGGGGGGGAGGGAATGTTCGAGAGCCCGTCAGAAAATGACTCATTAGGAAGACCACTATGTTTAAAAATTCGTTTGTTTGGTTAAGCTAGAAAATTACAAATTTGACTTAAACTATTATTCGGAAATAGTCGTAACCGCGACTGATAAATTTACTTTAATGTAATAGAGTGTGATTATCAAGTTAATTATACTGTTTGGAATCAGTTGCATTAAAATTTTAAAGATAGTTGCTGAGTTACTGGGAAGGTAATTGTAATATAAATTGTAATGGTAAATGTATAGCTCATATACAGGGCTGCACCAAATATATCGACTACTTTTTTGACATTGGAAGGTAATTGATAAAACGGGTTTTTTAAATGTGTTATATGTTTTCGAAACTGTTTACTTGCATATCTTCTCTCACCTTTTTTATCGGTGAAGTTTCGTTACAGTATATTCTGAATGTGTTTCATAGTCTATGCTTGAGGGATGATTTTTCGTTCTTTTTAACACTTTCCAACCTAGTTGAAAAGTGTTTATGACTTCAGTTTGTCTGGCCGTCTGTCCATGCTCTAACTCCCGTAAATAGGATCAGATTGCCCTGGAATTTTTATATGTTATGGTCGTTATCTATAGCATGTTCCCTATTTCAGGGCTGCCACTGCCAAATGCCATACAAAATAGTTGCTTTAGTAGCCTACAATGAAAAAAATAGTAGCCAAAATAGTAGCATTTGCATAAAAATAGTAGCCAAAATAGTTGCATGCTTACTTAAGAAAAGAGGGGCAAGAATCCTTATTTCCCATAAAAATAACAGCATGAAAATCCACATTTTCCCTACTACTACCATCCAAATTTTCTACTTTTTGTATTTTAATTATAAAATCACACACACAAACGGAAAGAAAGAAAGAAGAAATTTTTTTAATTATCATCTGAGATATGCGATTAGAATGCTATTTGGTTTTTCCAAACTAAATAGAATATATTCTTATCTTGTGCTTGAGCATTACTGTGAGGCAACTAAAAACAATACAATTTTTATTGCATGTTATTAGCTGCTATTTTAATTCCATTTTGTAAACAAAAATTAACTGAACCAATTGAAAGTGGTTTTATCAAAAAAGGATGCATTTGATAAAGAAAATATGTGTACATACTAACCTATTCTTTAGAAGAAATTTTTGTAAAATAAAATAGCAAAATCATCCAAAAAAAAAAAAGTCTGATTTTATAGACACCAATGGGCCAAATAAAGCTATCTAAATAAGTAAAAAAGGCAAATATTCTAAATGTTTTTCTCACCATTTTAAATCTGTTATTAAATTGAAAAACTGCGATAGAAAACAAGATTTTCTTATTTCTAAGTAGCATTTATTTCAGCTCGTTTATTAATGTAAATTTTTGGAATGAAGCATTTATACGAGGTTAGAAACAAATACAATTCACGCAGCATAGTGAACAAATCTACAGTTAATAGTTTGTGGTTCATACGACAGTTAAAGGATTAAATGCCTTTAAAAACAATCAAAAATTGGACAAATATACTGTAAAGCATAAGGGTTATGGGTGGTAGCCAAACCAAAAATCAATAATTAGTTTTCCACTGAAATTTGGATGGTGGCATCTTTGCACTACATTTATATTGAAAGAGTATTTTTTTTTTTTCAAATGAAAGTTTTTACATATTTTAAAAATTGCATAAAAAACTTAAAAAATTTATACGGAAATATTAGATTGGGGTATTGGGTTAAAAAATTTGCAGTGCTGAGTTGTTTTTTTTTTTTTTACAAAAATAGTAGCTGGGACTGGAAAATAGTCTCCTTTTTTTGGTTTTCCTCTAAAATAGTCGCTTTTGAAGGTTTTTGGGCTAAAATAGTAGCCATAGTTGCCTGATGCTGAAAATAGTCGCTTTTAGTAGCATTCTAGTTGCAAATGGCAGCTCTGCTATTTCAACTGAAGTGTGCACTTATAGTTTTTTTTTCCAGGGGCACTCAAAAGAATTCCGTTACAGGACGGTCTATGCGGAAATATCATTTGCGGTTTTTTAATGATGTTACACCATTTCAAATACATTGTAATGGATATATATCACTAAGGTGCATTACAAGAAGCTTAATAGGGAATAGGGTGTGCATAGCACTTATAGTTACTTCACAGGGACAGTCAAAAGAATTCGTCTGTGGAGAAAAATCGTTTGCGGTTTAATTAAATAATGTTTCACTATTTTAAACGCAATGAAATTGATATATATCACTAAGGTGCATTACAAGAGGCTTACTACAGAATAATGTGTGTATAGCAGTCATCGTTCATTTACAGGGACACACAAAAGAATTTTCTACTGTCTGTTCACAATAATTCCTGGAAGTGTGTTTTAAGTTGCTGAACGCGATTTTAAATTTAACTCACTTTTTGTCTATTACTGGGTGCGTATTAATTCTGTAGATCCTATTTATAAAATTAATGGAGATGTGCATGAAACGTTTTTAAGACTTTCACTTTTATTTTATACAGACAGACATCTGTTCTTTTATAGAGATAGTGATATTTTCACGATAAGACAAAATCTGTCCAGTTATTTATAATTACTAATATAAAATTATGTTAAAACATCTTAAATACCATTTCCTTAGTTAAAAGTTCTTTTTATATATAGTCCTATTTCTGCTACAGTGGTGTATACATTTTTTAATCTTTAAAACTGATCAAACATTATTCCAAATTAATTAAATTAGCTCTATGTCTATATTAAACAGCATTAAAAAAAATTGTAAAAACTTTTTGTATTGAGCAAAAGACTGACTTATTAATGAAAATCTCCTCCTTTTATAAAATTTAGAACTTGGAAATGCTGCAATGTTTATATTGTTCCGTTTTATATTTACCATATAGCTAATAATGCTTATTAGGGCCAAATATTTATCACGGGAGTACATTGACAGTAAAAAGATTTACATCACTATTTAAAACAAAAATCTTCCCGACATATTTCTACATCATTTCCAAAAGAAATCAAGAACAAAACTATATGAAAATAGCGGTGTTAATTTTTCTTATAACATTTCTTCCGTAACAAACGACGAATCCTACTGATTATACTAACTTTATTACATTGCTTTTCTATGCTGCTTTTGTTATTGCACTATTTTAATAACCTATTTTTTACATTGTTATATAAGTATATTGTAGTCCGCCTAACGTCTCAAACATATGTTTGCGGCCCGCGAGAAAAAAAGGTTGAGTAGGGCTGCTTTAAACGATAGAATTGCAAAATTTCCTTTTTGGAAAATAGCACACTGAAAGGCATCTTTGTAATCAGTCCGAAGTGGGAAGACAGATTCGCCTTTATTTCAGGAAACTGTTGCGTCACAAGTCAGGGGTTGATCAAGGCAAAATTTGGGGCCTGTTTAGGGCACCTTCACAAAAATCAATTTGACACAATTCTTTTTACTAAAATAGCCCCTTTCACACAATTTTATTCCATACAAACTTACTATACTATTTATTATTTAGTGGTGTTCTAAAATGTGTAATTAGTAAACAAACAAATTCACCAGAAAGGAAAACTTCAGCAAAAAGTATTTAAAAAAGTTTTTGTTTATAAATGCTTGGTTTGAATTGGATTAACTGGATTTTAACTTTCGTTACAAAAGGTTATTTTTCACAAAAATAACCTTTATTTTTCACAAAATGGGCCCCAAGAGAAAAAAAAAACCTGCATCGACCCCTGCAAGTACATGACCTTGGAATATGCAAATTTTGGATATCAGTAGTTAAATCCGCTTTTAGCACGGGTTGTCTCTATATTTTTGGGACAGTATTTTTTTTTATATTATTAAATCTATGACTGATAAGAGTAGTTTAAGCCTTTTATTATTTTTATTTCATCATTATATTTTGCATAATTTATTCGTCTTTCTTACTTGTTTAGTTAGCTCTTGAATAAAAAAAATGGTTGTTTATAAACTTTTGGGACGCCCTTTGGGCCATCATTCAAGTTACAGACAACAAAAGGTAATTAAAATTTTTTTTTACTTTTTCGATTTCAGTTGTAGATTTTTTTAATAAAGGTACTTTCTTTATCAAAGTGAGTGAAGACCCCTTAACACAGTTAAGTTGGAAAAAATTATTTTTTTTTATACCATTTATGGAAAATTGTACACATCTGAAGTTTAATGAATTAAATTAAAAAAAATATTTCATGCCATTGTGCTAAACATACTGTAATTAATTCTAGTGTTCATATATTTTACTGAAATTGATATTTATTTCATCAGGTGCAAATTGAATAAAAAAAAAAACTCTTATAATACAAAATACAGTAAGGGAAATTATTTTTTTTTAAATTTAGGACCAAGTAAACTATTTCTGAATAAGGATCCAGAAGGGTGCTCTCATTTGTAATCCAAAAGAGGGCAGCACTTTCCTGAAACTGTCTGGGGGAGAAACTCTGGTGTATTTTAACTGTGTTTGGAAGCAGAGGAAGTTCCGTCCCCCGTGTTTACTTCATTTCTCAAACATATTCAAACACGAATATGCAATCATTGTTTTATTGGTTCCTGTATTTTTTTTTCTTTCTAAAACCAACTGTTTTTGGGACTCTCTTCCAGCAGGACCACCCTTATACCTTAAAAATCCTACATAAAAGGAAACACAATGTGCTGAAACTAAATAAATGAATTTAACTCCAAACAAAGATTGAACTACAAAAGATACCAAATGACGGAATACAAAAATTTTATTCTATCTCAGTTTACAAAAAATGGAATTGAAGTTGAGTTATGTGTGAATAATAACACTGCAAATACAATCTGAATTATTTTTAGGTCACTTATGTATTATCTGGACCAGGTCCTATTCCATCTGCTAACAAATATTAATTACAGTTTTTTTTTTTTACTTCATGATACAACTGCATCATTATTATAGTGTGGCCATATTAAAGTCAGTGGCAGGAGTATTTATATATGCATAACTATATAATATGATATAGCATGCACATCAATATAATAGATTACATTCATTGATACA
This sequence comes from Maratus michaelseni, assembly GCA_963931845.1. Taxonomy (NCBI): domain Eukaryota; kingdom Metazoa; phylum Arthropoda; class Arachnida; order Araneae; family Salticidae; genus Maratus; species Maratus michaelseni. The sequence goes on along the minus strand of OZ007596.1, from coordinate 311,235,256 downwards.
GAAAATTTATTTTACACACTATTTACCCTACTTTCATTCTAGTTGGCATAACAAACCGCAAGAAATAAAATACCATTGTGAGTATCGTTTACTGCTAAAAGCTGTCCATTGGATGTCATGTATTTAATAAATGTATACTAAATGACTGTTTTGCATTTTAGCTTGCCTTTGTTGTTTATCATTTTGAACAATGGTACATATTTATTCAATGTACATTAAATTACCATTTTGAACACAATTCACAAGGATAAACAAAACTGGCGAATGACCATCCTTTTTGGCAATCTAGCTATCTGCCCTCGATAATACATTCAGTCTCATTTTTATAAAAAATACAGATGAAAACAACTCTCAGGAAAATGCATCTGGAGTGCTGGTCATCACAAATTTCATTGGATGAAATATTGAACTGCCTGATTTTGTTTCACAAGATAATATCACCAATATTTCACAAAAGTAGAATGAAAAACATTGAAAATACGGAAATAGTTGACTCTCTTTTCATTTGTAAGTTGTCACTAGCAACACAATGATAAGAATAAAATGTTAAAACAAGCTTATTTTCTTTAAGTTTCTTAAAACTCAGCACTGCTTGATTTACTAGCATTAAATCATACATTCATTTCTACTAAACTTTTCCTTTTATCAAATATAATAAAAAAGTCAATTTTTTTTTCTGTATTCTTTAATATTTCTTACACGGATTCTTTTTAAAACGGAATCATTGCATCTTTAAATTAAAAAAAGAGAAAGATTTTCAATCATGAATAGTGAACAATACTGCACTCACAAATAACTAAAATTGCAAAACATTCGAAATACATAATATTATTCAATCTCACAACTTTCAGAAAAACAATGTTAACATGAAAATGGCTGAATGACTGAATTACAGAATAAGCCTTGAGTTTCACTTAAAAAAATATACATAAACAATACACAGGAATTTCATGTTTTAGTTGTAAAATCAAAAGTAAAACAATAGAAAAGGTTAAATTAAAAAATGAATATAAAATGATAATGAAAAATACCAACATTTTTTTTCAACCGATGCATCATTTTTTCAGAGAAAAATGAAATTCAAAATGACTGAATAACAGAAGATGCCCAATACGACCTCCAGTTTCATTTTTAATAAAATGCTTCGATGAGTTTTTTGGTTCCTCACAGCTTCCTGCACCTTCAAAATCCTACACCAGCTATGACAATGTATTGCTCATAAATACGTGAATTTTCAAATTATAAGACGACGTTTTGAGAAAATTATCTCTAATAAAAAATTTATCTTTTTTTTTCCCATCACCACTCTTTCAAAACAATAGTCATCTTACCTCAATGACATATCATGAATATTATTCTTTGGAAATAATGATACACAAAACAATAAAAAATAACAATCACCGGTGGCAGCTCCGTTTTCTTCTTTTGTGTGTTTATTACTTTTTATCCAACATTATTTGAAGCCTTGGGCTAAGAGTGAAATTTCAAAATTTTAGCACACACCCTTTCCATACATTTTTGAGAACACACACAATAATCAACTTGAAGAGCCATTTTATTATTATTTTTATCGAATTAATTCTTTCTAAACAATGAACAAGAGGGATGTATGCAGTTACAAGAGAGTTTGAGATAAGATTTGGGGTGTCAAGAGGTCTATTAAGCAGGTAAAACATATGAACGTTTTAAAGAAGAAATATAAGAGAAGAAAAGCTACATATTTACAAGACCCTTAGTTTACTTTATAGATTATAAAACTATTAGTTTTTTGTAACATAAATATAGATCCAATACCTTTTAACTGAAAAAAAAATTCATTTAACTGTTTTAAATTTAAGAAAATTACAAAGTAAATGTTTTTGCACATAGGATGTTACATCTAAAGGGTTTTAACCATGAAATAGACGAAATGAAAGAGAAAAAAGTACAAATTTTGTATTTCTACAGTTTACAAAATTATCCATTTACTTAAAATTATTCAGTTATTTAAAAAAGATGAACTTCTATTTTCTAAGAAAAATAATTGTAATAAAATGTTATAAGATTCATTTTTTTTTTTTTTTTTTTTTTTTTTTTTTTTGCAATAAGAATTTTCTGGTATCCCATTCCTTTTAAAATCTATAAAAAAAAATCTAAATTGCATCATAAAAACCATATATGAACAAAAACATTGACAGACTGATTTGTATTTCTTTAAATAGATTCTGACAACACTTTTACCGTTTATCTTTAAATTTTATTGGAAAGTCATTGTTGATTTCTAAGGGAAAAAATACTTTTTTTCAGCAGGTTAGCAGGGGATATTTAATTTAATTTTATCAAAATTAAGATAATGGTTAGAAAAAGAGAACATTTTAAGGACACTTTAATAAATATTCAGAATTTGAGGATAATTCCTTCCCCTGCTTGAAGCATGTGTTACTCAAGGCTCCGAAATCTCTTGTATGAACTACCCTCACCTTCATCGGCGCTCCTTTTCGCGTATTCACAAAGGGAGTCATCCGACGAGAGAAATAACTTGTCCCATTTGTCTTTATTCTTCACAAAAATATCTTCTACCTTCTGCCATTTTTCACTCTTTTCAAATACTTCTTTAAAGTTTAGCATTTCATTTTTAGATGGTAAGCATTCTCGGATAAAGAATTCAACAAAATCCCATTCATCATCAGCAATCCAACATTGGCACAAACAATGCATTTCATCACTGCAGATAAGTTTCTCTCTTGCTGCAAGGGTTGCATCCTGAAGGATGAATCGGATGATTTATTTGTCTTTAATATCACACAAAGCTGGTAGCAGCTCAAATTTATCTAAATTATTTGCAATCAAACTTTTCAGAGCATCAGGGCTCTTCTGCCAACATTCTCGGAAAAGCTTACGGTAGTTCCAATCCTTATATCCGCCTCTAACCTTATCAATAATATTGCTCAATAGACACTCATAATCGTTTTCCAAAAGAAAACCCCACATGCAATTGGCTATTTCCATAAAAAAGCCCTGAAAAGGCCATAGCAGAAAACAAACCAACACTCTAAGAGGGTCATCTTTAAAGACTTCCATTTGTTGCTCTACATCCATTTCTGATAGCAATAAATGTAAAGTATCAAAATGGAAAACACACTTTTTTACAGTCTCCACCAGGGACTCTTCTCTCTCCCGTGGGGTTAGCTTTTTCAGAAAGTACTCAGCTGCTGCTTTAATACCCTTCCTTGCACATTGTTTAAATCCACTTTTGTAAGAAGTACGTGCATTGCCCAACCCCCTTCTCTTCATAGTACGTGACCAAAAACCGATTGGTGGATATCTGTTCCAATCAGATTTTCTGAGGTCCTCAGGCATACTGTCCCACAATTTGTGAATAGAGTCCTCCAAGCAATAAAGACATGCCAGCTTGTAGCGTGTTGAGAGATCCAGACTATCATCCTTAACTAGCACTTCTGCCATCCGCTTTCTGTCCACCGTACCTTGTGGAGTCCAACAAAGTTCGAATGGTAGATTGAGAGGAAGATCGTAGTCTCTGCAATGGTACTGAATCCATTCATAAATCTGTAAACCAACAGTCTGAATAAAACATGACAGTTTCTCATTTAAGAGTTGTGGTAGTGAAAGTTGTGGCACTCTCTCCAGTACACTAGCTTCAATTTTCTTCCATTTCTTATTTAAAGGAGACAAATTCCTTAGACGTTTGTTATATACCAATGGTATTAAAGCCCCAATGTCATTCTGGTTCCACAGTGAAACAGCCATCTTGACCAGAGCCCTATGCTCCAGTGAGGGTTGGAAAACAAAATTCATGATGAATCTGAAAGAGAGACGGTGGATGTGCCCTAAAAACTTCGAGAAGGAGAACGGCCAAAAATCAGCTGAGTTACAATGTCCCAAGAAAATCTTCCTTCAGTATGTATCGCTTTGCTATAAACCCACATTCGTTTTTCTCTTTTATTTTTAGCAATCCTCCAAGTGATTTGAATATAAATCGAGTATTTGTATAATTACGACAACTTTACACTAGTCTTTAAAGTTAGATTCACTCGGATGAGTCACAAGCCAGCAGATGGCATTCTGGCTCTTGATAAAATAAATCGATGAATACTGACAAACACAAACAATTTAAAAAAAATGTCCAACTTTAAATAATGTCAGATTAACTTTCAAGCTGAAGGTTGTCATTACATATTTCACACAGGCAAGACAGGTAATCCTTGAGTATCACTGACACAAATGACTGCAGATGTGCTTCTTGAGGTATTGGACTGGTTAGAAGCTTGATGAAAATATTTCTGAATTACCGGAAGGCACAGCAGAGGAATGTCACCTACAAGAATAAGGGAGATATCATTTAAAGGAAAATGCAAAACACTGGAATATATAAAGAAAACATTTAATTTTTTTGAATGAGTGAAATAAACAGTATAGAGCAGCTAAAAAGCAGACAATGATGGGAAATTTATGTATGGAGCCCCCGTACAAAAAATCACCAAAATTTCCTCTCAAATTTAGGTGGGGAGGGGGTCTCTTGCCCTTGGTTGACTATGATCAAAATTACTAGACATTTATAAGTTATTACTATATATAGTGCACATTTATTTAATTCTAGCCATGTAATGAAAAAGGCAAAAATTTCTAAAAAAAATGGAAAATTGAAATTTTTGTTTTTTCAAAATTTTGTCTGCTTCTATAGCAGTAATAGAAATGATTTTACCCTAATGAAATTTTATTGGAGCATTACTAACATCTTGATGTAGCTGTTGCATTCTATTGGAAATTTTATTGCTATGGTTGGATAATATAAATATTTAAAAAAACAAAAACATTTTTTCAAAACTTTGGCCCTTTCTGCGGCAGTAAAAGATATAAACCATTTGGTGTAATATTTTGCTAATTTACCAATGGCAACTTTCCCGCACTATTACATTTTGATTATACGGGGTGTCTGAAAAGTCTGGAAACGGTCCAATAACACGAGAAATATACATCGGTTTGAAAAACGGTAAAATGCATGTTCAATATTTTTGAAAAATCTATTTAGGGATATGAAAGTTGCCCCCCCCCCTGGGGTGAAAGGGGGGCAACTTCGAAATCTTGAATGATGACCCCCATTTTTTATTGCAGATTCGGATTCTACGGAAAAAAATACGTAACTTGAACATTTTCTTCGAAACATTGTAGATGGTGCTTTAATCGAGTTCAATGATGTAATTTATTCAGAGAGAACATTTACATCTTATAAGTAACTACAATGCCAAATTTAAAATTTTTAGCTCCTTCAGTATAAAAAAAGTTTCAATTTTTGAACATTTTTCACTCCTGCACCCCATTGGGGTTAGTGGCACTGACATAAAATATAGCCTATGTTGGAGTAGGGATTGTCACCATCAATTTGCCACCATTACTTTTGAAATCAGGTTTGTGGTTCCAGAGATTCCATAGAAATTGTAATTTACAATGTTTTTCTCTCATATCAACCTTTTAAATTCCAATTTTTTTATTTGTTCTTAGAGAGCATTACATCTTATAAGTACCTACAATGCCAAATTTCCAATCTCTAGCTCCTTCAGTATAAAAAAATTGCAATTTTAGAACGTTTTTTGCTCCTGCACCCCCCCCCCTGGAATTAGTGGCACCGACATAAAATATAGCCTATTTTGGAGCAAGGACTGTCACTATCAATTTGCCACCATCACTTTTGAAATAGGTTCTGTAGTTCCAGAGATTCCATAGAAATTGTAATTTAGAATGTTTTTAGAACGCTTTTCGCTCATTTCAACCTTTTGAATTTTGATTTTTTTAATTTTGTTCTTAGAGAACATTTACATCTTATAAATCATTTCTATTACCGCCACAAAGATTGACAAAATTTTGAAAAAAAAATGGTAAAAATTTGAATTTTCTGATTTTAAAATTTTTACCATTTTTATTATATGTCTAGAATTAAATAAATTTCCATTATATCTAGTAATAACTTATAAATGTCTAGTAATTTTAATTATGGGCATAGCCAAGCAAGGGAGGGAGGGGCACTACCCCCCCCCGTCTTAAATTTAAGTTAAAGGGGCTTTTTGAAGATATTTTGGGGATTTCTTTGTAGGGGGGGGGAGCAGAAAAGAAATGGGGAATTTATGTATCGAGCCCCCTCCCCCTACTAAAAAATAAAAATCACAAAAATTTCTTAGAAAATTCCCAAAATTCCTTCAAAAAGTCCCTTTCTCTCAAATTTAGTGGGGGGTCGCCCTTGGTTGGCAATGCCCATGATCAAAATGATAGACATTTATAAGTTATTACTAGACATAATGTAAATTTATTTAATTCTAGACATATAATAAAAATGGTAAAAATAAAAATTAATTGGAAAATTGAAATTTTTGTAGTTTTTTTTCAAAAGTTTGTCCATCTCTGTGGCGGTAGTAGAAATGATTTCACCGTAATGAAATTTTATTGGAGCATTATTAACAGAATAGTGTGTGTATAGCAGTCATCGTTCATTTACAGGGACACACAAAAGAATACAGTACTGTTTGTGTACAATAATTGCTGGAAGAGCATTTTCAGTTGCTGAATTCATTTTAATTTTAACTCATTTTTTGTCAATTACTTCGAGTTAGAGTTGCAAAGGGTGGAAAAAACCAATTTTATTCCCGGGAATAAACCGGGTTTTTTGGGAGGGAAATATTAAAAATTCCCGGGAGTTTTCAGAAAGTTTTGGACATGGAATTTTTTAATTTGTAAACAATTTTTTTTTTTTACAAATGTAAACAAAATCAATAACATAAATACAAAAAAATAGCACAGTTTACATGAAAACTAGCGAAATGCATTTTTAAGCTGCAGAAATATTAAGTAAGATAAATTAAAATAACATAAGTAGATATTTTAATCGTGGATAAGTAAAAAGTGCAAGAGGAAGATGACAGATTCATCTTGTCTCACATTATAAACATCACCCCTGTTTTCCGATTCAGACAATGTAAACAAAAAAGAAAACGAACAAAACCAAAAGAAATCAATGCAAGAATACACTGCAACTTACAAGAAAATTAATATAGAGTATGCCTGAATGGTAAATTTGCCAGCTAACAGAAATTAAATTTTTTTTTTTTAAAGAATCATTCAAATTCTTACCAATTCCTGGCCGCCACTGTTGTAAAGCAAATGAGTTATAATAAATTATAAAAACTTAGATCACAAAATCCTAGGTTTCGTGAATTCATAATGAAAACCTATTCTAAACTTTTCAGAACAGTGACTGAAATTTCTTAAAAATTAAAAAATTGCATTGAAAATGACTAGATTTGTTTACTTTCAAAACTGCCTCAAAATTTCCTGGTTTATTCCCGTCTGTCAAAAACTACGGGTTTTTTGCAACTCTATTTCGAGTGTATAAATTCTATACATCCTATACAGGCCATCACAAAAGTTCTGGAGTCCATTTCTATTTGTCAATGGAAATTCTAGAAGAGGAATTTTAAACTGTGCTATGCGGTTCCTAAGCGAACTAAAATTAAGCATTCTATGTATTATATATACAAATCTATAGACCCTATACAGTGTTGCACAAAATAACTCTGATATTTTTCTGAATAGTGTTGGTCATTCCTGACATTGTGTTTTTAAATAGGTTACACATATTCCAAATTATTTACTTACATTGGGCAGGGCTAATTGTGCTTAAGCCGAAAGGTAGGCCTCCACGCCCAGTTTGACCTTGTTTACTTAGATATATCATCCACCTTATTAAATGGTAAAGATTCGTAAGATTAATCTGGAAGTGATGGAGAGTGTTCCATAATTTATGCTTGACGCATGATTTTTCGTTCTTATTAAAAGTTACAATTAAAAATGTAATGTGAGGTGAAATGGGTATAGGATTAGGCTTAAAACTCAATACATAAATAATGCTATTTTTCTTCATACCATTTTAAATATCCTTTAAATACACTTTAAATAAAAAGTTTTTCTGATGGCTGCCTAGTCTATATGTGTGCACAGCAAGAGGCTTTCGATAGAAAAATTGTGTACAACATTACAGAATCACCTTGATTACAAGTGATTCAATTGCTAAAGGTTGTGATTTAACACTATTTTACTACATTCCAAGCAGCTGCTGTTTTTTTTTTTTTTTTTTTTACATTTTAACTTTTTAGAGTTTGTCCAAAACAAGAAACAGTTCTAAATACAAACTTCCAGAGACACAACCGTAAGAGGTTGTCAGACGGATTTCAATAACAAACAAGAACGAAAAATCACGTGTCAAGCATAGATTATGGGCACTTCTCTATTATCCCGTCGACCACTTTTCAGAACAAAAAACTATCGCCAAACTGTAACGCCCCATAAACGGGAGAACGTTGCCATTGGAATATCAAAATAAATAAATCAATAAAATATAAGAATTTAAGAACACAATTGCTATTTGAATGAATGAAATAACTCATTAATCGGTAAAACATAATGAAAAATACACGCAAATGTAGAGTTAAAAACCACTGGATGACATAACAAACACCTTTATAATGCTTCTGACACCCAGTCAAGGGGACTGCATTTTTGGCCTTTAATCTTACAGTTTGGCCATAGTTTTTTGTTATGAAAAGTGGTCGACAGGATAATAGAGAAGTACCAGATTATGCAACACTTTCAAACGCTTCTAAATTACTTTTAGAAATCTATATCGTTTAATAAGTTGAAAGATGATATGTCTAAGTATAAACAATTTGGAAAAGTCATAACTTATTTAAAAAACCCAATTTCAGAAATTAGCGACACTATTCGGGGAATTCTTTTATTCATCCTTGTATAGGATTTGTATATACTGTACTACATAGAATGCTAAATTTTAGTTCATTTAGGAAATGCATAGCATAGTTGAAAATTTCCCTTCTGGAACTTCCGTCCATAAATGGGGATATACTTGACAACTTTTACACAGCCCTGTATAGGATCTATAAAATATATACAGATGAAGTAATATATATAAAAAAAGAATTGAGTTCAATTTAAAAACATGTTCTGCAACGGAACACACTCTTCCAGCAATTATGGTTAACAGACAGAGTACTTTAACAGAATTCTTTTGTGTGTCCCTGTCAATGAATGAGGAATGCCATACACACACTATTCTACAGTAGGTGTCTTGTAGTGCATCTCAGTGATAGATATCTATTTGAATTGGTTTGAAATAGTGTAACGTCATTAAAATAAACCACACATGATTTTCCTCCATAGATCGTCATGTAACGGCATTCTTTTGAGTGTCCCTGTAAAAGAACATAAAGTGCTAAACACTTCATTTTCAATAGTGAACATGTCGTAGTAAACCTGAATAGCCTATATGAATTACATGATAATCTGAGTGTATTTACGGGAGTTAGAGCACAGACAGGCAAACAAAATTCATAAACATTTTTTAACCTTGTTGGAAAGTGTTAAAAAAGTACAAAAATAAAACAATCTTACAAAATACTAAAAAAAAAAAAAAATTAAATTCACAAACACTTGCATCTCAAAAAAATACCCAACAGATTACTATTTGTAAGTGGTTGATGACAGAAAATGTATGTAAACAATCAGAGGGCACATGAATTCCTTCTCAAAAATATTATATTCCATATTTATAAGATTAGTTATACAATTGGACAAGTCACTATTGAAACAACTGTTTGACAAATACCTGGCAGTAGTCGGGGGTCAATACAGGGAAAATTTGGAGCCTATTTACGGCCCCTTCACAAAAATCTATTTAATAAAATGGGCCCCTTCACAAAAATCAATTTGATAAAATGTACTTCAAAAAATTCTATTCCATAAAAACTTATTATTTATTTATTATTTTGTGATGTTTTAAAATGTGTCATTTGTAAACAAACAAATTCATCAGAGAGGAATACTTCAGCAAAAGGATTTTAAAAACTTTTTGTTTATAAATGCCTGGTTTGAATTGGATTAATTGGATTTAAACTTTCGTTCCAAAATGTTACTTTTCACAAAACTATAATAAATTTCACAAAAATAACCTTCACTTTTCACAAAATGGGCCCCAAGAAAAAAGATCTGCATCGACCCCTGGTAGTGCATCCATCACTTCACACAAGCTATATAGAGATTTAGAACATGCCTGATTATATCGCTGTGGGATGATTTCTTACCACATCAATCAATTTTTTTTAAATTTTTAATCAAAACCATCTGCAATCCGATGTAATAACAGAACTTGTAGCTTTTACTTCCATTCTTCATGTCTAGATGGCAGCATCACACACTGCCCATATCGGGTTGCCTTTTCAATGGGTTGGTTGGTTGATTTTATGACAGCCAATTATCTACACGAGGGATATAGGCCCAAGGGAGGGGGGAGGGAGGGTCTTTCTAAGGGATCCAAACCTGTATTTACGGCAAGGTTTGAAGAAAACAATGGAAAACTCCAAACAGTTAGGTCGACGAGCGCGGCAGGGGTTTGAACCCAGCACCTCCCATCGACCAGCTTTCAGAACCGAACCTCTCAGCTACGGGTGGAGTGGTTTTTCAAATGAGAATTTAAAATTAAGGATGCACCGAATATTCAGTATGTATTCAGTATTTGGCCAATTCGACCATACTACCAAATATCAAACTATTCGGTCTGGCCGAATACCAAGATATTCGGCCAATTAAATTTTAGAAAAACTCTGTACATTTCCAACTTCTGAAAAAAAAATTGTTCACGTTAGACATCGTTTGACTTTCTTGTGCATTCAGAAACATTCTTGTGAAGTTGCCACCATTTGAAGATATGAAAATCAGTGCAAACAACACTGAGCTAGACATTCCATTATTCAGAATTCCACTATTGCAGCTGACTGCACAAAATTCTTTCAAAATTTCTTTTGGATTTTAAAATATTTGTTTTACAATATAAGAAAATGGTATTCATTTCTTTCAGTTCACAGAGGAAGCCATGGAGTTTTTTTTTTTGTTTTGTTTTTTTTAAGTTTTGAGACTATCTTCCTTAAAAAATAGTTCAAAGGTTTTTTTTAGTAAAGTTTAATTGTAAAAAGGTTTTGTTCATCCAAATTGCCTTTGTGTTAAATACAATGTGAAATTATTTTATAATTTGACTTTTTAAAACTTAACTTTAAAACAGAGGAGTATTTGGCTAGATGAATATTCGGTATTCGGTTCACCTGTGGGCCAAATATTCGGTATTCATCCAAAATCACTATTGGGTGCATACCTATTTAAAATACTCCAATTTTTATGAGCTATAAAGAAATATTTTTCGTGAGAAGTAACTCATTTTTCTTTTAGACACTTCAAACAATTAATAATAATGGCACGCAAATGGCCAAAACTGAAAATTTATATAATGGCATGCGACAGAACTATGTATGGAGTGGGATGATTTTTCCCCATCAGAGCTTTCATTTCGAAGTGTACACATCCACTGCACTCACCCATGGAAAGAGATCCTCCACTGCACCCAAAGCTTTGAACTAGGGATGTAACAAATATTCAGCCACATTTCAGTATTCGGCCCTTTTGCCGAATATTCGGCATGACCGAATATTGAACAGATATTCGGCCAAATACCTGTAGGCGAATATAATTAGATATTTTGCCAAATACTTGCATATTTGGCTGAATATTCTAAGATATTTGGTTAAATAAGTTCCCGAAAATCTAAACAAAATGCGATTTTAAATATTTTTAACAAACAACATTGAAGAATTATATCTAAATGCATTAATTATTATAAGAAAAAGAAATCCTAATACTTACTCAATTTTAAAGCTTCATGACCACTTATAAATAACAGTATATAATGATATTACATCAATAAACATATTTTTCTCGCTGCCTATTTAGGCATCATGTGAATTTAAGTAAGTATTGCAACATTAATTTCTTTTACATTAAAATGCAACATATATACTGCATTTAAAGTTTAAATCTTATCAGTGAATTTAAAAATATTACCTTTATATCTATTTTTTTTTATCTGATTTATAATGATGATACGTTTCTGCATGAATTTTTCTGGGAACGACACTTTCCCTGTAGGTTGGCTTCCCCAGCTGGGAACCTTAACATTTTTAGAATTTCCGAGCCCTGGGTATGAACTCATTATCGTCACATTATTCGTAAAGATTTTCAAGATTACGAATCGGATGTACTAACAGAATATTTTTAGTTTAAAAAGAACATAAACACTGAAAGAATAATAACACTTCATCCTACAAATATTAGATATATATATATATATTACAAAAAATAATGGAAAAGCCTGTTATATACCTGTTAGAATTCAAGCGACCTTTTCCTTTAATTGCTATTCAGAGACATCCTTTTCAGTGACACACTTTCTCTCACCTGCAAATCCAAAGAGAGAGAGGGAGAGTTAGTGACCAAGAGAAGAAAAATCTTGCATCCAGCATAGATGGTGAAATACTTTCCAAATCATTCAGACTATATACTGTAAAAACAAAAATTCACAGTTTCGTAAACCAACGGATAATGTCCAAGGTAAACAATTTGGAAATCGAAGGAATGCATTTGGGTACTTTTTATGTTAGACGGGCATCCTAGATGTAATACAATATATTATATAATACAGTAGATTTCCTCAAATCAGCCATCCCAAAATCTGCACATCATGGCAGATGTAAACGATGAAACTTAGGGAAGATGTAGGAGAAAAAAATCAAGATTTTTTTTTATTACTATATCATTCCATGCACATTTTAATCTGTCATTCTGGTTAATAGGAGTGAACACATGTTTCTCATCCAAGAAGCAGAAATTTATTTCTGAATTGAAAAACAAACCAAGAGAGTGCTGAACTCAATCTTTTTACCCAATACATGTGTGTATCCATCCAGCATTTTTGGATATTAAGTTTGGCTAAGCATGAAATTAAACTTTTTTATTTTACAATTTTTATGTAAATGATTGGTATTTTTCCGTTATATGGACACCATTGTATACATTTACATACATACATTATGCATTAGTGCATACTATTTGGCATGGTGTCCGTGTAACAGAAAAGTACCAAATTATGAGTGTACCTTCATTGAATAATTATATATGTATACATGTGTGTGTGTGTATTTAAATATATCATCATTAGTATGCCCATTTAGTTATGCATTATTGTTTACTTGACCTTTAAAAATTTAATCCTGTTTAAAATTTTCTTATTTTTTATTATTTTACTTAATTGTTTTCATGTTTTACCTTACTTAGAGCACTCATTATGATTTCAAATACTTTACTACATTCAAATGAGTGTTTAAAAAATGTAGACAAAACAGTGACTAGAAATCTGCACAACCCCGGGTTTCAAACTGTGCAGATTTCAGGGAGTCTACTGTATATCTACTATACTATATTATATAATATCACGGGTGCCCATCCAACATAAAAGTACCCACATTTCAAAACCCAATTCCAACATTCTGAGCCCTTTGTATATAGAATCTGTAGCATTCCTACACACTCAGTATAATGCGCAAAAAATGAGTTACATTTAAAAACATGGTACCACAACTGAAAGTGCACTTCCAGCAATTATTTGTCCGAGATGGGCAGTTAGTCTTGTAGCTCAGAGAGTAGCAGAGTTTCCCCCAGGTTTAAAAAAGGGCAGGGTGCTGCTGGTGAAAAAGAGGTGCTTTTTTTATTCTTAAGGGTACTTTTTTATTCTTAAGTGCACTTTTTTGGATTCTTAAGGGCACTTTTCAGATTTTTATTGGCACTTTTTATAATTATTAAAAGATATTATTTTGGCTTTTAAAGCCACTTTGGATATTTAAAAGTCAGGGGGCACTCTTTTTAACTGAGTCAGTTTTTACTATGAAAACAAATTTTTTAATGCAAAAAGGAGAAAGGGCACTTTTTTTACTGGGGGCAAGAAGGGTACTATTTTGTAAACCAAAGGGCAGGCAGGGTGTTAATTATTTTACTGGAGGGGGCAAGAAGGCTGCAAATCCTTTTTTGAGGGGCAAGAAGGGTGCAAATCCTTTTTTGAGGGGCAAGAAGGGTGCAAATCCTTTTTTGAGGGGCAAGAAGGGTGCAAATCCTTTTTTGAGGGGCAAGAAGGGTGCTATTTTGTAAACCAAAGGGCAGGCAGGGAACTCAAATACATGTGTGTATCCATCCAGCATTTTTGGATATTAAGTTTGGCTAAGCATGAAATAAAACTTTTTTATTTTACAATTTTTTTATGTAAATTATTGGTATTTTTTCCGTTATACGAACACCATTGTATACATTTACATACATTATGCATTAGTGCATACATTTTGGCATGGTGTAGGGGAGACTGGTACACAGTGGACCACTTTTTCAGTTAATTTTTTTTCTCTTTAACGGACAGACCAATCTGCATGAAAATATTTGTGAATATTCCTTAAACCTTTATACATTCATCATAATTTTCTCAGAACATACTTTTCAATACATTTTTCAAAAAAAAAAAAAAATATGCACCCGTAAAGTGGACCAGTGTGCCCCAGAAATGGGGTACACTGGTCCACCCACCGGAGCACAGTGGACCGCTATTAGGTATTATCTGAAATACAATATAAATCTATTTTTCATTAATCTAATTCTTTTTTATTTCCCCTTTATCCACAAAATAACATAGTAATATAAATTTGCAAGTAACATTTTGAGACAAAAACAAAATTAATTATATTTTGAAAATAATAACAGATTAATACAAGAACAATTGCAATTTAGTTGAAGTTATTACTTAAGTACAAAAAAATCAGCACACATTAAAATTTGCAAATGAAATTCCAAAATACTTATGAGTAAGATTGAGCCTGGAATTTTCCTGAAATACTTTTGGGTCTGGGAGCAACATTATGAAATCTTTGACATCAACAGCAGATTCATCTACAGTTTTGGGGAAAATAAACTGATTTCCATTCAGTTTGCATCTCATGAATCTTACTTGAATAGAATCATCAACAATTAGACTACAGTTGTATTTATCAAAGGCAGTAAATACAAAACAAAGTATGGTACTTTTCGGTTAGCCGGGCGCCAGTGATATATATATATGTATTCACACATATATATATTATATATATATGTATATATATATATATGTATATACATATATATTTATATATGTACATACATCACTGGCACCCGGCTAACTGAAAAGTACCCAAAATATTTCTTACTATGTTAAATAAATTGTTATTTTTCTTTGTTTACTTTATTTTACAGTTAAATAACTACTTTAAAACAATATTTCTTTTTAGAAAATAAGCAATTATTAAATATTTTGAACATTCTGCATTACAGGAGCACAGTGGATTGTGGACCACTGTGCCCCATGTTGAAATTCAATAAATAATCCTATTAATATTGTTTATAGCTTTGTTTTAAACATATTAACTTTAAATTAAAATAAAAAAAAGTATCTTAGCTTTGCAAAAAAGCTGTTTTATCTTACTTATCTACAACCTTTAGTTACTAAAAAAATAAAAATAGGATGATGAAAAATTTTACTTTTAGAAGCTCAAAACAACAAAGCAGGATAAAATAGTTCAATCTGAGATAAACATATTTTCTGAAGGATATAAATAATCAGTGCAGTGTTGTAGTCTATTAGGATAGAAGAGAAGCTTAAATTTTTTTTAAATAAATAAAATATTAGGGGGTGGTCCACTGTGCCCATAGGTCCAGTGTGTACCAGTCTCCCCTACCAACAGGATATTTTTAGTTTAACAGAACATAAACACTGAAAGAATAATAAGACTTCATCCTATAAATATTAGATATATATATATTACAAAAAATAATGGAAACAAGTGGCTAAGTGTGATCGAAGATCGCTCAAAGGGTTTCGTTTAATATTCCTTTCAAAACACTTTATCCTTTCTTTAAAAAATCCAAATAAATCATTTTCTAAAAAAAAAAACTGTCTAATTTTCTCGGTTTTTCGAATATCTGAACCGGCCCGATAGCGGGTGAAGCCCACTGTTATATTCTGTCATAATAATATCTGTCATGTGGACTAAATGCGATATTTAAAAAAAAATTAATTTCAAAATTAAACCTGTTGTACACCTTCAAAATGTTAAAATATGCGAATATTTCCATAATCGGGTTTTTATCATGATTCGATACGCTCCTCAAACTCATATATTTACTATTCTCTATTACTCATATTCATACTCGCTTTGTATTATACTGAAACATTTGAAAAATCCATTAAACTTGCGATAGGACGTCAGATTTTCTTTTTAATTCTCTAATGACGTGTAATTAATCTGCTTTGTGTACATGCACACATACTCATACTCCTTGTATTATTGAGAAATCTTTCTGTTTTATTACCACTATGACGTCAATCATTTTTATTTCATATTAATCTTTTTTTTCAATTGGTGAAACTTTTTATTTCATTTTTATTTTTCACGTGGAAATCGTCTGATAGAAAATTAATTATTGTAGATAGAATTTCATCATGGATTTTTAATTTTTGGCATCTGCTATAAGGAAAAATGTTCAAATTTAATAGGAAAAGGCTGTTAGAATTTTGGTTTTTTATCTCTATTTATTAAAATAATACGAATTTTTCAAATTTTCATATTTTCAGCTCTTTGCAGCTGATATTCTGATTTATACACAAAGTTTCAACTCTGTAAGTTACACAGTTTTCGAGAATGGCTCTGTGACAGACAGACAACGGAGCGGGAGCAATAGGGTTTCGTGAGATGAACAAAACCCTAAAAATGAAATGAAGAGCGGTATAATACCTGCTAGGATTCAAGCGACTTTTTCTTTAATTGCTATTGAGAGACAACATTTTCATCGACACACTTTCTCTCACCTACAAATCCAAAGAGAGAGGAGAGTTGGTGACAAAAAGAAGAAAAATTCTGTATACAGCATAGATTGTGAAATACTTTCCAAATCATTCAGAATATATTGTAAAAACAAAAATATTCACAGTTTAGTAAACTGACAGATAATGTCCAAAGTAAACAATTTGGAAATCGAACGAACGCATTTGGGTGCTTTTATGTTAGACAGGCATCAGTGATGTAATATTTTTTTTTTTTTTTTTTTTTTTAATGGAAAATGGTTGACAGGATAATGGGGAAGTATACACAAAAGTATTTTCTTCATCAAAGTGCATCCTTTTTATATACAGCCATTATTTTTATACACAGATTTCCTGCTTCAGTTCAGTTTTGTCTGCAAAATGGAATTAAAGATTACAGCTGATAACATGCACACTAAAAGTTTTCATGTTTGCAGCTACATCACTTATAACAGCATGAATCCCCAAATGACCGAACTGTGTCGACACGTTATAATATAGGACTGATTTCCTCCCGAAGTTTAATAAAAAAAGCCACTTATTTTTATAATTTAAGGCACACTTTCGTTCTTAAGGGCACTTTATTCATTTTTAAAGCCACTTTTATTATTTAAAAGTTAGGACATTCTTTTCAAGACAATCAGTCACTTTTTACTGAGCAAGCAATATATTTTTATTTAATACAAAAAGGAGTAAGGGCGCTTTTTTTGACTGAGGGGCAAGAAGGGTACTACAGGGCAGGGTGCAGCAAGGAGAAACTCTTATATACGACATGTATATAAGACGTATAGTGTAGAGCCGTACCGAGTACTCAGTATATATTCGATCAATTTGCCGAGTAAAAAGGGTTTTAAAAAATATATATGATTACTTAAATCTTTTTTGTCAGGTTTACCTACCGGTAATCCTATTGCTTAAAGCAAGAATTAAAACAGACAAAATGTAGTTTCA
Source organism: Maratus michaelseni (assembly GCA_963931845.1). Taxonomy (NCBI): domain Eukaryota; kingdom Metazoa; phylum Arthropoda; class Arachnida; order Araneae; family Salticidae; genus Maratus; species Maratus michaelseni. Next base: position 311,217,489 of record OZ007596.1, on the reverse strand, counting down.
AAACAAAACAGATAAATATTAAAAAAACATAAATAATTTTTAAAATATTTTCCAAAGTTAATGTTTTCACATAGCAAAAACCTAGCTTCAAACATAAAAAGATTTCACAACAATAAAAACTGTTGCTGTTGAAGGGAGTTTGGAGGGGGGTATAAAAAGGTGTTTATTTGTTGTCAGGGAGCCCCCACGCCCACCCCTTTTTTTTCTTTTAACTATAAATCTACTTTTTGAAATCTAGCAAAGTAATCAAACTCACCTGCTTTGTGCAGAGTTTTCTGAAAACCACGCAAATTTAAATCAGGAGATTCAAAATAAAAGCAAAAATATAGAATTTAAAACATAAAATAGTCAATTAATGTCAAAATTAAGTTATAAAAAAACATACATTTTATGAAAAATAACAAAAAACCAATAATCTCACTTACCTAGAAAATTTTTCAAATGATGATTGTTTTAGTAAGTTTTAGGGGACTACATATATATATTTTTTAAAATAAGATTACTTAATTTCTTTTTTTTTTTGTAAAGGGGGGCTCCGTCCTCCTAAACCCCCCTGGTAATAATACTGATTGACGCAAGAATAAATTCCAAAAAACAATCATTGATAATAAATAAATCGGAAAAATACATCCTGATAAAAACCACATGTAGTCATAAAATCAAGAAGAAAAGTAGTGAGCTACAGAACAATAAAACTAGTCGTTGGGGTCCACCGTAATACTTACCCATCATGGATATGCATAATGTAAAATATTAAAATAAAAATGAGTAAACTACTTATAAAATGCATTGCAATTCAAATAAAATCGTGGCTTGATGACGTCACAAACTTTAAAGGCTCGATTACTGAATTGCTTGAAAGAGGTTTTTCCTTATAACTCCAAAAATAATAATGCTATTAACTAGCGGTTGATTGCCTCTGATTAAGCGTCAAATTTCCAATTAAAATATCTCTTTGAAGTGAAATTTGGATGAAATACAGGGTCATGAAAAATCGAAGAGTGTGGAAAATAGGATTCCAAATATCTCGGCAACTCATTATCCGATCGACTTCATGCTTTATGTAAAATTTATGTTTTTTTTATTGTCTTTTATATTCATTTCTTAAAATAAACAATTTCGAAAATTTTTATATACCTTTTATCAGAACGAATATTTCGAGGGTCCGAATAAAATAGTTCCGGTTAATCGAGGTTAATGAAATGAAATAGGCTTCTTCCCATTATTACATACTAAGTACATACCAAATTGCAAATCTCTATCTCAATTTTTTTGGGAGATAGAGCGTTTACAGACACACACAGACACACAGACGGACGGCAAAATTTTTTTTCTAAAAATATGTTTTTCGGAATCTCCAGTGTCTGAAACGTGTAAATCCGTCAAAAAAAATTTTTCGATTTTCAAAACGATTACAAGACTTACCCTATACTACGTATGATGGGTAAGTAAAATAGTCAAAAGAAATTATCTGATTTAAAAAATTACAAATCTATCCCTAAATTCAAAAATTTAATACATTTATAAGAAATAAATCAGAAAAATGCAAACTGGAAAAAAAAAAGTCTGAGTCTGTGGGGTTGGGGAGGTATGGGGAAGGGTGAAAATTTTAGGGCTGCCAAAAAGTCGGGGTTGCAATCGCCAAGCATTAAAAGCAAAACTCGCCAAAAAAAAAAAAAAGCCACTAAATTCTGCATACGTAAACCAATCAGAAATCACAGGCTTATTCCAAAGCTAAGCTGCACTTTTTTTGACCGAGGGGCAACAAGGGTGCTATAGGGCAAGGTGCAGCAGGAAGACTCTATTATAAGACAAAGCAGTGTTGTATATATGACAGATAAGATGTTAATATTATGCAGTACTATTTTAGGTACTTTTCAGTTAGCCAAGTGCCAGTGATATACACACACACATATCTATGTATACATATATGTACATACACATACATTATACATATGTATTTATATATGTAGGGGAGACCGGTACACACTGGACCTATGGACACAGTGGACCACCCCCTAATATTTTATTTATTTAATTTTTTTTTAAGCTTCTCTTCTATCCTAATAGACAATAGCACTGCAATGATTATTTATAGCCTTCAGAAAATATGTTTAGCTCAGATTGAACTATTTTATCCTGCTTTGTTGTTTTGAGCTTCTAAAAGTAAAATTTTTCATCATCATATTTTTATTTTTTTAGTAATTACAAGTTGCAGATAAATAAAATAAAACAGCTTTTTTGCAAAGCTAAGATACTTGTTTTTATTTTACTTTAAAGTTAATATGTTTAAAAGAAAGCTATAAACAATATTAATATGATTATTTATTGAACTTCAACATGGGGTAAAGTGGACTACCCACTCCTGGGGCACAGTGGTCCACAATCCACTCTGCTCCTGTAATGCAGAATGTTCAAAATATTTAATAATTATTTATTTTCTTTGAAGAAAGATTGTTTTAAAGTAGATTTAACTGTAAAATAAACAAATAAAAATAACAATTTATTTAATATAGTAAGAAATATTTTGTTTTGTATTTACTGCCTTTAATAAATATAACTGTAGTCTAATTGTTGATGATTCTATTCAAGTAAGATTCATGAGACGCAAATTGAATGGGAATCAGTTTATTTCTCCTGAAACTGTAGATGAATCTGCTGTTGATGTCAATGATTTCATAATGTTGCTCTCAGACCCAAAATTATTTCTTGAAAATTCCAGGCTCAATCTTACTCATAAGTACTTTGGAATTTCATTTGCAAATTTTAATGTGAGCTAATTTTTCTGTACTTAAGTAATAACTTCAACTAAATTGCAATTGTTCCTGAATTAATCTGTTATTATTTTCAAAATATAATAATTTTTTTGTTTTTGTTTCAAAATTTATATTACTATGTTATTTTGCAGATGAAGGGGCACAAAAAAAAATTAGATTAATGAAAAATAGATTTATATTGTATTTTAGATAATACCTAATAGTGGTCCACTGTACCCCGGTGGGTGGACCAGTGTACCCCGCTTCTGGGGTACACTGGTCCACTTTACAAGTGTATATATATATATATTTTTTTTTTTTTTTGGAAAATGTATTGAAAACTATGTTGTGAGAAAATTATGATGGATGTAAGAAGGTTTCAGGAATATTGAAAAATATTTTCATACAGATCGGTCAGTCTGTTAAAGAGAAAAAAAATGTTAAATGAAAAAGGGGTCCACTGTGTACTGGTCTCCCCTATATATTTCACTGGCGCACAGCTAACCGAAAAGTGCCTTATTTTATATATAACGTATACATTATATGCAGAGTTTCCCCTAGACAGTTTCAGAAGGGTGCTGCACCCTGCCTGCCCTTTGGTTTACAAAATAGCATCCTTCTTGCCCCTCATAAAAATAATTAGCATCCTTCTTGCCCCTTCCAGTAAAATAATGAGCACCCTTCTTGCCCTCAGTAAAAAGAGTGCCCTTTCTCCTTTTTGCATAAAAAAATATGCTTTCATAGTAAAAACTGTCTCAATGTTGTCTTAAAAATAATGCCCAGATTTTTTAACATCAAAAGTGGCTTTAAAAACCAAAAGAATACATCTAACAATTTAAAAAAGTGTCCTCAAGAATTAAAAAAATGTTTTTTTTACATCAGCAGCAACCTCCCCTTTTTTTAACCTGGGGAACTCTGTATATGCAATATATGTTTTACATAGGAACATTTGGCATATATATAAGGTAGATGACACATTTATGTTAGGTTTATATATATGTATAAAAAAATCTTGGCATTATTTTATTGTAATTGTGGGGACTGGGAGAAAGTCTAAGGCAATACAAAAGTAACACCAGGATGTTGTACATACTCAATAAAAACAATTGTCATGCCGACATCATTATGTAGCATCAAATTAAAGAGCAAATTTAGCACTAGCCACAGGGCCACTCAACGAAAAAAAGTAGCTACTAAAAAATTGTCTGTCAGTGACCACTTTTCTTACGTGTAATTTTACCTTTCCAAGGAAAGGTAAAAATTTTTTGCATTTCATCAAGGATTCTACTTTTGCTGGTTGAAATAGGTTCATTGTACTGTCCTCTAAAAAAAAAACCTTTTTTGAAATTTTCTCTATATAAAGTATAATAAAGAATTTTAAAAAATTAAACATGGCTACATTTTTACAACTTGTTCTAAGATTTTAATGTTGAGCATTTTTCATTTTGTCACTTTATTACAAAGTGGCAGCCAATTAAGCAAGAATTTGAAAAAAAAAAACCACTTTTCTAAAAATCAACCCATGTTAACAAAAAAAAAAAAAAAAAAAAAAAAAAAAAAACAGCTGACGTAATCAGCTGAAAATGATGCATTTTATTACCTCTTAATGGCTTGACAAAAACAATCTGTAAAAATGAAGCTCATGTTTTGACAGAATTCTGCATCTGCAATTGTTACTTTAAATTATTTTAAAACTAAATAAGACTCCTTACGTATTTTTAACTATTTTTATTATTCTAAAGGGTGCAGAAAAACAGAACAAAACAAAAAAAATTTACTTTAGTGAAATATTTGACATAGTACTAGAGTGATGTTTTTTTAGAAGACAGCACACACAATATATTTATTTGGGCTATCTAATTATTTTAGATTTACCAATTGAAATTTTAACAAAAGTTTACAACTTTTATATAAAAAAGTGGCCACAACAAAAAACAACTGCTACTACTGACCAATGGCGAAATTTCCCATTTCACCCTTTCCATCAAATGTACATTTCATAGACATATCTCTTTTGCAAACAGTTTAAACTTAACGGTAAGTAGCTTATTTTAAAAATCTCAATAACCTATAGGATCAAACACGCATTTATTTCACTTTCAATCTTGTTATTAATAATTTTTTTGTGTCAATGCATCGTTATACTGTTTCTTATAATTTTGACAGTGTTATTATTATTTGTTTTAAGTTTTGTTAATGGCATTAAAATTGTGAAATTATGATTAAATCAAAATTGGTACAAGAGATACACACATGCACAAAAATTATGGGACATAAGACATACGTGGGGCCCCCACTGCCCCCACAGATTTGTTTGCCATGGTCCCTAAACTGTCAAAGTACAGCCTTGAACTAATCTTTCGTTTTAAATTTTTAAAACCCTAAAATCAGCCAACGAACACACAAATTAATTAACATAAATTGGAACTAAATCGGGGAAAGAAGAGAATAATAATAATGAAAAAGTTGCACATACTTACGCTTACAGTTCAATTAAATAAGTCAAGAGGGATGTCATGTATAGATAAAAAAAATTTACCCGTTGACATGAAGAAAAACTCGGAAAGGCAACCAGAAGCTATCACAGTTGTTTTAAGATCAAGTTTTTTTCGCGTATAAAATATCCTTCTATCATAGTTTATTTCAGAAATACCGACTACTACATGAAGTATTTCTCCTCATCATCCAAATATTCGCGACCTACATCTATTCTTCAACTTCGATTTGTTGTTTCGGTTTAGGCTTAGAAAGTTTTGTTATGAATTCTCGGTTAGTTGGTTGGTTTGGCAGGTACTGAGACTTATGCTACATCCCCTACATAGTAGCCATGGAGATTGGTAGGAGAGAAGAAGGCTCGTAAATCTTATCACATTGTCAGGGTGTCGCCCGTGTTCCCAGATTTCCCTGTTTTGTTTAAGGGCGGAGCTCCCAATGCTTGTGGGAAACATCCATATTTGATTGGCCTTTCTGTAGTTCACATCACCTGACTTTTACTGTAAAACGTTGAAAAAGTTGTAGGACACACAAGTAGAAAAAGCATTGATAAAGATGCAGCGCATAGAACATAGTGTGGAAAACGGTTTTACCGTTTTTTAATTCAAAATTTTCGATTTCAAACCGGAAATTCTGAAACAAGAATTTTTACTTCAAATATCGTCGTTCGATATTCGTCACGAAATATCTCCGAACGAAAGAACATTAAACGAAAAGAACATTATAGGGAATTTCTTGTATGAATGCGAAATTTCAGAATTTAAAAAAAGCCAAACTGGTAATGCTTTAAAAAGTATTAAAAAGTTGTATGCGATAAACGTGCAAGGATGCGTAATAATTATAGGGCGATCGCAGTGACACCTGCTTTAAAAATAAATTTACATCTACACCGTTTAAAATCTTCAGCTTCAGCTTTTTTCCACCAGTTGGCGTATTCGAGCGCTTGAATTCCCAATTTCTGTTAATAAAATCTTCTTGTAAGTGTATATATCAGATGTAACTGATTTTGAAGTTAGTTTTTTATCATATCAGGGAATTAGCCTTTTCCACTCTTCTAGCAGAGATTCATCTTTTGGTCTGCTAAATAGGGATAGTTTCTAGTTTGCTGTCTTCAATGACGGATTTTCCGCATATTGTGTATTCCTATACAATGATATTTCTGTTTTCAGTGATATTGTATTTGTTTAGTTTTGATTTAAGTGTGAAAAGCAGACATATATGCGATAGAAGTGATCATTTCAATACAAAATTTAACGTATTTTGTATATACCTACGCAACGAGGTGTCTCTTTACAGTGATATTTGTTTAGTTTTGTTGCGATAGAAGTGATCGCTTCAATGACGAATTTCACGCAGTCTGTGTATTCCTACAAAATGAGGTGTCTGTTTACAGCCATATTTATTTAGTTTTGTTTTGAAGGGTGAGCAGCGGTCATATATACGATAGAAGTGATCACTTTAGTGACGAATTTCACACATTTTGTGTATTCCTACGCAAAGAGGTTTCTCTTTAGAGTTACTTTTGTTTTGAAGGGAGAAAAACGGAGATATGTGCGATAGAAGTGATCGCTTCAATGACGAATTTCAAGCAAGTTGTGTATTCCTACGCAATGAGGTGTCTGTTTACAGTCATATTTATTTATTTTTGTTTTGAAGGGTGAAAAGCGGTCATATATGTGATAGAAGTGATCGCTTTAATAACGAATTTCACTAATTTAGTGTATTTCTACACATCAAGTTTTCTGTCTACAGTGATATTTTTAGGTTTTTTTTTAAGGGTTTAAAATGGACATATGTGCGATAGAATTGACTGTATAATGACGAATTTCACACATTTTGTGTATTCCTACGATATAAGGTGTCTGCTTACTATAATAATTTAGTTTTTTTTTAAGGGAGAAAAGTGGAGATATGTGGAATAGAAGTGATGGCTTCAATGATGTATTTCACACATTTTGTGTATTCCTACGATATAAGGTGTCTGCTTACTATAATAATTTAGTTTTTTTTAAGGGAGAAAAGTGGAGATATGTGGAATAGAAGTGATGGCTTCAATGATGTATTTCACACATTTTGTGTATTCCTACGATATAAGGTGTCTGCTTACTATAATAATTTAGTTTTTTTTTAAGGGAGAAAAGTGGAGATATGTGGAATAGAAGTGATGGCTTCAATGATGTATTTCACACATTTTGTGTATTCCTACGATATAAGGTGTCTGCTTACTATAATAATTTAGTTTTTTTTTAAGGGAGAAAAGTGGAGATATGTGGAATAGAAGTGATGGCTTCAATGATGTATTTCACACATTTTGTGTATTCCTACGATATAAGGTGTCTGCTTACTATAATAATTTAGTTTTTTTTAAGGGAGAAAAGTGGAGATATGTGGAATAGAAGTGATGGCTTCAATGATGTATTTCACACATTTTGTGTATTCCTACGATATAAGGTGTCTGCTTACTATAATAATTTAGTTTTTTTTAAGGGAGAAAAGTGGAGATATGTGGAATAGAAGTGATGGCTTCAATGATGTATTTCACACATTTTGTGTATTCCTACGATATAAGGTGTCTGCTTACTATAATAATTTAGTTTTTTTTAAAGGGAGAAAAGTGGAGATATGTGGAATAGAAGTGATGGCTTCAATGATGTATTTCACACATTTTGTATATTTCTACGCAACAAGGTGTCTGCTTACTGTAATATATATAATTTTTTTTTGAAGTATGAAAAGCGGACATATATGCGAAGAAGTGATCGCTTCAATGACAACATATTTGAAAACCTAATTTCAGCAGTGACCATCAATAGGCGAAAAAATATCCGAATTCTTTTCCGCAACCATGTATATATAGTAGTATTCTAAAATTTAGTTTAGTTAGGAAACGCATGGCACAATTGAAAATTCTCCTTCAGCAATTTCTCTCAATAAACGGAAATGGACTCGAAATATTTGTGCAGCCCTGTATGCGATCTATACAATTTATACACAACAAGAAATAGGCAAAGAATGAGTTTCATTTAAAAACGTGTACCACAACTGAAAATACACTTCCAGCCATTATTATTGATACGCAGTTACTTAACCGAATTCTTTTGGATGTCCCTGTCAATGAACGATGAATGCTACCCACATCCTATTATATACAGGGGGTATCTGTAAAAGTGGGCAAAACTTTATGGGGTGATAGAATGCAGCTATACGAGCCTATTTCGTCATAGAATGTATGGCCCTGGGCACAGATGCTTACGGGGGGGGGGGGGGATTGCACTTATGCTTGCAGCGGCCTTGCAAAAAAAATAAATTATTGAAAGCCGTACTTATTAAGATAACATCTTGTGATGTTTAATGATGTTTTTATAAATTTTCTTCTCAATCATTGAGCGCTAAAAGTGTATAATATCCTCATAATATTTAGCGCATAGATAATTTTTCGATCTTTCGAAATCTGTTCTGAAAATGAAAGTATCTGAATAATAATAATAAAAACCTGTAAACAAAATCGAATAAGTAAAATACGGCCTTTGTACAGATTAACTATCTAATAAAAAATATATATATTTTAAAAATATTGAAATACAAACGAGATATTTTAAGAAATTTCTGCCATTGGATTAACATTAGCGAGCGGTGTGTTTTCAACATAAGTGATGTGGCCTTTAAAAAGTGATAATGTAAATAAAGTTGGAGCAGGCGAGATTGAGCATGGGTGGCACTTGTGATGCGCTGAAAACCAAAGCAATGAGAGGAGCATTTTGCACTCTTTCTATAAAGCTATGCAAAATTTAAAGACATTTTCTGTTTCGGAGTGTGAAACTGAATGTATTGCATCTTTCTAAATGAAAACAACCTTAATCGTTTGGTTTCTCTAATGATCAAATAAGTTTTCATTGTGCAGAGACAACCTGTAGGAGTTTTGGACAGATTGAGCATGGTCAGCACTTGTCATGTGCTAAAAACTGCTGAACAGAGATGAATATTTGGAAACATTTTTCTTTAAATTTATGCAAAATTTAAAGACATTTTCTGTTTCGGTGTTTGAAACTGAATGTATTACATCTTTCTAAAAGAAAAGAACCTTAATCGTCTAGTTTTTCTAAGAATAAAATCGTTTTCATTGTGCATAGAAAACCTGTAGGAGTTTTGGACAGATTGAGCATAGTCGGAACTTCTCATGCGCTAAAAACTGATGAACAGAGAGGAATATTTGGAAACATTTTCTTTAAATTTATGCAAAATTTAAAGACATTTTCTGTTTCGGCGTTTGAAACTGAATGTATTGGATCTTTTTAAATGAAAAAGACCTTAATTGATTGGTTTTTCTAAGAGAAAAATCGTTTTCATTGTGCAGAGATCACCTGTAGGATTTTGGAACAGATTGCGCATGGGCGGCACTTGTGATGCGCTGAAAACTGAAGCAGAGAGAGGACATTTTAAATTATTTCTTTAAAGCTCCGCTAAATTTAAAGACATTTTCTGTTTCTGAGTGTGAAACTGAATGTATTGCATCTTTCTAAATGAAGAAAACCTTAATTGTTTTGTTTTTCTAAGAGAAAACTCGTTTTCATTGTGCAGGGATCACCTGTAGGATTTTTGGACAGATTGAGCATGGGCGGCAATTGTGAAACGCATTAAACTGAAGCACAGATAGGAGTACTTTGCTCACTCTCTATAAAGCTATGCAAAATTTAAAGACATTCTTTTTCGGTGGTTGAAACTGAATGTATTGCTTCTTTCTAAATGAAAACAACCTTAATTCTTTGGTTTTTCTAAGAAAAAATCGTTTTCATTGTGCAGAGACAACCTGTAGGATTTTTGGACAGATTGAGCATGGTCGGCATTTGTCATGCGCTGAAAAGTGAAGAACAGAGAGGATATTTTGAATTTTTTCTTTAAAACTCTGCAAAATTTAAAGACATTTTCTTTTTCTAAATGAAAACAACCTTAATTGTTTGGTTTTTCTAAGAAGAAAATCGTGTTCATTGTGCAGAGACAACCTGTAGGATTTTTGGACAGATTGAGCTAGGTCGGCATTTGTCATGCGCTGAAAAGTGAAGAACAGAGAGGACATTTTGAATTCTTTCTTTAAAACTCTGCAAAATTTAAAGACATATACGCTTTTGTTTTTTGAAAATGAATGGATTGCAAATTTCTAAAAGAAAAGAACTTTAATCGTTTGGTTTCTCTAAGAATAAAATCTTTTTTATTGTGCAGAAAGGACCTGTAAGATTTTGGGACCCATTTGAGCATGGCGGGTTTGTCATGCGCTAAAAACTGATGAACAGAGATGAATATTTTTTGAAATTTTTCTTTAAATTTATGCAAAATTTAAAAACATTTTCTGTTTTGGTGTTTGAAACTGAATGTATTACATCTTTCTAAAAGAAATGAACCTTAATCGTCTTGTTTTTCTAAGAATAAAATTGTTTTCATTGTGCATAGACAACCTGTAGGAGGTTTGGACAGATTGAGTATAGTCGGAACTTCTCATGCGCTAAAAACTGATGAACAGAGAGGAATATTTGGAAACATTTTCTTTAAATTTATGCAAAATTTAAAAACATTTTCTGTTTCGTCGTTTGAAACTGAATGTATTGCATCTTTCTAAATGAAAAAAACCTTAATTATTTGGTTTTTCTAAGAATAAAATCGTTTTCATTGTGCAGGGAACACCTGTAGGATTTTGGGACAGTTTGAGCATGGGTGGCACTTGTGATGCGCTGAAAACCGAAGCAATGAGAGGAGCATTTTGCACTCTTTCTATAAAGCTATGCAAAATTTAAAGACATTTTCTATTTCGGGGTTTGAAACTGAATGTATTGGATCTTTTTAAATGAAAAAAACCTTAATTTATTGGTTTTTCTAAGAGAAAAATTGTTTTCATTGTGCAGAGATCACCTGTAGGATTTTGGAACAGATTGCGCATGGGCGGCACTTGTGATGCGCTGAAAACTGAAGCAGAGAGAGGACATTTTAAATTATTTCTTTAAAGCTCTGCAAAATTTAAAGACATTTTCTGTTTCTGAGTGTGAAACTGAATGTATTGCATCTTTCTAAATGAAGAAAACCTTAATTGTTTTGTTTTTCTAAGAGAAAACTCGTTTTCATAGTGAAGAGATCACCTGTAGAATTTTGGGGGCAGATGGAGCATTTGCGGCACTTGTGATGCGCTGAAAACTAAAGCACAGAGAGGGACATTTTGAATTATTTTTTTAAAGATCTGCAAAATTTAAAGACATTTTCTGTTTCGGAGTGTGAAACTGAATTTATTGCATCTTTCTAAAGGAAGAAAATCTTAATTGTTCGGTTTTTATAAGAATGAAATCGTTTTCATTGTGCGGAAATCACCTGTAGGGATTTGGGACAGTTTGAGCATGGGCGGCACTTGTGATGCGCATTAAACTGAAGCACAGATAGGAGTACTTTGCTCACTCTCTATAAAGCTATGCAAAATTTAAAGACATTCTTTTTCGGTGGTTGAAACTGAATGTATTGCTTCTTTCTAAATGAAAAAAATCTTAATTGTTTGGTTTTTCTAAGAATAAAATCGTTTTCATTGTGCAGAGACAACCTGTATCCTTTTTGGATAGTTTGAGCATGGGCGGCACATGTGAAGCGCTGAAAACTGAAGAACAGAGAGGACATTTTGAATTCTTTCTTTAAAGCTCTGCAAAATTTAAAGACATTTTTTTTTCGGAGTGTGAAACTGAATGTATTGCATCTTTCTAAATGAAAACAACCTTAATTGTTTGGTTTTTCTAAGAAGAAAATCGTGTTCATTGTGCAGAGACAACCTGTAGGATTTTTGGACAGATTGAGCATGGTCGGCATTTGTCATGCGCTGAAAAGTGAAGAATAGAGGACATTTTGAATTCTTTCTTTAAAACTCTGCAAAATTTAAAGACATATACGCTTTTGTTTTTTGAAAATGAATGGATTGCAAATTTCTAAAAGAAAAGAACTTTAATCGTTTGGTTTCTCTAAGAATAAAATCTTTTTTATTGTGCAGAAAGGACCTGTAAGATTTTGGGACCCATTTGAGCATGGCGGGTTTGTCATGCGCTAAAAACTGATAAACAGAGATGAATATTTGGAAATTTTTCTTTAAATTTATGCAAAATTTAAAAACATTTTCTGTTTCGGTGTTTGAAACTGAATGTATTACATCTTTCTAAAAGAAAAGAACCTTAATCGTTTGGTTTTTCTAAGAATAAAATCGTTTTAATTGTGCATAGACCACCTGTAGGAGTTTTTGACAGATTGAGCATGGTCGGAACTTCTCATGCGCTAAAAACTGATGAACAGAGAGGGATATTTGGAAACTTTTTCTTTAAATTTACGCAAAATTTAAAGACATTTTCTGTTTCGGAGTTTGAAACTGAATGTATTGGATCTTTCTAAATGAAAAAAACCTTAATTGTTTGGTTTTTCTAAGAGAAAAATCGTTTTCATTGTGCAGAGATCCCCTGTAGGATTTTAGAACAGATTGCGCATTGGCGGCACTTGTGATGCGCTGAAAACTGAAGCAGAGAGAGGACATTTTGAATTATTTCTTTAAAGCTCCGCAAAATTTAAAGACATTTTCTGTTACGGAGTGTGAAACTGAATGTATTGCATCTTTCTAAATGAAGAAAACCTTATTTGTTTTGTTTTTCTAAGAGAAAACTCGTTTTTATACTGAAGAGATCACCAGTAGGATTTTGGGGCAGATTGAGCATGGGCGGCACTTGTGATGCGCTGAAAACTAAAGCACAGAGAGGACATTTTGAATTATTTTTTTAAAGCTCTGCAAAATTTAAAGACATTTTCTGTTTCGGAGTGTGAAACTGAATTTATTGTATCTTTCTAAAGGAAGAAATCTTAATTGTTCGGTTTTTCTAAGAATGAAATCGTTTACATTGTGTAGAGATCACCTGTAGGAATTTGGGACAGTTTGAGCATGGGCGGCACTCGTGATGCGCAGAAAACTGAAGCACAGATAGGAGTACCTTGCTCACTTTCTATAAAGCTATGCAAAATTTAAAGACATTCTTTTTCGGTGTTTGAAACTGAATGTATTGCTTCTTTCTAAATGAAAACAACCTTAATTGTTTGGTTTTTCTAAGAAGAAAATCGTGTTCATTGTGCAGAGACAACCTGTACGAGTTTTGGACAGATTGAGCATGGTCGGAACTTCTCATGCGCTAAAAACTGATGAACAGAGATGAATATTTGGAAACTTTTTCTTTAAATTTATGCAAAATTTGAAAACATTTTCTGTTTCGGTGTTTGAAACTGAATGTGTTGCATCTTTCTAAATGAAAAAAACCTTAATAAACCTAACGATGGCAAAATTCACAATGTCTTATAAAAATGGCGAAAAACGACCATTTTCATCATTAACTTTTACAGCATGTTGGAAAACTACCATTTTCACACTTAACTTTTATAGCATGTTGGAAAACAGATTTCTGTAAACAAATTTGGCTTTTTCACAGGACTCAAAATAACGCAGAAATATATGTAACTGGCGTTTTTTTTCTCTGCCCTCCTGGATAATTTCGGATCAGCGGGACCCAAAGACACGCCAAAGATTGTAAAATTCTGCTTTGTGTGTGCGCGTGGCAACGGTAATAATAAAATTTAAAATTTCCCCCCCACTTTCAGTTATTAAAATTTTTTCGTCCTGCTTAAGACTGAGTAACGCGGAAATTGTAAAATTTTGGCGTTATCTCTCGAGTATTCAGGTACCGAAATAACGCGGGAATTATTATTTATTATTTTTTTTTAAGTCCGCGACACTTGAAAAAATAAAATTTCCTCGACTTATTTTCCTTGGCCTTTTTTGGGTCTGCAGGACCTAACACTGAAAATTTGAAATTGTTGTTTATTTCCTCCCGACCTTGCCACACCCGATATAAAACCGAAATTATAAAATTTTTTATTTTTGCGGAGTTTTGTTCGATTACTTGGGACTTGAAATGGTGTCAAAATAATAAATGTCACATTCTATGTGTCCTAAAATAATGCCAAATTTGTAAAATTTTGGTTTTTCTTTTTCCTCTGGATTTATCGGTTCTGAAAGATGACCAATAAGCATATTTGCAAGAGTAATGTTTAAAAATGTGCTTGTATAATTATGAGAACTGGGTAAAGTATTTTTAGAAAAATAATCACTTTATAGTCCCTTTTGAAATGTAAATGATTCCCCTAAGTCCCTTTTCATATAAAAATATTCCCCTTTCTTAGGGAGGGGGGGGGGAGGGCTTTAAAGTGCTGGGAGCTCTAGAGTAGCGAACCGGTTGTTAAATTATTTGAATCCAACCACTGGTTAACACCTATAAAATATATGATCATTTTTGCTGTGTTAATAATGAAAATCTCAAATAATAATACGTAAATTAATATTACACTTCAAAAATTATTTTCTAATTTAAGATTGTTGCTGAAAATTTATTCAAATTCTAGCATAACTTTAAAAATAATACAGTGAAATCTGTCTATGCTGTAACAAATACCAGAGGTGTAGAGAGCCAACTTTGGTACTGAGGATAAATCACAGGAAAAGGGGGGTGGGAGATGCATCTATGAATTTGCATAAAAAGGGGGAATTTTAGAAGATATTAATATTAATTAAATTTAATATTTTAAAATGAATCTTTCGTTATGTTATATGCTTAAAGTAATTTTTTTTATATTTATCTAATTTTTTAAGTCCCCCAATTCCTCTTTACTTAATACTATTCATGATTTCTATGAAAATTACATTAGTGAGAAAAATTAAAGTAAGAAGTATAAAAAAGGTATTTTTATGTTCATTCTATTAAATGAAGTGAAATGAAAGGCAGTAGAGGTTGGTAACTCAACCATAACATTATGTCTTCCAAAGCTATTCACATTCGCTACACAGAAATATGAAAATTCAAAACAAATTTTAAGTAGTGGCAGATAGGACATGTCGGTAAAAAAAGCAACGAACTTCATGCAAGTGACGTCACACCTCTAAGATGGCAGTATTGTGATCCATTATTCTAGCAATTGTACTGCCAGAAATCTTCTACGCACAGCCGCAAAAATTGCCAACAGACGACTTCCAGCCACGAACTAGGTTGCGTGCATAATACTACGTTCAGATCGGATAGTTAAGATATCTTAGACCGCCGAACTCACAGAGGGAGTTCCAGAAACTCACTTAGTGACTTAGAACTTTCTATTGTTAGATACAGCCAGTACCACTCACTCTGATTGGCTCTGGAGGTCGATTGACTGTTGAGGTTGCCTTTAACTTATGCGCATGCGTACATTCTATGTTTGTTCAGATCTCGGACACGGTGATATTCAGTGAGTTATCTTAGATGAGTTTTGCGGTGTGGACATGTATTCAATTCCAGGAGGGCACCACCTCAAAAATGGCGGTCTAAGATATCTTAAATGTCCGATGTGAACAGGGTATAATGTTTAACCTAATTTTTACAAATTTAGAAATGTTTTCTGATACAGAACAAAATTTTGATGTTATATTACAATATGTTATGCATCTACTGCCAGAACAATGAATTTTTTTAAAAAGAAATAAACATTACTACCACATACTCCGTAGCGCTATGCTAATATTCAAAATTAAATACCACCAGCAAATGAATTTTAGAATTGACCTCAGGTCGCATGCATAAGGTCCATTGACAGATAGTGAGTAATGACATAAAATTGGGCGGATAACAGTAAGCAAAATTAGCCAAGTCACATGAGGTTTCATAGAATGTTTGGTCAATGTACAAGCTATTCAGATGATAATATGCAAGTGCAACTGTATATTTGTGTTCTCGGTTATAAAAACAAATTGGAAGCAATTTTATGCAACAACATAGTCAGAAGTATGGCATATAGCAAGTTGAAATTTTTTAAATGGAATGTTTCCTTGAAAGAGAGATATATCAAAAAGAATCTTGAAAATGATTTTTAAATCTGAAAAAACATGTAAAAGTTATTTGAGCAGTTCATTTTCTCATTCCAATTCTATACAAAATCAAGATTTAAACTTTAAAAGTTCACAAAAAATTCTATACATTTAATTGCTATAAACTTATAGTAGAAGGAGGTACCTTTCTATTGTGGTTCAAAGATATTTATCTTCACCTATCTGCCCTTTTCTGAGCCATGTAGTACCATTGCTTAGTTTTCGCTCATGACATCCGAATTACAGTGCGTACGGCTTTTTAAGAGGACTAAATTTTGAATGCTAATAGTTAACTCCGTCTGTTTTGAATATTATTACTCTTACAAAAAAAAAGATTTAGGTTACCAGAATGTATATGTGTATTTTGAATGTTGATCAACTTTTTGACTTGTGTATATTAATTTTATAGATAGAATAAAATGCTTCCCTGTGTAGTTTTACACCCAACATTCTAATGAGTAATAATAAAGTATTTATGAAGAATATCAAAGCACATTTAAGTACATGTCTAGAAAAACACATAAGTATTATTGAACATAATTGGATATTACATTAGATTGTTACATTTCTGAGGTTTTTTTTTTTTTTTGGTGGTAATATGACGTTGACATTAACAAAAACAAACAAATGGTTCTACATTTGAATTTCTTTAAAAATATTTTCTTAGAGAACTAGGTTCAGAATATACGGTTCAATAGTGTTTAGCAAACAAAGGGATTCTTATTTGTATGAATACAGAGATGCTTTTTAAGACCCTGCTTTCAGAAAAATCCTTTAAAACATTTTTCACAAATAAATGGTTTCTCATCGGTATGAGATCAAAGATGTCTTTTGAGAGTAACACTTTCAGAAAATCCTTTCAAACATATTTCACAAATAAATGGTTTCTCATTTGTGTGTATTCGAAGATGTTTTTAAAAGATGATTATTTCGGGAAAATCCTCTCAAACATATTTATTTCACATCTAAATGGTTTCTCAGTGGTATGTGTTTGAAGATGTCTTCTAAGATTACCTCTTTGAGAAAATCTTTTCAAACATGTTTCACAAATATATGGTTTCTCCTTTGTATGCATTCGAAAATGTGTTTTAAGAGAGCCACTTTCAGAAAACCCTTTGAAACATATTTCACAAACAAATGGTTTCTCATTTGTATGCACTCGAAGATGTGTTTTAAGATGATCATTTCGGGAAAATCCTCTCAAACATATTTCACAATTAAATGGTTTCTCACTGGTATGTGTTTGAATATGTGTTGTAAGATTACCCTTTTGAGAAAATCCTTTCAAACAGATTTCACAAATATGTGGTTTCTCATTTTTATGTATTCGAAGGTGATTTTTAAGATGACCACTGCAAGAAAATCTTCTTAAACATATTTCACAAATGAATGGTTTCTCATTTGTATGTATTCGAAGGTGGTTCTTAAGAGAACAACTTTGAGAAAACCCTTTCAAACATATTTCACAAATAAATGGTTTCTCATTTGTGTGTTTTCGAAGGTGTTGTTTAAGGTTACCACTTTCAGAAAATCCTTTAAAACATATTTCACAAATAAATGGTTTCTCATTGGTGTGTATTCGAATATGTCTTTTAAGATTACCTTTTCGAGAAAACTTTTTCAAACATGTTCCACAAATAAATGGTTTCTCATTTGAGTGTAGTCGAAGATGTTCTTTAAGGTGACACTTTCGAGAAAATGCTTTCGAACAAACTTCACAAACAAATGGCTTCTCATTCTTATGGGTACAAAAGTGTAGTTTAAGATGATCCCTTTGAGAAAATCTTTTAGAACGTATTTCACAAACAAGTGGCTTCTCATCTGTTTCAGACGGAAGCTGAGGATTTGACATTTTCTTAATAAAAGTAGTTCTTCATGTAATGAAAATTTCTTCTAGAAGTATTTACAGAAAATTGCTCCTTTTTTCCCTGGAGAAAATGGTTTATTAATTATCAATATTTCGGATTCATGTGCTTGGTCTTGCTTTTTATCTAAAAAATATATATATACAACAAATATGTATAAATAATTTAAAATGTTCATATAAACTTCCTTAAATTTTTATTATTTAAATATCCTTTTTGAAGAATTTAATTTTTTAAGTTGATATAATTTAATGTAAGGGAAGAAGGAGTGATTTGGTGTTAAAGGTGAATGGTATTAGGGTAAGTGGGATCTAGTATTTTAAGAAGCACATATTGTACACGTTGGATAAAAAACTGACAAAATTTGGAACAATGTATTCGAATAAAATAAAGATGTTTGTGTGTGTATGTGTCTGTCTGTCTGCGATGGCTAGGAAAGTTTTCCGTGCATAGAGATCTCAAAATATGTATAAGGATAGTACAAGGCAAATCCTGATGCACCTAACTCTCTGATTTATTTATTTTTCCTAATTAATCCAGATTTTGAATTAAAACTATAATGAATATCGAAAAATGGTGCGAAAACTTCCGTACAGCGACCAGAAAGCCGCTCTGGAGAATCCAAAGCACAGAAGATCCATCCATGCAAAAGGTTTTTTTTATTTCTTTTCTAACCATCTGCAAAAAGAACAAAAGTGTAAATATTTTTTTTTTTAATTTTTTTAGTTTTTACTTTCAAATGCTACAATCTGCATAGCAAAATACTAATTTTAACCATTTCAAAAAATTTTAAGAAAGCTCAATTTTTCATCGCTGTTTTTTTTTTTTTTTTCGAAGAGAAAACGAAAAATACCGACTTAATAAGGAAAGTTTCTTGTCTACGACGGTGCATTTTGTTTTAAAAAATGCGAATATTAATCTTTTCAGAAGAATTTGTGCCTCTTGGAAACGATTTTTTTCAAGTCTGAAAGTAATCAAGTGTCAGTATGTTAACACAATCTTTTTACAGGTTCTTCGTATGCTCGATGTACATCATGTATAAGAATTTCGAAACATTCAGATGATTAGAAGTATTTAAAAAATTAAATAAAATAAGTAAAATTTTCACTTAGACCCGGAATATGTGGTCATGTTCTTACAACTAATAAACCATATTTTGGAAGAAAATTATATGCAGACTTCCAAAACATTATATTTCCAACTCAAAAATTTCAAAGTTAAGACGATAAGAACTACTTTTTTTAATATGAAACGACCAGACACGAAAAGAAGTAAGAAAACAACTAAATATCAATATTGTTTCAGTTTTTTTTTGTGCAGGCTTCAAAACTATTATATTTATAACTGCTAATAAATTCAGAGTTTGGACAGTAAGATTTTTTTTAACTACTAAAGTTTAAAAAAATATATTTTCTTACAAGCACATTTACCACTAAATATCAATATTTTCTCAGGAATTTTTTATATGGGCTGATAAACTAATACACATATGAATCATAACGATTGCTAAGAGTATGTTTGGACAATAAGAACCGTTTTAAAAATATTACAAGATCGTTTTTCAGAAAAAATTTGCACACTTTAAAATTCTGAATCTGCAATTTTTTGTGGAAATACAGAAAAGCATATAACACCCATTTAAAGATCAGATTCCGTTAAAAAATTTAAATGAATTACTTCAATACATAAAATTACTCGACATTATTTTATTGTACAAAAACTAATAATTAGATACCAAAAACGTTTTTAGATATAACGGATTACAACTGGTAGAAGGATTAGGCTATGTTAAAAGTTTAAAACTGAATCCTAAAATTAATAGAAATACCAATATTTATTAACAAAAAGTGTTTAAACACATTAATCAAAGTATTTGCTTACCAACTTCAAAATACATGTGCTATTTTCTTGTCAAACATTGTGATGGTTCTAATTTCACTGTCCTGTCTTGAACAGTTTTATTGTTTTTATCTTCTTTATTATTGATCTATTGGGGTCTATATTAAGTAGACCTATATTCAGCTGCATAGCACAGTTTTAACCTTAGAGGATGCTAGAAATTTTTGTTGAACAATATTTCATTTTTACTTTTAAATTAAAATCATAGAGGACAAATACCACTTCAAATTATTTATACTTACTGTTTTATATCATTATTTTCTTATGATTATAGATGTTTAAAAGTTCTATGCCATAATATAAGTACAGTGGATAAGCTTCTTAGATAGAAAATGATGGCCTCCACAAAAAGAAATGCATTGTTATCATTAAAATGGAAAAATGTAACCCATTCACAACGAGAATCTTTTACACTTTTTAAATTCTTCAACACCTGTTGACACTTGTTTTTCTATGCTGTAATTTTGTCAAAATTTCAAATTCGATAAGAGGGAAATTTCTGTGCTAAAATACTGGTTTCCAAATTTAAATGTTTCATGCGCCTTAAGTGCCAAGTTTTCTTGCCAAGTGGCTTTAATATGTTAGCTTCATAGGGAAAAAAAATTACATTCCGGACTTTACATCTGCCTGTAATGAGATAATAACATTTTAAATGAAGTTTTCTATTCAGATATTCAGTCTTACGCAATTTGGTAATTCACAATAGATTCTGTAGAATCCTTACTGATTTATACAAATGGGATTTGTTTTTTACTTGGGAATTTTATAGGCTCTGACTGCAATATAAAATAAATTTAGAATTATTTTGTAAGTAAGAAAACGGATGTAATGTATAACCTAAAAAGGTTTCTCATTTAAAAAAACGCAGAATTATTTCCAAATGAACTCATGTTTAAAATAAAAATATATACATCCTAACAGTGATTACAGTACATTTAGAGGCTTATAAATTTTTTTTAATAAACAGATCTACTAGTTTCGTACACACAATTGGCGACGATCTTAAGATCAATAACAATGAAATAAACTATTTTCACAAAAATTATAAAATGAATTTGATAATTGGTTATATAATTATAGAACTATTGTTTCATTTTGTCATATTCATTCCTTGAGGAAAAAACCTAAATAAGACAAAAAAATGCATTAAATAACATTTTATATTAGAAAAAAATTTCACAATCAGTAGGGATAAAGACATTTTACAGAAAATGGCTACAAATTCTATCCAATTATATTTAATAGATAAAATTTAGATATATTGAGAAATTAATTAAAATGTGAGAGGTCTTTGAGTAAATTCACCAATGAGTTCCAAGTTATTGATTTTTGTTAATTTATAATACAGGGTGATTAGAAAATGAGTATACATTTAAAACATTAATGATTTACGGAATAATGTAGGTACATAGGTAACTAGTCGTTGGGGGCCACCGTAATACTTACCCATCATGGATATGCATAATGTAAAATATTAAAATAAAAATGTGTAAACTACTTATAAAATGCATTGCAATTCAAATAAAATCGTGACTTGATGACGTCACAAACTTTAAAGGCTCGATTACTGAATTGCTTGAAAGAGGTTTTTCCTTATAACTCCAAAAATAATAATCCTATTAACTAGCGGTTTATTGCATCTGATTAAGCGTCAAATTTCCAATTAAAATATATCTTTGAAGTGAAATTTGGATGAAATACAGGGTCATGAAAAATCGAAGAGTGTGGAAAATAGGATTCCAAATATCTCGGCAACTAATTATCCGATCGACTTCATGCTTTATTCAAAATTTATGTTTTTTATTGTCTTTTATATTCATTTCTTAAAATAAACAATTTCGAAAATTTTTATATACCTTTCATCAGAACGAATATTTCGAGAGTCCGAAAAAAATTGTTCCGGTTAATCGAGGTTATTGAAATGAAATAGGCTTCTTCCCATTATTACATACTAAGTACATACCAAATTGCAAGTCTCTATCTCAATTTTTTCGGGAGATAGAGCGTTTACAGACACACACACAGACACACAGACGGACGGCAAAATTTTTTTTCTAAAAATATGTTTTTCGGAATCTCCAGTGTCTGAAACGTGTAAATCCGTCAAAAAAAATTTCGATTTTCAAAACGATTACAAGACTTACCCTATACTACGTATGATGGGTAAGTAAAAATTGACACACATGCTTGGAATGACATGGGGTTTTATTGTAACCACACAAAAAAGGTTAAAAAAAAAAGGCCGACAGATATGGCACTGAACAGCAAAACGTCAGTGACTCTGCCTGAGAATCGTGTATAAAAGGAGCTGTAATGAGAGAGAGAATCAGATGCATCAGCAATCGCAGCATGTTCACGTTACCAGAAAAGACAATATTAGTGAAGCTCTACTATCAAAATGGGGAATCTGCCGCGATCGACCGACATCAATAGGCATGCTAAAAGACAACATCCAACACCAATTTCTCACCATAACTACAGATATGCTGCACAGTGCTGTGCACAACATTGTCCCTCGACTACAGCTATGGTTGCGGGATGACGGTGGACATGTTGTTGAGCATTCGTTCTAAAGAACATCGTCTTTGCTTTGTCATAATTTATGCTAATTATTGCTTTTCTTATCACACTAAGCGCCATCTGTCGGCCATTTTATGAACTTTTTTGTGGATACAATAAAACCCCATGTCATTCCAAGCATGTGTGTCAATTTTTACCTCTCTACCTACATTTTTCCGTGAATTATTAATTTTTCAAATGTATACTCATTTTCTGATCACCCTGTACTTGAAATGGCATTATTACACAATTAATTATATTTTTCATGAAATACCAAACACACATAAAGAAACATTTTTTGTTTCTCATTGCATCTACCCATCCATTTAAATATATCAGAGTTACCAAGTCTCCGGATTTTCGCACACCAGTAAATTTTTAGAGAAAATGTTGTTCTCTTAAATCGCAAAATGCTCTGATTAAATAAAACAACATTTTCTGTACTAAATTACTGGTAACCAAAAAGCCGGAGACTTGGCAAGTCTGATATATCATAACCCAGATTGCCAAGAACTATTACAGTTTTTGCTCATTTGTTTAACATTTAAATAAGGTTTGGTCATTGGGATTAAAAAAAAAAACCTTTTTGACTAATGTAATATTGCAGATGGGAGTCTTTTTTAAGTACAGCACTATAAGATCATTTGCAATTGCTGCATCAGTGTCATCCATTTCTTTTTTAACTATAAACGTGAATACATGGTCATTCCCTGTCAAATCAACACAGCTAAAAACTTGACAACCTCATAATTTTATGATATTAAGTTCAGTTGTTAGGATCATAGAGAAATGAATAAATATGCCATGATAAGTCTCTATCTATCTTGGTTTAGGAGATAATTAACTTCAAAGATGGACAAAAATTGTAATTTTTTTAATTTCTTTCATTACAAATTTAGTTCTATTTAGTTCCCTAATTATTGCAGGGACTTACTTTTGGTGTTGTTACAAAGTGTATGTGTTAAGGTTTTCATATAATATATCACATGCACATATATATTTTTTTAAATTTTTAATTTCAAAGTAAAACATTTTAATAGTTGAACTTCCATATCTTAAAATGAGACATTTGAATGTGTTATTTTTTTTAAACATTTTTCAAAACTATTTTCTATAATAATTTACACATTAATTTGCACTTTTCTCATTATAAAATATCAAAAATTGTTTGCAAAGAAATGTCAATGAAATTTACACTTGAAATACATATAAATTTTCATTAATGATTCAGACAAATTATTTGCTTAAGCAATTTTAATGCGAAAAATAAGAATGTAAAATCTTTTAAATTGTCAAATAAACAAATTCAAACATTTTAAAATTTCGAAATATAACATAACCTGAAAGAAAATAATAAATCATCTAAAACATGATTCTTTTCAATGTATTATGAAAGCACTGAAACTACAAACATTAAAACATGGAGGTTCTGTTTTGGTATTATAAATTATAAAATAAATTGAAACACTATATATATTGATATAAACATTGCTGTCCAAAAATAAGGAGGCAGTGACTGGGCACTTTACACGGTTTCTCCAATATCTATTGAAATTCTTGACAAATTGTTCTTGAAATTTGAGTTATGTAATTCACATGCTTGACTTCAAGAACAGTAGAAACACTTTACTGCAATTAAAAATTTAATATATTGAATATTTGATGAGATATGGGTATTTGTATAAAATAATTTATAACTGTGCATGTATGACCTATAACCAAAGATTTTTTTTTCATGATTTGGTAGTCAATTCTATAGAGCAATGCAATATAAAACGACCAGTCAAATATCGTGAAAGCTCATAAAGATACCATCAATACAGTGAGATAATTGACAAATTTGTGAGGAAATCCCATTATGAAGTCCTAAGTCATTTTCTGCCTTTATAGATTTCGAAAAATAAAATAAAAAAATAAAACTTTTAATTTTTTCTTAAAATTTTTGTCTAGTAGAGACCCTATCACAAAAATAAATTAAAACAACATTACAAGAGTAAAACAAAATGATCCAACATTCATTCTCCCACAGAAATGAAAAAAAAAAAATCAAAAAAATACTTTAATTGTCATGAAATACATAATATTGAATTCATTAAAACAGTCTTTGTAGAGAAAACAAATGCGAGTACAAGAAATATGACTTGTAACACAATTTTCAGCCGAAATTTATGAAATTACTTATGAATGGTAAACATAACTTAGATAATTAAAACAAAGCCTGCACTGAACATTTTGTTATGCATGTCTAAATAAATTAATCTTTAAAGCTTAGAAGCAACAAGTTGGTAATAAACAAATTTTATAGGCTGTAAATTATGACAATAATCCATTTAACAACACTGGTAAAATATTAAATATTGACACAGACAAGGTCGATATGATATTTTTAGCAAAATCTTCACTTGCCCAGATGTGGTTAATTCGAAACAGTAAACATAAGATAGATTTTTTAATGGGCCGTTTTGCTGAAAAACTAATATGATTGTTTATTACTGCCAATGATGCCCTTAGCACTGCTTTCAAATGATGCAATTAAATAAAGTAAAATGAAGATGCTGCAACAAATTTTGGAGAAAATTATATGTTGGTAAACATTTTAAATTAAATATTTTTTTTCTAAGAAAGGTAATTTTGATTAACCTCAATGCTCTGTTTTTATTCAAAGATTTTAGTTGATTCCCCAATGAAAGAAAGTATTTTTAAGTAATAATTTTTATTTAAATATACGAAACAGATGTGTTACACTCACACACTAATGTTTGGTACTTTCCAAGCCCGCGCGAAACCAATAACTTAATACAATAGCCAGGTTACCATTAAAGGAAACAATCCCCACAATTTGGCGACTTTTTACCTTTTTATAACAGATTTTTTTTTAATCCTCTGAGCTTTCCTGCATTTTCCTGAAAATATTTGTAAAACTTAAAATTTAAATTTTCTTTCTAAACACACTTCATATCTCTTCATATTTTGTTAAAATTTTTTTTGTCTCGAGCTGATTTAAGTTGTTTTGGGGTAACAGAAAAATATGGGCAAAACGCTTAGAGGGTTAAAAAAATTGTTCGTGAGTGTAAGACATTTGTTCCAAATTTTTGAAGTCATGTTGAGGAGGAATTATCTTGATCTCGGGATACTTTCTGATCACTTAAAAATAGAAATTCTTTAAATCCCACGGACTGTCCGTATTCTAAGTATTCGTCACTTCCCCCAATGTGAATAAAGCTGAAAGATGATGATACAAATTCAATTTTGGCAAAATATTTAATGAATGATTATTTTTGGTATTCACCATTTCAGAAGTAAGAACAAATGTCACCAATTAAATTGACAACAACAAGTATGTAAAGAGGATTTTGCAAGCTAAGTATCATTAAGACATGTAAGGAGAATTTGAAAGTGAAAAATCTGAATAAATTAATACAGTAGACTCTCTTAAATCCGCAAAGGTTAAAACCAGAAGTTGTGCAGATTTTAGAAATTTTGTGGATTTCTGGTCACTGTTTTGTTTACATTGTTAGACAGTCATTTGAATGTAATAATGCACTCGAAATTATAATAAAGGATTACAATAAAGTAAAATAATAAAAACAATGAAAATAAAAAAAAAATTTATGTACTTCTCTATTATCCCGTCGACCACTTTTCATAACAAAAGACTATCGCCAAACTGTAATGCCCAATAAACGGGAGAATGTTGTCATTGGAATATAAAAATAAATAAATAAATAAAATATAAGAATTTAAGGATACAATAGTTATTTTAATGAATGAAATAACTCATAAATCGGTAAAACATAATGAAAAATACACGCAAATGTCAAATTAAAAACCATTGGATGACATAACAAACACATATAATGCTTCTGACATCCAGTAAATGGGACTGCATTTTTGGCGTTTAATTTTACAGTTTGGCGATAGTTTATTTGTTATGAAAAGTGGTCGACGGGATAATAGAGAAGTATCATTTTTTTAATATTAAAAGTAAAGGTCAAGTAAATAATTAATAATACATAACTAAATATGCATAATGAGATCATTTTTCTTGAATTATTCAGTGAAACTCTCCTTCTAAATATACACTCATAATTCACATAAAAATCTTAAAAATAACAAAGTTTTATTTTATGTTTAGCCGTACATAATAACCAAAAAGCTTGAAGTACTATAAATGTATTTGCTAAAGAGAAACTGATCACCACTGATATCAGCACTATCTTGAAATTTTTCAGAAATAAATTTATGCTTCCTTCAGGAGAAAACACGAGTTCAATCATATTAACCAGAATTCCATATTAAAATGGGTACAGAATGATATAAAAAAACGTTCATCTACATCTTAACTGTGAGTTTCATTGTTTATATCTCAAATTATGTGCGAATTTTAGGAATTTGAAAATTTTAGGGTTGCAGATTTGAGGGAGTCTACTGTATTAAACTAAAGTGAAGGACCAGATAAAAGGATTTCTGTTTTGATTCATGGTTTTCAATGTTGGAAGATAATTAAAAATAGACATTTGTTTGTTATTTTATCAATTAAAACCCTCACATTGACATACCCTTGTTAATATATTCACTAAGCTCTTGGTTTCACTGCAATACAAGCATTATTTAAATTAATATAATGGTACTTCTCTATTATCCTGTCGATCACTTTTCATAACAAAAACCTATCGCCAAACTGTAACGCCAAATAAACGGTAGAACGTTGCCATTGGAATATCAAAATAAATAAATAAATAAAATATAAGATTTAAGGACACAATTGTTATTTTAATGAATGAAATAACTCATAAATCAGTAAAACATAATGAAAAATACATGCAAATGTCGATTTAAAAACCACTTGATGACGTAATAAACACGTAGAATGCTTCTGACATCCAGTAAATGGGACTGCATTTTTGTCGTTTAATCTTACAGTTTGGCGATAGTTTTTTGTTATGAAAAGTGGTCAACGGGATAATAGAGAAGTACTGCAGTTTTTATTGATGATGATTTTCAAAGTTGGAAGATAATGAAAAATAGACATTTGTTTGTTATTTTATCAATTAAAACCCTCTCATTGACATACATTTGTTAATATATTCAATAAGCTCCTGGTTTCACAGCAATACAAGCATTATTTAAATTAATATGATTCTACTGATTGTATAATGCAGTTTTAATACATTGAGTAATGATTTAATACTCTCAAAGATTACCTTCACAAATATAATTAAGTTTTTTTTGTATATGTTGGAATAATAATCTTTTTTAGCATTTAAATTATATACAGAGGAAACAACATTAAAATTTTGCCCTTTTGCAGGACAGTCAGAGGGTTAATAAGCATGTTTACTCTTTATTATATTATATTATTTTTGTGTGTTATTATTAAGCTGATTGACTTTTTTTCTAAAATGTAGTTCGGGATGAAACCAGGACAAGGACTAGAAATTTCGGTCCATGCAGACCTCTAAGCATGATTGCACATTCGGTATGAATAGTATCATTGACCATTTTTGTATACATAATAGAAAAGATGGTGCAAATAAAGAAACTGCCAGTCAGCTGGCAAACCAGAAAGGGATTTTGCAATAGCAACATCCAAAACAGCTTTTTTTTTTTCGGAATAATTTATTTTTCACAACACAACTCAAACTTTTTTCATTAATTATTTAAATTATAGCGTTTCCAAAGAAAAAAACCCAGTCAACTGATTGGATTACTAGTGGTTATTGGTCAGTTGCACATGTAAAAATGAAAAAAAAAAAAAAAAAACTCAAAGCTCAAAGGTTTTTTTTTTAGATTTAGATATGTAATAGTTAACGATGCAAACTGAAGAAACTTACTGATCAGCTGGTTAGACAGAGGGGAGCGGAAGTTCGTCAACTGCACCTGAAAACATGTAAAAAGATATTTTTTTAATAAACTGAAAGTAGTTTAGTTAAAATTAGTATAGTACAAGGTAAATAATTAGATATAATAGTAATGGAAACCACTGATGCAACATCAACATGGCTAATGGCATTTATTCAACGCCGCCAAGCGTCTCGCCTGTTCTAGGATTTAACTGTTTTTTTTTTTTTTAAACCTACAAGTATGAAGGAAAAGATTTAGATCTAGGAGTGTTAAATATAAAGCTGTAATAAAATAAAAAATGTTTAAGTAAAAAATAAATAAGTAGCTGCATCGAAAGAAATGGTTGAAAAAATTGAATTTAAAATAAATATATAAAATGGAAAAAAATAAAAAAAAGACAGACATGAATTGTAAGCAAGGAATCCTGTAATAATTTTTTTAAATGACTCTTCATATGCACATTTATTTCAAAACAGTTTATTAAAAAAAAAAGATCTGTTGGGATTGCCAGTCAGCCCAAGAAATTTCTTAACAGATCTTCACCATCTGGATCTTGAGAAAAATTCAGCTGATACTCATTTAAGAATTTAGCTCCATAACTTTGGTTATCAGAAACAACCTTTCAGTAAAACAATCCAGATAAATTACGACAAACTCAAACTTACAATGAATACCTCTGCTTAAATTTTGAAATTGTTCCGTTAATTGCTCATATTGTCACTACACATTTTTGATGTAATAAAACACATGACAATTAAACAACAATCTACAGTAAACCAGTAATTAACAACAATAACAAAAAAAAAAATCCCATGCTTTCTGTCATAAAGGCTGTAGAGAATCTTAAAAGTTCACCTCTCCTCATAGGTTACCAACATGCTACACTTTTCAAGTCTAGGACTGACTGGGTTGAAAACAGTAAATTTTAGTGACAGTAATCAGACAGTGTGCATGCACAATAATTGACAATACAGTGAAGAATGGTAGCAGGCACTGCAGATTAGTTTAGAACTTACAGATAATCTGCATGTTCTAAAATAATCTGCAGTGCCTGCTGGCATTCTCCACTGTATTGTGCAGATTAATCTAACAGCTTAAAAAGAAATGTTGTGCTTTAAAAATTTTGCTAAAATTGGCTTTGCCTCAAGCTTTACCGTATCCTCTTTTATATTTTCTTTGTAAATACAAATTTCGCTTGCTATAATTTCCTATGATAGTAAACTTAGTGTATTATTATTGAGTCTCAGCTTAATTTTGTTTTGCTGCAGATGACACAGAAAATTCTGCTACTAAAGACAGCAATTCTCTCTTTAAAAAAATTGCAACTCTCCACAAATTTTCGGGTTTCCTATCCTCAAAAACATAGCCAGGTTGCCACTAAAGAAATGAGGGTTGTCAAATTTGGCAACTTTTTCCTTTTAGGTAGCTTTCAATACAAAAAAGTATAAAGCTACCTATTGCAGCCGTTCGGAGGAAAGCAGTTCCGGAAAATTTCGATATATTTTCACCGATCATGACCCCCAGACCCCAAAACCACCCTCCGTCCAAATGTTGATTTATATATATAGATATATCCATATATATATATATATATATATATATATATATATATATATATATATATATATATATCTGACCTATGTCATACGATAACGCCCGTAATTATGAATCGATTTTGATGAAACTAATTGTGTGTATTAAGGTCACTAATGTCTCGACCGAGTTCGTTGGCCAGCTTGGTCCACCATCTTGTTTCAAGATGGCGGCCATTTAAAGATGTAAAATAACTTAAAATCTAAAATAAATATACAAAAAATTTTAAAATTCAAATTTATTTTTTAATTACGTGTTAGGCCTTGATACAAGGATTCCAGAGCTTTTTTTGGTTTACCTCTATCTTAAAAAATGGCTGAGATAGAGCAGTTTGAAATTCTAGGGTGGCTGACATTTTGAAACAAAACAGTACATTAACGCGATTACTCGCAAATTATTTTCTTTCATTGTTGTAATAATTTTCCCAATCATACGCATAAAACTATATATTCATATCCGTTAACGCCAAAATTGGCGACATTTGGCGAAATATCGCCAAATTTGGCGGTCAAAATAAGTCTTCATAAATGAAGCCAATTTGGCTATTGCTCAATAATTTGGCGAATTTCTTATTCAAATTCAGTATTAACGAATCTTTTGTAAACGTTTCTTTGCATTTTAGCTTGCTGTTTTCGTGTAACATTAACTAAAATTTTAAAACGAAGATATAGGAAAGCTACCTTTTCCTCCCGGTACAGGCCGGAAGGACTTTTTAAAATGAAGTGAGGGAAATGTGTATCCTGGAGTACAGCTTATATTGCAAATAATTTCAAAATAATCACTGAAATATTTTGCAAAATTAAAAGAATAGCTAATTCATTTTGTACATTATATAGTTGTTTCAAAAGGTTTAACCAAAAAATAAATGAAATCTTACGACAAACATATATACATAACATCATCAAAAACAACAAATAATGAGAATGTGACAATACTAAAGTTATAATCAAAATGCTCACCTAAGATACCAGTGAATGTTTCACAGACAGCAACAAAAAAAAAAAAAAAAAGAAAGAAATAAAATAAAGAAAAGATAAATCTGTCAACCTTGACAACAGACCACATTATTGAACTTTCTCCAAGAACCAATTAAACATTTTTATGTCATTAAAAGCGAAAAATTATAATGGGCTTTAACTCAGTCATTTTGTAAGATATTTAAATTAGCTTTCAATGACAGGTGGGAAAATAAGTTTGTTATTATCTTATTTTGGTATATCAAATATACAATAACATGTTTTATGTTTCTCCTATCACAAATTAAGGTCTGATGTGAAAAAATTAGTATTCATTCATTATTTTAACTATTTGTGTTATTTGGAAGACCTGCCTATTGTAATTCAAGTTTATGTGCAAACATATTATAGTTAACCTGTAGAGTTTAGAGAATACATCTATTTTACAAAAAAAATGGAACCGATGTGTTACACTCATGGACCGATGCTTGGCGACTTTTTGATTGGTATGATTTCAGAGCCTGTGCCAAAACAATTACTTAATACAACAGCCAGGTTACCATTAAATAAAAATATACCAAAAATTTTGTGACTTTTTTTCTTTTTTATAACCGATTTAAAAAAAAAGGTGCGTAATTGTAAGACATCATAGCCAAAAAAATTTCTGGAACCTTAGTTTTAATAAAAAAAAAAAAAAAAACAATAAAGTTTTCCTAAATAACGAACATAATTATCTATTTATCGAATGTTTTTAGATTAAAATTTTAAAGTTCTATTCCCTGTAAGCCTAGAAAAGAAGTCATTTCCGAAAAAATATTTAATGTTCTTCTGTAATCATTATAACAAACTACTAACACCTTCTACATAGAAACATTCATGGGGCCTTTTCAGTTAATGAAAAAAAAAAAAAAAAAAAAAAATCAAATGATAAAAATGTAAATCTCAAAAATAATTTAGTCTTTTAAAACAATCTGATGTGAGTTCCAGATCTTAAAAGGTATTCCCAAAAATATAATTCTAGCACTTATTTAAATCCAAAGTGAGAGGTTTTTTTTTTTTAAGTAATTCTGCTATAATCGTTGAAATAAAAAAAAAAGAAAGCTTCCTTTTCTAATTAAAAAAATAGCCTAAGTGAAAATTATAGATATCTGATTGAATTTATATTTAACAAAGTTTAAGTGATAATGTTTTTTTTTCTAGGGAACTATCAGATTTGTTACATAGAAATTCAAATGTATACATATAATAATGGCAGTGCAGCAGGTAATGAGCGTTACTTCGGGAATAAAGAAACAATATAAAATTACTTAGTATGAAGAAATTTCCAAATAAATCGTCCTACAAGGTAGGTTGATATTTGCAATCATACATTATTTAGAAATGATTTATTCATATTCCTAGTGCCTTTAAATAAATTAGTGAATAAACTTCCTAAAAAATTTGGAAACGCCTTATTTTATGGTTATTTTACATTTGGTTGGTTTGTTGGTTCAGTTCAAGATTTAGCTTCACGCCCGAGTTAAAATTATTTCTTTCAGTTAAAATTGGTTCACCTAATATTTAAAGCTGAAACAGCTTTGAATTATAATTACTTGTCTGTGATTACTAAACTATTAAGATTAGCTTATTAAGTAAATGAAAAAGTGTCACCATCGCCGTTCGCTAATTTCCAAACCCTCAACCTTTGGGCACCCTTGGCGAAAAGGGAATGTCGCCAAATAATTTGGCCAGAGGAGATTGCAGCGCGCATGCGCGCTACTTGTTTGGAGTTGGCTTTGGGAGGGCTCGGCTCGCTCAAATGTTGAGTTTTTGTAAATGAATGTATTCGTTCGTATTGTGAATTTCAGATGCGCTTGAAGATGTTTGCTTTTCTTCAATAACTACTCCTCGGAATGGTATGTATTAAACTTTTATTATTATTGAATATAAATTTTATTCGGATTTTTGAAAAATAACGTACTTTTAAAGTTGTTTAATTTCCTGAGAGCTGCTGTGATTCGGATTAGGCCTAAAATGTCTTTTAAATATAATCTTAAAAACTTATTTGGATTGTAAAATGCGCTTCACGTAATGAAACATTACTCTAAATACATCAAACTGTTAAAATTATTAAACATAAAAATGCTTTTTTGTTTAATTTTACTGTATTTCCAATTTAACGTTTAAACACTTTATAATAAATATAAAAAAGATTTTCTGCCATATCACTATTTGTTACATCTCTAGGTTTTATATAATTATAAAGAACTTTTTAAAAAGCTATCTTACAGCCTTGTCTGATTCCCACCATTTCCTCAGAAACAAAATCTTGGTTCTACAACTTAATGTAATTAAAAAATTAAGATCTATGTAAAATATGCCTAAAGAATGTCTCTTTTTTTTCTTTGTTGTCAATTTTTTCCTAAAATATGTACTGAATTTTATATGAAATGTTAAAATCTTATTCAGTTTCGCTAAAATTTTAACACATAAAAATATAAATTAAGCACATAGTTTAGAAATATTTTGATAACTAAGAAAAAAAAGATATTCTTGAGAACAGTACACAGGAAACAGAAGTTTAAAATATTAATTTCCTGGGGAGATATTTAAAAAATACAAATGCATCCTATGTCCATAGGAATAACATTAGCGATAGGAATCTGGAAGTTTACTTACGAGCAGCCTTAATGTGTATATGCATGATTTGTGTTTTTGTAAATTGTTTGTCTCCAGTTTGTATGTTCATGACTTTGTATATTTCGTAATTTCTTTTTCAGTTTAAAAACTATGGAATTTAGACTAGGTGCTGCTGACTGTGATATTTAGCCAGCAGAAAGCATTCAAATGGCCTGAAATGCAATCGTTTTTCTTGCCTTTAAGTGTCTTTCTGCTAGCGCTTAGAAGACCGTATAGCTGTGTTTCAATTAGAAGGCTATTTTGAGGATTTTATGGACTGAATCAAGCCCAGCTAAATATTCTTTCACAGGTATCCAAACTTTTTAAATTTTGTAGTGTTTTAAGTACCGTAAAATACCGTTAATCCGCCCTTCCCGATTAAGCGCCCCCCTCCCACTTTGTAAACAAATTGGAAAATTTTAAAAATCCCGAGAAAGCGCCCTCCCCCAACAGAAATTTCACCGTGCACATCAAGATCAACACCAAAAATTCCATCTCCCGAGTGTTTTTTTTTTTTTCCGATGGATCAGAAAGGCGTGACGATTCTTTGATATATCGCAAACATCTACAAAAACATTGTCGATCTGAAAAAGCAATATAACTAAACATTAGTTTTGCTGTAAATGTATCTCCATGGTGATATGAAGGTAATAAAAATATCGATAGTGAAAGTTTCTCATGAAATAAGTTAAAAAATGTTTATTTGGTGCTGTGTGGAAAATATTTTGATTAAAAGAGAATCTATTTATTTTATTAAAGAATTTATAGTCGTATTTAACATTATTATGAAAACCAATCACAATTAAAATATCGATTCATTGATCAGATCAATCGATTTGTCGATACACATTCGAATTTTTAGCGTAATTTGTTCTATCTTTGTGGTAGTAATGTTTTTTGTTTTAATAATCTGGCAACACTACCAATTCGTTCTATATCTTCTCAATTTTCATGATTTCTAT
The DNA here is from genome assembly GCA_963931845.1 of Maratus michaelseni. Taxonomy (NCBI): domain Eukaryota; kingdom Metazoa; phylum Arthropoda; class Arachnida; order Araneae; family Salticidae; genus Maratus; species Maratus michaelseni. The sequence goes on along the minus strand of OZ007596.1, from coordinate 311,182,965 downwards.
TATTTATTTAGCATTTATAAATACGAAATCATGATTAAAAAAAACGGTTATTTAATCTTCCTAACTCACAACAGAGGGCTACACCGCATAAAATGTTACTAGTTCTCGAAATTACTTCAGGACATGTTCAACTGCAATTTCTTAGTCAAGTTCCTTTTATTTTTCTGTTACAAAATTAATGACAGATATTAGTGTTATTATTTATCTAAATGCATTCCAGTTTCAAAGCTTCTGAAATCCAGAATTTTCTATAATCTGAAATAGTCATTAATCGTGAAGTTATACTCTTTTTCTATTTTGTCTATTATTTTTTTTTTCAAAATGTTTTCTTTTGTTACTTTATTAAAACAATGCATGCTTTGCGATGATCGGCCATTAGCATCTCCCCCCACCACCACCCATAAATATCATATACTACAGTTTTAATACCGTGTAAGCGCCCCCCCCTGCTTATTTTACGATTTTCCGTCGTGTTTAGGGGGGGCGGATTAACGGGATTTTACGGTACTCAGTTGTTATAGTCAGACATGGAAAATGTTTCCATGTATGACATGCATCTTATTTAACCTTTGCATCTTAATCTCTTAAAATTTGTCAACTATTTTTTAAATATTTTCTGCATTTAATATTACTATGCATGAACTTCGAAATACATAGTCTAATATACGTGATTCATATATATCAATTACGTTATCAAATTTGACAACATTTCTTTTCTCATGAATATTTGTTTCAGATTATCTCAGGTTTTTTTTTTTTTTTTTTTTGACAAAATGGTTACCTGTTTGTTGTCTTGATCTTTGAATGACTGTTTTATATTTTTTGAAAGAAATTCAGTTTTGATACTGGTAGGAAGGTGTATTACTTTATAATTAATAAAGTGTTTATGGGTTTCGTTTTCAAATATTTCATTATTAGATTGTTTTATCAAATTGCATATATTTGTGTCCCAAATCAAAGCACACCTAATCCAACAATATCCAGTCCAAAGCTGTTAACTAGGCCAGTTTTTGTATATAAATTTAAAAGAAATTAGTATATTATACCCTATGAAATTGTAAGTATGCCTTCTAAAATATTTCAATAATTGTTCTAAATTAAATTTTAATATTTGTTTGCACCTGACGAATGTTACTGTAGTTATTTTAAATAAGTTTTGACATTTGCAGTTCACAACAAAGATAAAGGTAAACTTGTTTGTCCCTTCTTATTTATTGTAAACAAAAAATTAATTTATTTTGAAAAGCTCCTCTATTAAGTATTTATATTATTTCTCATGAATACTATCTCTGTATATTTTATTACTTATTTATTCCATTTTTTAAATGTTTTTTGCTTAAGAATTGTATTTTTTAAGTGAAGCATTATTAGGCCTAGGCCTATATTTTTGTTTATTTTTTTAAAATGGCTACCTGTTTGTCTTAATCTTTTGAATGAGTGGTTTATATTATTTGAAAGAAATTCAGTTTTGATGCTGGTAGGACTATAGGAGAGTATATTACTATATCCTCCTCTTCATTACTAAATAAAAAATTTTTGAAAGAAATGTTGGAATAGTTTTTTCTATCTATTTTGGCTTCTGAAATAATAAATTTTTTTAAATATTGATGTACCAGGGACTCGGTTGCATAAAAAGTTCAGAAATTTGGAATATCATTGTAAACATGTTTTTCTTTTTAAAATTGCAAAAATGTTTTTTTTTAACATAAAACAATTAAATATTATTTATTATTGCTTTAAAAGTATTAAATTAATTAAATCGTAAATATCAAAGTTTTTAAATAAATTTGTCGTGAACTATATTTATGAAATGACTGGAAAATTTAAATTTTATTATTATTTTTTTTTACTTAGTGTGAAAATTTCAAAACAATTATTAAAATGTTAAAGTTTATACATTTTATACACATAACTCTGATTTCAGATTTACATCCATTGAAATGAAACTTGCTGGTTTATTCGGTCAGCTTCCTGATTTGTGATTTCCCTCACTAATGTTAAACATATGTGCATAGAATGCAATTGTATATTTAAAATATCTCCCAAGAAAATTTATATTTATAACTTATTTTTTATTTGTATTTTTCTTAAGGAGGATGTCTCTTTTCTTAGTTTTGAAAATATTTCTAATATATATACTTAATTTTATTTGAAGTATTAAAAAGTTACTCATAGCTCGTCAGCAAACACATAAAATATTATATTTAGCATATATTTTGACAACTGAGAAAAAAAGATATATGCACAGTGAAATGAAAAATATACAGAAAAAAAAGTTGAAAATATGGATTTACTGAGGAGATATTTTAAATATACAAAGGCATTCTACGCCCATAGGTTTAACAATTAACGAGAGGAATTGGGAAGTTGATTGGCTAACAGCCTTAACAACTTTTCTTTGTTTGCTAGCTTGAATTTGTTCGACGCTTACCTTTGCGAGGTTATATCATTCCTTCCTTCATACTCGATCAGTGATGTAGCCATATACATTCTATATATGACATGTATTTTTTATCTTTAGTGCTTTATTATCTTTTATGTAATGTATCAAGCAATTATGTATCACTTCAATGTGATTAACTACATGTATTGGCCTTTTTAGGTGCGTTCGTAATTATATAAATACGTAGCACCTATTGTTGTCGCTTGGTCCGTCCATCCGTCCGCATATAACAACACCAAAAACTACCCAACCGAATGGTTTGCAATTTAAGACATATTATCTTTGCAGAATTTTGTCGAGACATTTCAAATTTTATAAAAATCGAATCAAAACTTTAGGAGATATTAATAAAAATATTTATTAAGACATTTGAATTTTTTTTTTAAATCTGTGCTTTCTTGTTATAGGAGCTTCCGAGGTTTAACCATCAAGCAACCGAGATACTTATTTTAATACAGAAATAAATCTGCAGACGATATAATTCATTTCACAGAGTTAAAAAATCAGAAAAGATCTGAATATTTATGTAACTAGTTATAGTACGAACTCACCTCATGTGTCACGTTTGACATACAATTTCCAACTAGTTTTTTTTCTTGCTGCACAACGATAATATTTTAGGTTAGATCAAAAAGATGTGCACCACCTAATAATATGTTGTACATCTTTGCTGGAGCTGACTGTGGTCAGAGTTGGGCAGTATTGAAAATACATGTATTCAAAATATATTTTCAAAATACATTAGTATTTTGTATTTTAAACCGATAAAATCAAAGTATTGTTGTAATGTATTTTCTAATGTTTTTTACGAAGTATTTTGTATTTTCAAAATACAGTTTTCCAGATTTCAAACTGCAAAGATCACATCAGCAATTCACTATAAGGAAATACAATACATGCCTGTCAGTTTTGTCTAGTTTTCGAATTATTTTCTGAAAGTTAATATAAATACACCTTTTTGATTATATTGGTAAATAAAAATGTTAATGGATAAGTTGTTTAGATTCAGAAAACATTCTTGCTGATGGTTACAAAAATAATTTTTATTAGCTTTATGTTGCTTTGTGAATTACAAAAATAATGTTGTGTGGTAGACAGGAAGGAGTTTCTAAGTTGCATAGGTGCAATGCCCTGTTGCCGATAGGCACTTGTTCGTTATAAGCTGCTAAAAAAATTTCTGATGCCCAGTAATAGTATTATTTAAGAATACTTTAACAAAATAAAAAGTTTTCAATGGATTGATTCAATATATGAATTATGTAAAATTTACATTAGGCAGTAACTGTAAGAACAGTACTACATTGAACATTATTTAAAGAAGCGATTTGACTAAAAAAAAAAAAAAAGGAAATTAATAACTTTACAAATTAGTTATTCTTAATTTTTATGAATATTTTATAAGGTATTTCTTTTATGAAAGTAAGAACAACACATTGTTTCTGTTCCATATTAAAAGTTTCAAGAGTTTCATAATAAGTGGAAATTCAAAAAATGCTAATAATAATATAAGTGTGTTAACAGTTATGCAAGTTCCTTTCAGTATTTTTGCATTCAGTAATACTTTAAACATCACATGTATTCTTTGTAAAAGTATCAATTTAACACATGTGCATTATCTTATATATTAAAATGAAAAGAAATTTTCATGAAATCCACTTTTCACACAAAAATGACCCATTTGCGCATACGTAAAATTAAATTTAGAACATAACCAGTTTTAAAGTAGACTCCGGCGAGAAAGGGGTGGCCGAGTGGTACAAGGCGTAGAGCTTCTCTGCTCTGATCAGTATGTCGGTTTGAAACCTACTCCGGACGCGAAATTCTAAAAGATAGTCACGTTTTAGCATTATTGGCAAATCCAGCCACCTCATTGGTCATTTAGTCGTGTCCTTTTCAGAGAGTAATCCCTTGGCGGCAGGGAAAATGTCGCCAACTCATTTGTCTATTTCTATGGTTAGAAAAACGAAAAGGAAAAAATTAAGTTGGTAATTTTGAAGCGAATGTTATATATTCAGCTTTCATTTAAAATAAACTATTGAAAATAAATTAATGTTTGATGGTATTTTATAAAACGAGAGTGGAACGGTTTAGATTTTAAGTTGTATAAAGATTTTAAAATATGACAGGTACTTTTTCAGAAATTGGAAATTAAAAATTACATTTTGCTTTTTAAATCCAAATGAATATGAAAATTCCCACATCGCTCTAAAAAATTTAATAAACATCGTTAGAAAAACATTTTTCTATAGCTTAAGATAGTATAAAAAACATTTTTAAAAAATATATAAACTCTTAATAAATAAATATAAGCATCAGTACTGAGCATTTTCAAAAAATTCTGTCTAAAAGAAATTAACTAAAAAACAGCTGTAAGTTTTTTAATCAATTTTAAACATAAAGAATAAACATTACAAAAATATTATATAAAAACTTTTGTATATCTAAGTTGATTTTTTTTTTCTTATTTATGCTACGCTGTCCTTTTAAAATAAAATTCTGTTTAATATTATGTAATACATACATATATATAATGGGATTAAAAAAATAGTATTTATGCAGGTGTAATCCATTAAAGCCTTATACTAATGTTTACTTATCTAACTTCAAATAAATCTCATAACATCGCAAATTTTCTTATTATTAATTTGATAGTATTTCGCATACACGTATTACAGTTTTGAAAATTATTGGTGGGGCTCACTCTTTTTTACACAAATAAGTGTATGTCAGTGTGAAAAAGATCGATTGACAATTCAATGTTGCCTTTTGCTTTTTTAACTCCCTTTTAAAGAAATTAAACATAATCGTATATTGATAAATAATCAAAAATTAAATAAAACATTAAGACAATATAAAAAATCGAATGTACAGACCCGTTTATAAAATGATACTCGCTGATGTTAGCGAATCGTTATAATAAAATGACAATAATATTTGACTTTATATAACTTTTTTTTTTCTTTTTGTGAAATATGGATTTTTTTTTCTATTTTCATTTTCATATAAAAAATTCAAACGTTGAGCATTTTAAATAAAAAAAATAGACTGAAATTTTTTTTCCTAATGCCGTTTATCCTTATAACAAAAGAAAAATAGGAAAAATGGAACACTTAAAAATTCTATAAAATACTAGAAAGTAAAAAAAAAAAAAAAAAAAGGCTAGGTCTAGAGGCACAGGTAGATTTCGAAGACGCAGACCATGGGGTGCCTATTTTTTGAGAATTGCAGAAAAAATAACCTTTTTGCCATGATGTGGCAGTTGGAACCGCCCAGTTTGAAATCTACATGTGTTTATACGTGGAGCCAGCGGGAATTTTTTGTTTTTAAATTTTTTTTCTGTAAGGGTTCCTATAAAGAACTTGTCAATAAAAAAGCTGTAGATAATAGTAAGAGGATTTTTAATAAATTTTATCGGATTTGATATCTTGTGAATTGACGAATTTATGCATTTTTTTCTTCTGAAACCCCTATTCTTCCCCTCCTTGGGGGCATTTTTAATGAAATAAAAATACTGACATAAATAAATTTTTGGCCCTTTTCCTAGAAGTAATAATAACTTTAAACAGATTCGATATGTATAAAAATTAAGTAGTTATGGGTTTTTTTTCTGTTTTTGCAAAAAGCCCCCTCATTTGCCCCCCCCCCCCCCACACACACACACTGGTTCGATTTTGCCCATTAACGAACTTGACCGAGATTTTACGTATCAGTTTGGAAGAGATTTGTGCAGAACTATTAAAGTTATCATGTCCATAAAAAGTGATATATATATGTTTTAAACTGGGGTTGGTTTTGGGTTCTAGGAGTCATGATCGGTGTAGACCAATAAATAATAGTTTAATAGATCAAATAATAGTTTAAAAATTAATTAAGTTATATGTTTTGAAAACAAATTAGAAATCCTGAATACACAATTTAAGTAATTCTTTTCTCTTTCTTGTTACTATATGTTAAAACAAGAAACAGGAAAAAATATAATTCTTAATAAATTCACTAGTTTGCGGTTTCTACCAAGCATAAATCAAAGCGGTGAATTTTCCATAATCGCGGCCTACATCAAATGAACACATTGTAATGGAATTTTTTTGGAACAGCATGAGTTGCAGTCAAGAAATTAGGCGTGATTTTTACAATAAACATTGAATGCTTATAAAAGAGTGTTTAAGAAAAATCTTTTTTTTACTTTCATACTTATTTTATGGGGACTTATTTCATGAACCTTATATAGGTTTTAACTATAATGCCTTTCTTTAAAATAAAAGTACATGACAATGAATTCATTTCCGAATTAATTTGGGCGAGGGCGCTCGTCCCTTCCCAATTTTTATCCTAACTTGATAAAATTAGGTAATAATTTTAAAAACATTTATGTTTTTTTTTTCTGACAGAATTTTCTTTTACCGTTTTTCTGATGCTGGAGGATTTTAACGCTTTTTCGCGTTTTGCGACGATTTTTTGACATTCGTTAAAGAAATCCAGCTACAATTTTTTTAACCTAATGTAATAAATTTTGTTCTCTGAGATTTTTACATTTTTTGCGATTATTTTTTGCAAAATTTACACGTTTTGCGGCGATTTTGCTACATTTGTAAAGGAAATCTGGTTTCAATCTTTGAACACAATATAGTAAATTTTGTCTTCTGTAGTTTAATTTTTCGTGATTTTGTTTTTTCTACGTTTGTGGAGATATTTTCACATTCATAAAAATAATCCACTTTCAATCTTTTAGCCCAATACAGTAATTTTTCTTCTCTTTTCAATAAGGTTTATTCATAATCCGTACAATTATTTTAATTTATCATGCGATTTAACCTTCTTTTTTTTTGCGTTTCGCAGCAATTTTTTAACAATCGTTACAGGACTCGGGTTTCAATATTTTAGCCCAATATAGTAAATTTTGTCCTCTGCGATTAAAAAAAAAAAGAAAGAAAGAGAGAGATATTTTTACCATTTCTTCGCATTCTGCGGCGAAAGGAATCTGGTTTAAATATATTGTATTAAAATCGCATACATAAAAAACTGTATGCGATTCTCTGCGGTTTTTCGCACTTTGCGACGATTATTTTGACATTCATAAAATGAATCCAGCTACAATCTTTTAACCCAATATAATAAATTTGGTTCTTAGCGATTTTTAAGTTTTTCGTGAATTTTTTTAAAGTTTTTACACATTTTGAAGCGATTTTTCTAACATTCGTATAATAAATCCGGTTTCAGTCTTTAAATACAATACCGTTAATTTTGTCCTATGCAATTTTTTAATTTTTCGTGAATTTTTTTTTCACGTTTCGTGGAGATATTTTCATAATCGTAAAAAGAATCCGGTTTTAAACTTTTAGCCCAATAGAGTAATTTTTTTTCTCTTTTCAATAAAGTTTATTCGGAATACGTACTATGATTTTAATTTTTCAAGCGATTTTAATGCTTTTTCGCGTTTTGCGACGATTTTTTGACATTCGTTAAAGAAATCCAGCTACAATTTTTTTAACCTAATGTAATAAATTTTGTTGATTTTCTGCGGTTTTTTCCGGTTAGCGGCAATTTTTTAACACTTGTAAAATGAATTCGTTTTCAAGGTTTTAGACCAATATAGTATATTTTGTCCTCTGCAAGTTTTGAATTTCTCGCGGATTTTTTAGTGTTTTTTCGCTTTTTCGGCAAATTTTTTACCTTTTTTTTTTCGAAACTGAAAGAACTATCTCTGTTAAATTTTGCTTTCCTCCGATTAAATTAAAGTTGGAAGAATACAAAATCGTTTTAACGTGAACTACGATGCTCAAAATATTAAACTTATTTGGGTCGAAATAAAAAATTTAAAAAATTCAAATTCAGTTAATTCAGGTTAGTTTTATTAGAGTCCAGATCAGGCGTAGTCTGCATGGGTGTACGCTGTTGACAGCAGTTTGAGTTTGACCCCACTACCAGGTTCATTTAATTAGAGGTTCACTTGAAAAAAAAAAATGACCAAGTAAATGAAGAAAGCTCAGCTAGATCATTTATTTTTGTAACAAATATAATAAACAGCAACACAACAACTGTATCAGACGCCTGGTGATGTGTGTGTGTGGGGGGAGGGGGGAGGGAGCACCGCCCGCACCACCCTTGGTACGGCCTTGATAACAAATAAAAGACATATATAAAATTAAGACATTTGAAATAAGTTTAAACGGCACTTTTAAGGTAACTAATCATTTAAGGTATGTGTGCCTGCAAAATTGTATGGAAAATTGCCCCTTCGATAGCAACGGTTTTGCTTAGCAACAGTATTTCTGGAACGGTTCACTAAGGTACAGCTGTATATTAACTTTAAAACAGCTCATTCAAGAAGGTTTACATTTTGAAAAAAAAATCATAACCATTGCATCTCAAAAATGTGAAGGTATAGTAGAAGATTAAGTGCTGTCAATAAAAAAAATAATAAGTAAGAGAGAGGAACATATTTAATAATAACTAAATGAAGAAAATATTAATTATTTTTTATAATCTTAGTGATGTGTGGTTACATTCCATTGTAAATAACTCCAGCGACACAGCTTGGAAAAGCAGGATATTTATGACTTGATTAAATTATAATTAAAATTACAACTAATTACATGAAATATATATGTATGCGGAGAAACAGAACTCCCGCTCTAATAAACACAACTACAGCGTGGCGGCTTCAGCCAAGAGATCCCAGGTTTGAATCCTGGCCCGGACATTTTTCGTCCAGTTGGAAAATTATAACTCGTATGATTTCTTTACCAATTTGAAAAATAATTGTGTTAAAATTAATCTAGTGTTTGCTATTATGCATGAAGTATGAATGTCAATTACATTGAGAAGAGATTTTCTAGCAAAAATTGTGTTTTAATAACAATAATTATATTAAGAAAAGATTTCTGGTCCACGAAACTATGAAAAGGATCCTCCTTGAATATATGTTATATTGTATATGACATTGTATATGTCATAGTATAATGTCATATTGGAAATAAAACATGCATTTTCAAATTTTCATAATAATACAAGGAGCATGAAAATCAGTAAATAATGAAAGCAGATTGATAATGATGTCATATTTAAAACATAAAACTGAAATATTTTTCATCACTACTGATTAATAAGCTTGAATCTTGAATGTCAGTTAGATACAGATGTGAGTTTTCTGCCAAAATCCACATTATGATTCCCAGGAAAAGAAAATTAACAAGAATTATACCATTAAAAAGAGATTTCTGTAGGAGCAAAGAAATATATTTCAAATGAAACAGGAATTTTCAAATATTTTTTTATAGGAGCGTGAACCAATTTTATGCATTGATAATACAGGGATCAGTAAGTATAGAAAGTATGATGATGAGTTTCATGCCATATTTATAACGAAAAATTGAAATATTTGTTTAACTATACCGATTATTAAGCTTGAAAATATCAGTTACATACAGATGAGTTTTCTGCCAAAATTCACATAATAATTATTAGGAAAAGAAAAATAAACATGAATCTATATTAAAATCTGATTGTATTTCGCAACTACTCCTCTTAGATTATTGAACACAAAGCTATTTAGTTAACACCAGTTATTATTAATCCGAAAATGTCATATAAACTTTCAAAATTTAAAATTTTGAATTAATTTCCAATATATTATTATTTTTTTGTAAATGGTAACGAAATTTCTCTAAAAACAACAACTAAATTACTCCATTTTTGTGTATAAAAAGAAGAAATATGGATTAATATATTTTTCATGCCATTTTCTCATTAAAAGTGAAAAAAGAATTCATTTTCAATTTGAACAGATGGTGAAAAGTCATGGTACTTTTCTGCTATACAGACACCATGTCAAAATAAATGTATGCATAATGTATGTATTAAATTTATGTAAATATGTACTCTTGGCGACAATGGTGTATGTATAACAGAAAAGTACCGAAACTTATTTCCACATATTCAAACTTTATGAATCAAGGTATTCTGCAGAACAAAAATCGCCTGTCAATATATTGTCATTTAGAAATCAAGATTTGTTTCAGATAGAGATTAAACCAAGGAGGCAAATTTAAGCTCTATATTCACAAGAATTGAACCTATAACACTTTAAGACATACACTTTCTAATTAAATAATATATCCTCATACCAGCATCAAAACTGAATCTCTTTTAAAAAATATAAAACACTCATTCAAAGATTAAGACAGGTAGCCATTTTGAAAAAATAAACAAAATTCAGATAAATAACAATACTTGAAATAATCTGAGACCAACATTCATGAAAAAAGAAATTTCTACCAGAAAAAATTATATAGTGTTGTCAAATTTGATAACTTAATTGGTCTGTTTGAATGAAGTGTATTAGACTATTTATTTCAAAGTTTATGCATCGTAATATTAAATGCGAAAAACATTTAAAAAAGAGTCAACAAAAGTACTAAAACTTTAAGAGATCAAAATGCCAAGTTTAAATAAGTTGTCTGCTGTACATAAAAACTTAATTTTCTAAAGCAAGTAAACTTTAAAAATGGAAAACAAAAAATATTTAAGTAGAAAACATTTTATCAACAAAATTATTCCAAGATTGAGAGAATATATGAACACTGCATGTTATTCATTTCTATATTATACAAGCAAAAAATGAACATAAACATACCATAAAATAAAAGATCTCTTTCAATTTCAAATGAACTGTGATTTATAAAATGTTATCCTTATGAAGATAAATGATAAAAAGTTAGGCCTAAAAATGCTTGGCTTAAAAAATAATTTTTTGTAAGCAAAAAAACATTTAAACAGTATAAATAATAATAAAGCAATAAAATGTATAGAGATAGTATTCCTGAAAAATAACAAATACTTATGTTAATAAGAGCTTTTCAATAAAAATTTTTAATATTTTGTTTAAAATAAATAAGGGACAAACATGGCTACCTTTAGCTTTGTTGTGAACTGCAAATGTCAAAACTTATTTAAAATAACTACAGTAAAATTTTTCAGGTACAGAGAAATATTAAAATTTAATTTAGAACTATTACTAAAATATTCTAAAAAGGAATACTTAAATTTTCACAGGATATACTGTACTATACTTTTAAATTTATACACAAAAACTGGTCTAGTTAACAGCTTTTGACAGCATATTGTTGAATTAGGTATGCTTTGATTAGGGACACAAACGTATACAGTTTGATAACTAAAATAATCTAATACTGAAATATTTGAAAACCTATGCTTTAAGATATATACTTTCTTTTTCATTAAGTAATATACCCTCCTACCAGTATCAAAACAGAATTTCTTTCAAATAATATAAACCACTCATTCAAAAGATTAAGACAAACAGGTAGCCAGTTTAAAAAAATAAACAAAAATATAGCCCTAGGCCTAATAATGCTTCACTTAAAAAATACAATTCTTAAGCAAAAAACATTTAAAAAATGGAATAAATAAGTAATAAAATATACAGAGATAGTATTCATGAGAAATAATATAAATACTTAATAGAGGAGCTTTTCAAAATAAATTATTTTTTTGTTTACAATAAATAAGAAGGGACAAACAAGTCTACCTTTAGCTTTGTTGTGAACTGCAAATGTCAAAACTTATTTAAAATAACTACAGTAACATTCATCAGGTGCAAACAAATATTAAAATTTAATTTAGAACTATTATTGAAATATTTTAGAAGGAATACTTACATTTTCATAGGGTATAATATACTAATTTCTTTAAAATTTATATACAAAAACTGGCCTAGTTAACAGCTTCAGACTGGATATTGTTGGATTAGGTGTGCTTTGATTTGGGACACAAATATATGCAATTTGATAACTAAAACAATCTAATAATGAAATATTTGAAAACAAAACCCATAAACACTTTATTAATTATAAAGTAATATACCTTCCTACCAGTATCAAAACTGAATTTCTTTCAAAAAATATAAAACAGTCATTCAAAGATCAAGACAACAAACAGGTAACCATTTTGTAAAAAAAAAAAAAAAATACCTGAGATAATCTGAAACAAATATTCATGAGAAAAGAAATGTTGTCAAATTTGATAACGTAATTGATATATATGAATCACATATATTAGACTATGTATTTCGAAGTTCATGCATAGTAATATTAAATGCAGAAAATATTTAAAAAATAGTTGACAAATTTTAAGAGATTAATGTGCAAAGGTTAAATAAGATGTATGTCATACATGGAAACGTTATTTTCCATGTCTGACTATAACAACTGAGTACTTAAAACACTACAAAATTTAAAAAATAAGGATACCTGTGAAAGAATATTTAGCTGGGCTTGATTCAGTCCATAAAATCCTCAAAATAGCTTTCTAACTGAAACACCACATCTATACGGTCTTCTAAGCGCTAGCAGAAAGACACTTAAAGGCAAGAAAAACGATTGCATTTCAGGCCATTTGAATGCTTTCTGCTGGCTAAATATCACAGTCAGCAGCACCTAGTCTAAATTCCATAGTTTTTAAACTGAAAAAGAAATTACGAAATATACAAAGTCATGAACTTACAAACTGGAGACAAACAATTCACAAAAACACAAATCATGCATTATACTACATTAAAGGCAGACAAATTATAAAAACAATTAGGCATATTTTACATAGATCTGAATGTTTTAACTAAATTAAGTTGTAGGTATAACCAAGATTTTGTTTCTGAGGAAGGGGTGGGAATCAGACAAGGCTGTAAGATAGCTTTTTAAAAAGTACTTTATACTTATATAAAACCTAGAGATGTAACAAATAGTGATATGGTCGAACAAACTCTTTTTTATATTTATTTTAAAGTGTTTAAATGTTAAATTAGAAATACAGTAAATTTAAAAAAAAAAGTATTTTTATGTTTAATCATTGTAACAGTTTGATGTATTTAGAGTAATATTTCATTACGCGAAGTGCATTTTACAATCCAAATAAGTTTTTAGGACTTTATTTAAAAGACATTTTAAGCCTAATCCGAATCACAGCAGCTCTCAGGAAATTAAACAATTTTAAAGTACGTTATTTTTAAAAATCCGAATAACATTTATATTCAATAATAATAAAAGTGTAATACATACCACTCCGAGGAGTATTTATTGAAGAAAAACAAAAAGCAAACATCTTCAAGCGCATCTGAAATTCACAATAGGAACGAATACCGAACCGAATACATACATTTACAAAAACTCAACATTTGAGATTTGAGCGAGCACTCCCAAGTCCCAACGCCAACTCCAAACAAGCAGCGCGCTGCGCCAAATTATTTGGCTATATTCCCTTTTCGCCAAGGGTGTCCAAAGGTTGAGGGTTTGGAAATTAGCAGGCAAAGACATTTAAGATTATCTTAAATGTCTTTGCAAATGGGACTTAAAACGGCCTATAGAGGCGCTGATCGTAGCCGTCGGTACAGGAAAATTGTCCCTTTAACTAATGCTAAAGTGCCATTGAAATCATTATTTATTGTAAACGCGTTTGAAAGTGTTAGATATTCAAATTTTGACAATTTTTACTTTGTAATATAAACGCAGAAGACAAATATCACATGAAATCTGAAATTGTGCAAAAAAATAATCATTAAGAACAAATTAAAAATGCATGTAATGCTATGGGCTTTAAAGGGATTTTCCTGAAGCGAGCAGTTATATCTTTTTTCCACCAGATGGCGTATTCCAGCGCTTGAACTCCCAAAAGAGAATGTCACCGATAGCATTCGCAAATCGCAAAGCATCAACCGTTTTCCACACTAAGGATAACAAAAAATATTAAGCTATTTCATCAATTATTACTCTGCAAAATATTATTACTAATTAATTATACCCAGAGAAATTCTTTCTTCAAGCCTTTTTGAATGTTTTACAAGTACGACATTACTGAAAAGTATGCATTGGTTATACATTTTTTAAAATTTTGTATGATAAATTTATGAATAAGTTGAAAATCACTGTGGTATAAAGGATATTAATTGTAGATAGTTACAGAGAGTATAATTTTTAATACTTTCTATGAGAAAAATTTACGTTCTTCCAAAAATCATAAAATAATTTCCAACCATCATATGCATGTTCTGAAACTTAAGTGTTGCTTTAATTTACCTGTGAAGGGATTTATCTTTTTCTGTATTATTGCCAATATTAAAGTATTGAAAAAAATATTTTACCTCTGAAAAATAAGAATGAGGTAATAATCATTAGGGAGCAATTTATAATATAAAGTTGCATCACATTTTAGAATTTGCATAGCACTGTTTAAAAGTACTATGCACATAGTTTTGATGTACATAATGACTTAAACATATTCTATTTCATTTCTTCTGAAAAAAAAATGTGCTTAAAGTTAGGCATTTTTTTTATTTATTTCAAAAGTTCAGTAAAAAACTTTGACCTTTTTTTTTTTCTACTTTAGAAGAAACTTACAAACCATGATTCTTAGTATCGTGTGTCGTCAGTGTGATGTGACAACAATTTGAAACAGATGATAAATATCAGTAACATATAATCATGGTTTTAATCAGTTGATTAGAAAAGTTATTTATTATAATCCTGTATTTTCTATATTTTTCAAATCGAAACATGTCGTAACGTTATAACCATATTTTACTTATTGATTAAAAAAGAAAATTGTTTGCATTTCTTAAAAATTTAAAGATGTATTTTTTTAAGAATGGAAAGCATCTTATTTAAATATGTTGTTTAATTATATTAAATATGTGCCTTTCTTTAAGCCCTTTATTCCCAATGTAGATAGTACATGCTTCAAAGAATTATTCTATCTCTAAGCGAAGGGATTAATAACTTTTTTCAATATTCAAATGATCACAAAATTTTAACAATTGAATCCAGGGCCGAAACTAAGAGGGGCCCCTGGGTGCGAGAACGAAAGGCGAAAATGGGATGCCAAATGAGGATTTGGTTTGTGATTTAATAGAAAGAAAAAAAACTATGAAATTTGGGCAAAAATGTTTTGTAGCTGAAGTATCAAAAAGAAAAACTGAGTAATGTAACACAACAATTACAGTAAAATATGTAAAATTGAAATTTGTCTATAAAGAATCATATCTTAAATGAAAAACTTACATGGCCCCAACAGAAGGAACATTAACAATTATATATGATAAGACAGAAATCTGTATAAAGCAGAATTTTTCCTGTTCTTTTCAATTCCGGTTTCACTTGTTATATGCAACAAACATTTGACAAAGCTGATTACATAGTTTCTGTATTATGTATTTTATTATTATATATTTTTAATTTGAAAATAAGCCTTCTATTAGAAACTTAGTAAAATTCTCATTAAAATTTACTTTGCAGAGATGAGAGTGGGTTGCCGAAATCCATGTTTGCCTCCCCCCATGAAGAAAAAGGTTGTTTTGGCCCTGATTGAGTCATTGTATTGCAAAAAATAGTGCTAAATTTAACAAGAAAAACCTGTGGAAACTCTGAGATTGAAAGACTAAATTTTTAATTGTATTCATTTATACATTATTTAATAATATATTCATGCAAACAGAAAACAATTTTTTAATCTTACATAAGCCTTTTCTAAGTAAAACTTTTGCAAGAAAGTGTTCTTTTCTAATTTTTCGAGAAAAATAAAGCTGGAAAAAAAAAAAAAAATCTCCATCATTTCAAAATTTAGAGAAACTTTACAGATTGATTGGTTTTGCCATCAATTAGCAAAACAAAAATAATTTCAGTCAAAAAATTGGAATTATGATTAATTCATTTCAGATTTATTATATCTGAACAGTGAAATTGCACATTTAAATATATTTTATGCATTATACATCTTTCAAAATAATTTCATTTAAAATTTATTGCTTTTAATATTTATTTATTTTTCAGAGTGTAGCATATATTTATGAGAGCACCTATTTAATGACATACTTTCATTTGATTTATGAAGAAAAAGTCATTTCAGCGCCATAATTTAAGTTGCTTTAATTTCATCCAGGAAGATATCCAAAGTTCCTGTTGTTTTCATAGGTATATTTACTTCTTGTGGAGCTTCTCAAATTGCTTGTTGTATTCTTGATAGATACATAAAATGACAACAACAGTCTCACAATCACATCAAAAATAACCCGTACTGACTTAACTTTTTGTTAGAGTGGAACTACTAAAGTGATTAAAATTCTTCCTTTGTTTTCTGCTTTTTTTCTTTTATTTAATAATCAGCTATATTTCAATTATTTTGTTTTTCTAGAAAATCAATTCTGTTTTAGTAAAGCTAATTTAACAAAAATAAAAACATAGTATTTTTTTTTTTTTTTTTTAAATCACGTAACTATTGCATTTTTCATTTTTACTTTTTTCACAATGATAAATTTATAGTTTAGCTCTGTGTTACCACTTGGGAAATTTTTTTAATTCAGATTGCATGATTTCTCCAACTTATTTGAAATTGTAACATTCAGCTTATTTGATCTGTTATTGTAAAAGGTGAATATTATTTCCAAAACTATTTAAAAGAAAATATAGAAATCACTTCAATAGTTCCCATGAAAAAAAAAAAAACTTCAATGTGATCTGTTTTTCATGGGATTTTGTAACTGCTAGTATATCCTTAAATTATTTAAATGCTTGTTTATTTATTTAGTTTCTGATTAAAGGCAATTTTATAATTTGTGGATTGCAATAAGCCAATGATTTTTTTTATACAGTTGAACAACTCTTGTTTGTGAATAGTTATCTGTATTTGTCAGTTTCAAACTATTGCACATCTGTTATTTTTCACTTTTATTCAAGTAAAGCTTCATTATTTTCACACTGTCTGTCTTTCTCTAAAATTCAAAGATTTTTTTTTTTTTTGAGTAATTAGAAGAAATGAATAATAATTCATAAATTTTCCTAACAAAAGTATAAATTTGACCAAAAGTCTTATAAGAGTTTTCATTGAAAGCTTAATCTGTTGTTACAGTACATAATCAGATGTAAATTTATTTTTTGGAAAAATAACCTGGTAGCAATGAAACATTTTTTATTGTCTTAGTGTTTGCAGTTAAGTAATTAAAGAAAATACTTCTTTATTATAAAATATCTTAATAAAAAAAAATACTGGGTATTTTTATGTTAGACATGTGCATATATACACACACACACACACATATATATATATATATATATATATATATATATATATATGTATATATATATCACTGGTGCGCGGCTAACATAAAAGTACCTCTTTCTGTTTAGAAAGTTCATAGATATCCATTTATAGTTTTCTTTCTCTTTCTAACTTTTATGTTTATCTTCGTTTAATCTGCTCAGATAATTTCACTAGAGTAATATCCCTTATTTTTTTCTTCCAAAGTTAACAGATATGCTAATGTTTAGTTTTGTAAGATCTACTATTGTTTTTTCGTTGAATAAATATAGCATATCAGTTTAAAATTCGAAAACTGCCTGGGAATGTAACTATGTACTCATAATTTTTCTGCCAAATTCAGCTAAATTTATATAAGCACATAGGGGCAATTCCACAGAAATGGGGAACAGATGGTCAATTTTTTAAAATCAATATTTTTTATCAAGTAAGGTATCATTTTAAAGGTTATAAACCAAATGATAAGAAAATAATAATAAATTTAACAAAAACACAAAATTTTATCAATTGCAAGCAATTAAACAAAGATGTGTTATAATTTTTTTTATGACTCATTTTTCACATTCAATCTGAGAATTCCTCATTTGGAATAAAAATTAATTATTTTTAAATTATAACATGTTCAAATTTAGGTCAATATGTTATAGAATGTTTTAATAATTCGAAATTGTGCTCAACTAATAGATTTTTAGGTTTATAAGAATATTTATAGTAAGCATTTTTGTAATTTTACGTCCAACACCAAATTTCATAAAAAGTTTCTTCTGTACAAGAATGCTTAGAGTAATTAACAAGAAATTTTTTGAGTAAATCATGATTTCCTATCTATGTATAAATATCTATTCAAATTAAATTATTTCAAATTATTTTTTTTTCAAATAATGGTGTCGGACGTAAAAGATTATTTACGTCCGACACCACTTACGTCCGACACCAAGATTTTTCAAGCTTTATTGCATCATTTTGCTAATTTATTTAAGGCAAAGAAATTGAATACCATTTAAATTATTAACCATGGTGATTAGAATGTGTGTGTATGTTTTTTATACATGCATCTGCATTTTTTTTAAAATTTAAACATGCAAATTAAGATTTTAAGTGTAACGTCCGACACCAAGATTTTTCAAGCTTTATTACATCATTTTGCTAATTTATTTAAGGCAAAGAGATTGAATACCATTTAAATTATTAACCATGGTGATTAGAATGTGTGTGTGTATGTTTTTTTATACATGCATTTTTTTAAAAATTTAAACATGCAAATTAAGATTTTAAGTTAACATGCAAATTAAGATTTTTAAGTGTAAAATCATACTGTAAAACATTGTTAAAAGAAGAAAACATGTTTTACTCAATAAAACATCTCAACTTGCCTGCTAAACAATTTTTTTTATTTTTTTTTTTGTGACTCACAATATATAGCTTTATAACAGTGATGAAATTTCATGGTAGGCTCCAGGACTGAAAAACGGATTACTGGTTAGGGAAAAAGATCCAAATGGAAAAGTTAGAAAATTACATATTCAATTATGGTATATGCTCATGTCTCTGCATGAGGCTTATGAACAGTTTCGCAAAAACTTCTGCTATACAAAAATTGATTTTTCAAAAATTGCAAGTTTGCGTCCGAAACATGTGAAGTTATTTGACAAAATACCACACAGAGTATGTGTGTGTATTTATCACGAAAATGTCCGTCTCTTTTTGCAAGCTTTGAAACCAAGCACTAACATAAGCCAAGAATTTACAGATTTTGTAAATCAAATTGTTTGTTCTTCCACTGTGAAAGATTGTATGTATTCAGAATGTGAAAACTGTGTCAACATGTTGCTTTCTTTTAAGTCACAGAATGATATTCAGGATATACCAGTAAAATATTTACAATGGCAGAAGTGTGAAAAAGTGGAAATTATAAGTACAGTAAAAGAAACCTTCAGTGAACTTTTAAATGAATCCAAATATTTCCTTCGTCACACATATATTAAAAGAGAACAATCCTTGACATTTAACAATTTTAAATCAGCAGTTAACACTGAAAATAGTGTTATACAGCTGGATTTTTCAGAAAATTTTACAATTCTGCAACAGAATGAAATTCACGCTTCACATTGGAATCATATTGGTTGTAAAAGATGTCAACCAGAGTATTGCAATTTTTTCTGATTCAATGGATCATGCCAAAGTAAGTGTTCAAATTTGTAATTACCTTTTTAGTTTCTTAAAAACAGAACATCCAAGCATAAAATATGTACAAATGTGTTCAGACGGCCCAAGTTCCCAATTCAAACAGCGGTATTTGTTTTCCAATTTATTTTTATCTGAGCAAAATTATAGAATCAAATTAAAATGGAACTTTTTTGCAACACCACACAGCAAAGGATTTGTTGATGGAATTAGTGAGACCGTAAAATGAAGAATATGGAGGCACATCAAAGTTGGAAAAGTAACTGTAGTAAATACCCCTGAAGCATATGCACATGTTGCTTCAACCTTAATGCCCAACACACACATCAAGTACATATTTTGAGAAGAGATAGGAGACAATATTGAGATTTTGAATACATATTGGGAGAAAATTCGTCCAATCCCAAATATTCAAACTATTCATTGTCTAAAAGTCATAGAAGAGAACAAAATTTTTACGTCCATTATATCACTATCATAGACAAAAAATATGATAATTTTATTTGATGATGATGATGAATTATCAGCAGATGAAGAGAATTCTTTTGAGGACAGTGAAACGCATATTACTGATGTAACAAGTCTTAGTGTAAATGATTGGATACTACTCCACCCTTTATCCTGGATGTATCGCACAGCTTGCGGAAAAAGAAATATAAGTTTCTGTAATGTACAAAGCTAACCAACATTAACAATGGCCTAAGAAATAAGATAAGATTTTTTATAGTTTACAATGTATTACTAAGAAAATTTTACCACCTACACCATTGGCAGAAGAGGACAGTTAATTTTTAATGAAAATATATGAAATGTAAATGACAAAAGAATATCCATCTTTCTAATAATGCATTTTGTTAATACAAATACATATTTTGTATAATACAAATACATATTTTGTACAATACAAATATATATTTTGTTATTACTTTGTTATACAAATAATGAATATTTAGTTGTGCTGTATAAAGAAATTAATTTACGTCCGACACCATAGCATTTTGTACAATTTACGTCCGACACCAAGTTTTTACGTCCGACACCATAAAAAAAAGATGATTTTTATATAGTCATATTGTAATAATTTTATAAAGAAAATTAGAATCTTCATCTTTTATCTTTGCTCTTTCAAATATTAAAGTTTAAATTTTTTTTTAATAAACCAGTGGGCTGAATTTAATATTTGAAATTTGGATGTCAAATATTTCATTTTGTGCCCTTACGTCCGACACCAAGAGTTAATGTTTTTTTTTAATATACTTAAAACTTTTTTAGGTAGTATTTTTTATGTTTTCTGAATAAATATGACAGGGTATGCATTAAAAAAATATATATTGTTTATTTTTGATACATTATTTCTGATTAAATAACATTTATATGAGTAAATTTCGTACAATTTTTACGTCCGACACCATGGAATTGCCCATAGACGAAAACAGGCATTATGTAAATGCACTAAAAAACTACTTTTTATAAAAAATTTATTAAATCCACTAATAGAAGAAATTCATTTTCATCTATCAGCTTGTCGATTCATTGACAATTCCCAAAATCATTAATGAAACCTCCTGACTTTAAATGACTTACAATATAGCTTACAAAATCATTAATTTTATGGTTACCAAGTTTTACTGTTGATGTTTTTTAGGGAAAATATGGCTCATGTGAACTGATTAGCATCAGATAAAAAGCTTTTAAAAATCGTCAATATTGTTGTTTTATTTAATTCTATCGACTATTGACAACTTTTAAAAGATTTTCATGTGATGATAGCTTTCTCGCTCTGTTTTATTTATTTTTTTACCTGCAAATCAGTCTTTGAATTATCAGAATTAAAATGCTATTAAATATTGCAAATTGCAATTAAAAAAATATTTATGCTATACATGAAGCCTTGGATGTTTCAATGACATCACTCAAAATAAAATTTAGTCAAAAGCCACTTTATCATTTAAGTTCGAAGCCCCATATAAGGGTCATTAGAGTGAGAGGGTTAATTAGATGAAATGGTCATTGTTTACATGTGTACCCCTTTTCCCATACCAGTAAATGAAAAGGAAGAAACACATTTTTTTATTTAGGTATTAAAAAAATTCATTGACAGTATTCACGTACAGACTTCATTTTCTGTTTCTGCCTGCAAGTGTAATTTTATTCTGAAATTTGTGTAAGGTTCTTTAAAATTCAGTTGAATTTTGGACAGGTCGTATGAAAATATAATATTAATACTGTCACTACAATGCAAAACTGTTGAATTGCTTTATTTTTTGCAAAATAATAAAAAGTTTCAAAGGAGAATGTAATATTATTTTTAATAGTTTGTCAAAATTGTTTAAATTCTTTCCAGTGAGGCTTCACATGTGAGACTTTGTTATATGCAGAAGTATTTGGTATTGCAGTAAAGATGGAAGATACAGAGTTTGGAAGACGTCCCGTTACTCTTGGCAGATCTAACCAGTTTAAGATGGTTTTGTCTGAAGCTGCGAAGGGTAACATTGCATCCATCAAGGACTGCTATCCAGGCCTGTATCTCCGCTACAAAGCTACTATTGAATCGCTTAGATCACTTGATCTGACCGAGTTGGGAGGCTTGTGCGGCCACTGGTTGTTCGGTCCCCCTAGGAGCAGAAAAGATTTCGCCATTTGAAAATTTTCGACCAGCTTATATCTGAAAATGCCCAACAAATGGTGGGACGGTTACAAAGGAGAGGCGGATGTCTTGATATCGGACGTCGAACCGTCCCATGCCGCCTCCATGGGATATTACCTAAAAATTTGGGCTGACCGATATGCGTTTACGGCGGAGTTCAAGGGAAGCTCCCTGAAAATCAGGCTGTAACGCATATTCATCACCTCCAACTTTAGGCTGCAAGGGTTGTTCAGAGGACAGACTCTGTCTGTTCTGGTCGCGCGATTCGACAAGTTCGAATACGTCAAGAATGGCAACATTCACTATACAAGGCGTCCAGTTATTTTGCCATCCAATCGAATTTTAGATGCTGTGAGAGAAAACGTCAAAAAGGTATCGGCGAATGTACCACCACCGGTTCCAGAAGCTGGCCCGTCGCGGTTAAAGATGTATTTGCCGTTGGATAATGAGGACTAACAGAATACCTTGGTTAAGAGGCCAAAAACTGTTTAGAGGAAAAAAAAACTTTAAGTGATTCTTACCATGCATAGTTGACAGTCCTGAGGATAAAAAAAACTTTAAGTGATTCTTACCGTGCATAGTTGACAGTCCTGAGGATAAAAAAAACTTTAAGTGATTCTTATCGTGCATAGTTGACAGTTCTGAGGATAAAAAAAACTTTAAGTGATTCTTACCGTGCATAGTTGACAGTCCTGAGGATAAAAAAAACTTTAAGTGATTCTTACCATGCATAGTTGACAGTCCTGAGGATATGTAAGTAAAAATTTTTGATGCTCTTGGCGCTTATGTGAAATTTAATTAATATTTTAATTAATCAATTTATTCTTTTTGTGGGAGAGGAGAATGGTGATTGAAAATATTTTTCAAAATCCAGAATTCTGTTTTTTGCTGTTTACAAATCCTATTTGAGGATATTTTTTCCAGAATTCAAATTTTATTTCAGTATATAGTAAATTGTATCAGCATCTAGACTGAAACCTCTAGTTATTGACACCTAACTAGTAACTGACACTTGAGCAAAAATCTAACTCAAAATAAGCATTTTGTTGTAAAATTCTGCAAAGTAATGTCATCTAGTGGTAAAGGAGACACTTATTTTTATTTTCGAGTCAATTTATTCACCACTAGAGGGCCCAAAAGTATATTCAATGAGAAAGAAATTTTTGAAAATACAAAAGTGCCATTTTGAAGTTACCATCTTATTTCTAAAATTAAGGAAGTGATTTTCTAATCTATTTGTAATACAACCATACTAAACTTTTTTCTTAAAGTTATACTAGTAGAAATTAGTTTGAAGACGAATATGATGTATTTGAGCCATGATTTAGGGTTTATAGTTATTTAATTTAGCTTAATGGGGGGGGGGGGGCAGTTATTGGTTACTAGAATTTCATTTCACCAGTCTCTGGCCAATTAGTTATTGGTTATATTAAAGAAAGTCGCAATCTATTATTTTAACTGTTTAAAAATGCATAATGATAAATTAAATTTATCTTGTAGTAAACACCATTAAAATTTAAGTTGTTTTACCAGTGTCTGACACCAGATGTCAGTTACTGGTTCATAAATGTCAGTTATTGGATATCTGCATTACTAATAATGCATTACTAAGTATATAGGAGTATATACAGGGCTCGGAAGTAGTGCGCTACAAGTAGCGAAACTACAGTAGCTGCTACTTTTTCTAGTAGTTTGTAGTGTAGCGCGCTACATTAAAAAAAGTGTAGTGTAGCGAGTAGCGTAATACAAAATATCAGTAGTTTGTAGCGAGCATCGATGCTACTTTTGATGCTACTTTAGGAGGGAAGAAAAAGTGCCAATCTTCAAATCACGTGATCACAACTCGTTTCTTTTCTACGAAATATGTTCTCTGCAACAATTTGCGAATGTTAGCAACAAATCTCAGTTGCAGTGTCATAGATTTCTCCATACATGACGGGCACGGTCACAAATTAACTGTCATTTTCACAGTTTGGTTGTCAGGAACTTCGTGTATTGTTATTTAAATCCATAGAAATCTTTTCAATATAATGTATTTTTATACGACGATTTTATATGATTGTTTTTACCAAAAAATAGTCTTCTGGCTGTGTTAAGTCTTTATCTGACTAATTTCTTCTCCCTTTTGCCCCCCACTCCCAGCAAGCAAAGAAATGTAAAATCTTTATTTACAAAAAAGAAAAGGAAAAGAACAAATTCATCTAAACATAAATCATCTAAATTATTCCTAACCTCTCAAATTCACACTTCTTCCTAGTAGCATACAAAGGAGTTTAAAATATTTTTAAATCTTTATTTTTATACAAAAATAAAATCTTTCACTATGTTTATTGCTCTCTAATGACAATAAATAAAAATTATTTCCTTGTCCCCAAAATTTACGCTTCCTTTTTTGCACCTCCTCCAGCATACAGTTTCAAATATTTAAAACTCTTTATTTAAAAAAAACGGCCACATTCGTTTCTACCTAATAATAATATGTAAGTAATCATCTAAATTGTCCCCTATCCTACCATAATTTGCTCTTCTCCCCCCCCCCAACCTCCAGCATATAAATAAATCTAAAATCTTTAAGTTATTCTTATTTATATATATATAAAAAAAAAAATGCCCTAAATAGTGCTCTGTAGTGACAATAAATAATCAGTAATATAAATTATTCCCCTTCCCCTAAAATCTCACCCACGGAAGATGAGCCCAGTTGCTTGCCCCTCTATGCATGTTGACGATCTAACGCCGTGGGAGAGCAAGAGCTTTCGTGAAGCATGTGACCTGGGAACCGTCTCCCCTTCTGGGGTTTCAGAAACGAAGTCACTGGGTGTTCTCGGCGGTTCATCAGGTGTCTGTGGAGGTTTCCTCTAAGATGTGGGATCCTTCGCCGTATCGTAGTGACCTGTGTCGTCGATACTTGGTAAATTGGCTTGGGGGTTTGCAGTTGGGAGCGGCCCTAGGCCGGTCGCAGCGCCGTAGTGAGACAAAGCTACTGGTGCTATGTAAGTCCATTAGAGACTTGGGCGCGACGTTCAGGACGTGCTGGGTGCCCCGTCAGGGAGCCTGGCAGCGCAGCCTACTTTTCCCCTAAAATCTCCCTCACTTCTTCATATACAAAATTAAAGACCCTTCTTTATTTTAAGTTCCATATTCTTTGCTGTCTAGTAACATTAAATAAATAATCAATCATCTAAAATATTCCCCTTCGAACAAAATTTCTGCTCCCTTCCTGCCAGTTTAAAATCGTTAGAGCTCTAATTAAATATATATATATATATATATATATATATATATATTTGAAAAAGAACAAGTACACCATTTTATTACTAAAGAAAAGTGCACTAGGAAGGAATGATTTCTACCTTCAAACAAACTAGCAGCTGAAACGTAAAGTGTCAGCATGCCCGTGATCTATTGTTTGCTGGATTTGCTGATAAAACCGCAAAGTACTCACTCATCAAAAAAATTAATTTTCTTGCTGGCAACCCTTTGTCTTCTTACTCATTATTAGATCTTGTGTTTTAATGTGGGGATTCTTCTTTTGAGATTGATGTAACAAAATGACAGACAAAAATAGTATAGAACTGCCCTGGTCAGCAAATAATGAATATTTTGAAGTTATAGAACAACAAGAAAGTGGTAATTATTCAGTAACATGTAAAGTTTGTTCAATTAATAAGAAGTTATCAGTATGAAAATCATCTGCTTACAACCTGAAGTTGCACATAGAGGTGAGTTAGCATTTTCTTTATTAATAATAATTACTGGATCGCATCTCGCACCGAATATCTAAATCATTATTCATAAATCATTAAAAAGAGTATTTTCGAATTAAGATCCCTGGTTCAGAAAATATTCTTATTGAACTGTTTATTATCGCAAAAAAATATTTTATTCATACGTCTTTTGATTGTTGTGAAATATTTGTCCAATGTATGCATACAAATTAATTTATTGCATATTTCCTTTTGAAGATTCCAATAGATTAAACAAAGGTGGTTGGAAATAAAAATATATTATTTAAAAAAATGCCTAAGAATGATTAATTTAATTTTTATGGCTATTTATTTTTACTTTAGCTGCACAAGTTTTTTTATCGCTAAAATAATTGATTTGTAATGTTTTATATTTGATTTGATATTGGTTAGCTTGGTGTTTTAATGATATATCTTTATCTTTGTCTCCAGAATGAATCTAAAGCCCAGTATGTTGAAATTCGGGTTTTCAAAGGGAAACACACACACAAAAAAAAAAGATAGAAAGGAAAAGAAAGGCTAGGATTTAACTTATGCAAGTCTATATGATCTTGTTCAATTTTTAAATTGCTTTCAGGAACTATATTTAAATTGTAAAAAAATATGCTATTTAGCTCTACTTTTAAAAAATAATGTATATTCAAATTTACCAAGGGCTATCCGCTCTTAAGGTTGTTTTCAAATCCAAGTTGTCTACTTTATGACATACTAGCTGTTACCCGTGACTTCGTTCACGCAACATTAAAAAAAGAATAAATACATTAATTAAGAAAATATTTCACTCCCGATAGTTAAAAACGTTAAAATTAACTAACTATTTATCACATTTCATAGGCGACAATACGGTATTTTTTTTGTTATAGGGACCTTGACATAACTCAGTCTTAAAAAAGTGAAATTTTGTGCCAAATAATCGCGAAAATGAAATTGCAACCAATGCAAAAAGGAGGGCCGAATAAAATCGTGGAAATAGACGAATTGGGTAAAAACAAATGTCAATTTTACCTGATAAACAATTTTACTTTTAACGCCTTTGTGAAACGTTTTAACAGCCATCCTTCAAAAAAACATTAATTGGAAATAGTACATGCTTTTTCTTTAAATTCAGTTCTGCCTCCTTGATTTAATGTATAGCTGAAACAAATCTTATTTTCTAAATGACAGTATGTTGACAGGCAATTTTTGTTCTCCAGAATAAATTGATTCATGAAGTTTGAATATGTGAAAATATGTTTTTATTTTTCGGATAATTTACTGAAATCAAGATTTTGTTTTCACCATCTATTCAAAGTGAAAATCAATTCTGTTTTTCAGTTTTAATGAGAAAATGGTGTAAAAAATATACAGATCTATTTTATTTCTTCCTTTTTTATACACAAATATGGAGTAATTTACTTTCCGTTTTTAGTGAAACTTCGTTAAAATTAACAAAAAAGAAAAAAAAAATCTTGGCATCTAATTTAATTTTTTAAATTCTGACAGTTTGTATAACATCCTCGGATCAATGATAACCGGTATAAAGTAAATCACATTGCGTTCAATATTCTGGCACTGTAAATGAAAATTGTAAATTCACGGGCATTCTCCGTGAATTGCTGCCATAATTTTACGGGAAATGCCCCCTTTTCAAGGTAAACGGTCCATTTCAGTAAATTTCATGTTTTTACGGGCAAAAACCGTTTATCTAGCTCGTTTTCTTATGGACATTGCCTGGAATCTCTGCTGCAGTAATTTTACTGCAGCAATTTTTTACAGTGAGGAGTAGTTGCGAAATACAAACATAGATTCGTGTTCATTTTCCTTTTCTTAAAATTATGATGCGATTTTTAGCAGAAAATTCTCATCTGTATATAACGGATATTCATGCTTAATAATCAGTATAGATAAAAAAACATTTAAATTTTTCGTTATAAATATGGCGTGAAACTCATCTAGTTTCTATACTTACTGATCCTTGTATTATTAATGTGAGGAATTGATTCACACTCATTTTAAAACACATTGGAAAATTCCCGTTTTATTTCAAATATGACGCCTCTTTTTCCCGCAGAGAAATCTCTTTTTAATGACATAATTTTTGTTAATTTTCTTTTCCAGGCAATTAATTTCAGTACTGGCATAGGGGAAATTATGTTGCTTTAACGAAATAATATTAAATCTTTAGTTTTTATCAACAAAAATGGAACTATTAACATTCGTCATTTTTTTTTTAGGTAATCGAGTTATTTCTTTTAGTTTTAAGAATGAAAATAAATATTTCTCGCTATCCATGACATCATTTTCGATATGAATAATTTTGCGGAGCATATTATTGACATTTGCTGACCATTTTCTTTTGAAACTTCTTTTTACTTTTTTAAAATGTAAATAAAAAATACGGTATAGTTACATTAGCCCTGCGCAGACTGTAAAACGCCAAGAATTATTACCATACAAAAGAAAAAAGCGAAGAAAAAAAACCCAAGATCATTTTATTTCACCAATCAAAGATATCCGTTTTATTTTTGATGTATGGCGTCATATTCGCCTGTTTCCTATGGTTACTCATATTGAAACCTTGTATTATTATCAAAAACTAAAAAAAAGTACGTTTTATTTCTAATATTATTTAATCTTCTTTTTAATTCTTTAATTTTTTTATTTCATTTTTATTTTTCACGTGAACATTTTTCAATTGAAACTAAACTGTTGACTAAAAATTATTATTCCGGAATTTGAATTAGTTTTGGCAACGATAAAGTATTAGCAACGGTAAAGTAAATTTAACCATGTTAAAATATTATACGAAAAAAAATGTTCATTTACTCTCTATGAAAAAACGAAATTTTGAATTATTAAGAAAAATATTTGAATAAAATAAACAAAAACCAGCCTATGTTCAAATGAGGGTTATAATCAATCTGTATGCAAAAATACAGGATCATTAAAGGCTCCATTTTGACGCTGGCTTCAGCCTAACATTTGCGCACAATCAGATTTATAATATTATTAGGATTCTTTAATTGATTTTTGTTCGGAAACTCATGAAAATGCAGGTGTTCTTATTCAGAAACTTTGTAACCGAAAGACGTTTTCCACTATTCTTTATTTTATTTTATTTTATTTTTTGGTAAAACAGAAGATTTTTCAGAAAACAGTTTGAAAGTCGGCGTTTTCAACCAAATTTTCGACGTCGCAGCAGGGGAAAAGGAAAAAAAAGTGACAGGAATCGCTTATAACCCGATAGGTAATTTATTTATCAAAAAATGGAAAACTCATTTCGATTCCAAATCGCTTCCATAATTAGGCCTGCCAATTTTATGTCCTTGTGTTTAAAAATGAGTCAGATAATGTGTCAGACAGTTTCGCGTTGTTGAGCAAGGAATTTGAGAACCACCTTAAGCGCTTACTGTGCTATATCACTCTCATAAATTTGTAAGACTATTACAATTTTTGTTTACAAATTTCTCTTTTTAACACTTTCCAACATAATTAAAAAGTGTCTATGAATTCGCTTTGTCTATCTGTCCGTGCTCTAACTCTCGTAAATATACTCGGATTGCCATGA
Source organism: Maratus michaelseni (assembly GCA_963931845.1). Classification (NCBI taxonomy): domain Eukaryota; kingdom Metazoa; phylum Arthropoda; class Arachnida; order Araneae; family Salticidae; genus Maratus; species Maratus michaelseni. The sequence goes on along the minus strand of OZ007596.1, from coordinate 311,153,299 downwards.
AAGTCTTATTTGTTATTGAAGTTTACCATACAATGTTCAGTATTGAAAATGAAGTGTGTAGCATTTACATCTCACTTACAGGGACATTCAAAATAATTCTTATGGTCTATGGGGAAAAATCGTTTGCGGTGCATTTAATTAGCGATGATAACTAAAGTAGCGACTACTTTTGAAAAGTAGTTTGTAGTCGCTACTTTTTAAAGCAAGTAGTTGTAGTTGACTACATTTTTCATAAAGTAGTAGTAGTTGTAGTTCGCTACAAACAAAAAGTAGTTTTTCCGAACCCTGAGTATATATATATATATATAGGAGTAATACTTAGTAATGCATTACTCTTACTGTATACTCTGCATTACTAATAATGGAGTACAGATTACTAAATTCCACTTTTTATAATAAATATTATGTATTTTGTTTTTATAATAAAGAATAAAGTTTTTTTTTTTTTTAAAGCATTTTACTCTTTTAAATTAGAGTGTCAGCCACTGGTTCACTTTGTGCCAGTTATTGGTGTTTCAAAACAGGGATGGTGTCAGTTACTGGAGTTTTTGACCCTATTTATGAATAAAATTAATTTTTAATAATAAAATGTATAATTTTTCAAAATATTTCCTTATTTTATATCTCTACTATCCTTTCAAAAACAAATTTAAGTATAACATATATTTAAATTTTTGTAATAGTGATTTCAAAATCAAGGAATCCTTCAAGTGTAAGTTACTGGGGGTTTCACCATATATGTATTTTATGCATATGTTTATTGTATTTATTTTTCTTTTCTTTTCTTTTTCTTTTTTTTTTGTTAAAATATTTGATGCAACGTTTGTAAAAAAAAGTGTTTCTTAGACTTATTACCTTATAGACGCTATTATATAGACCTATAGACCCTATTAATATTTAAATTTTATTAATTTTTTTTCTTTTGTTGGAGGGAGAATGGTGATTGAATTTTTTTTTTAAAATCCAAAATTCAGTATTTTTTTGTTTACGCATCCTATATGAAGATATTTAACCCAGAATTAAAATTTTATTTTAGTATATAGTAAATTGCATCTGCATCTATATGTATTTTATGCATATGTTTATTGTATTTCATTCTGTTTATGAATCGAATATGAAAATACCTTTCATGCTCCAGAATTTAAATTTTATTCTAGTACAGTAGAAGGCCGCTAATCTGCACAGTTTGGTTCCAAGTCTTGTGCGGATGACAGATAATGTGTGCAATCTTTTTAAATTCTTGTTTTCAACAAATTTATATTGTTAATTCCTAAAAATAATCAAATTACGCAGTTAAACACATAAATTAAAAATAATAATAATAATAATAATAATTTTTTTAAGTTTTTAGCTTTTTGTTATATATTTATTTGTCTGTGACGGATTGTTTAGAATGATGAATTCTATCTTGCGATCTATAAAAATCCACAATTTATTTCTTAGTCACAAAACGTTGTTGCTCTAAATAAATAAATAAAGTATTAAATGTGGCCTGGTGCAAAACCTTCATGAAAATTTATTTTTTCTATTTCATTGTCAAAAGGTAGCTGAAATAGGCATTAACATTCATAGGATTTTTTTTTTCCTAAAATAAAATAACTATAGTAATGTATTATTAACGATTCTGTCTAAGTTCTAGAAATTTCTATTATTCAATTTCTGCTATTTTTTACTATGTTTTTGGAATCTAAGTAAGGGGGGGGTGGGAACTGTATTGTTGTCAATTAGTTATTTTAATTTTATTCCTCTAATGCAGTTAAAATACGATTGTTATTATTTTTTTTCGGGTACCTTTTTGTAAATTTGATGGAATAAATGAGCTGATATTCTGGCTTGACTAATGTTAGGGAATAGATATCGCAGATGCACCGGGGTTGGCGCAATTTGTTTGTGGTGCTATTTTGGTAAGAAAACCCCATTCTCAAATACCTGTTAGGCCTAGTTTTCGAAAACATGTTAGTTTTATTTTATAATAAAATTTTATTTTAAAACATACATATTTAATTTTATTATTACACACGTTTTACTTAACACACACATTATTATTTTTATTACACATATATTTAATTTTATTTATTAATTATTTTTATATTATTTTATTTTTAATTTATTTACATACACATTTCATTTTATTATAAAATACCAAGTTGCCATACGAAGCAAAAGTTACCAGGTTACCCCGTCAGGCAAAAAATCACCATTTTGGCACCAAAAAGAAACTTCGGTGTTTTTGTGACATCTTTGCCAATATACTTAACAGGTATTTTTATTCTTAATATTTCTTTAGAAGTTTAAATCTATATATAAAAAATCCCTGATGGCTCGGCCTACAGGCACAGGTAGAAGAAATGACCTTTATGCCATAATGCCGCAGTTGGAACCACCCACTTTGAAACCTAACTTGTTTGCAGGCGGAACCGGCCGGGATTTTTTTGATTTTGTTTATTTTTTTTTTTTTTGCTATAAGGGTTGGTCTTATAAAAAACTTGTCAATATAATAGTTTTAGATAATATTAAGGGGATTTATATTAAATGTGAGCGGATTTAATATCTTGAGAATGGACGAAGTTACGAATTTTTTTCTTCTAAAACTCCCCTTTCCCCTCCCCCCTTGGGGCCATTTTTAAGGATATCAAAAATCTGTCCTACATAAATTTTCGGCTCTTTTTCTAGAAGTAATAATAACTTTAAACGGATTCGATACGCATCATAATTAAGAAATTATGTGGTTTTTTCTGTTTTCATAAAAAGACCCCCCATTTCCCCCTCCACCCCTTGGTCCGATTTTGACTTGACCAAGATTTTATGCCCCTTGATTTTATGTATTAGTTTGGAAGCGATTTTTACAGAATTATGTGAGTTATCGTGTTCATAAAAAAGTGACATGGATAAATAGATATATAAAGTTTTGAACTGGGGGGGGGGGGGGGTTGGGTTCTGGGACTCATAATCGGCATAGATGTGCAAAAATTTTTCAAAAATTCCAACTTAGGGGAGAATTTAATAGTAGGTAGTATTTCTTACGAAATCTACCTAAAAATAGTACAATGCTGAAAATTTTGAATTAGAGTGCGAAATCCTCGGTTATTATTATTGTTGAACTTAACAATAAACTTGCTTTTCTTGAAGCACTGTTTTTCAAACTGTGCAACCATTTTCCTTGAGATTTTGGTGTCGTAAGACGTGTTCCGACATGTTGGATTCAACCAATTTCCTTCAATTTTCATTTAAAAGAAATGTAATCATTTTGATTCATCAAAAATTTTCATTTTGCATACATGCTTTCATCAATTGTGTAGATTGTTGACCTAAAGCAGTTTCATGATCTTCCAATTCCTCACAATTTTTATTATTATTATTATTGTTGTTGAACATAACACTAAACTTGCTTCGCTCGAAACCTTGTTTTTCAAACTGTGCAACCATTGTTCTTGAGAACTTTTCAACTTTTTCAAGTTATTTTAAACTTTTTCATTTGTCAAATTTGACGGGTTCTGACTCGTTGGATTTAAACAGTCAATTATTTAGATTTGTTTTATTAGATTTTTCTTATTCAACAGAATCCCATCAAATGTTTTAAATTAGTACTAATTAACGTGTAGGTAGATGTTGTTATGTACTAATTAGGTTTATTGTATATACCTTTAAGCTTTATGTATAAGGAAAAAATTGAAAATAAGTTTATCATTATCCTATATATTATTTCTGTTGTCAACATCCGTTTTTCCAAGTAAATATTAAATGCAGAACGATAAATGAGGTACCATATGAAAGGATTTTGAACAGGCTTCTGACATAGAACACTTACATTTCGTTAAAATGTGTTTTTTGATTAAAAATTGAAGTTAATAAAAAATTAAATCGGCATTGTTTTCATAAATGAAATGACAGTTTTTTCTGAAATCAGTGTTGCCACAAAAATAGAATGCCGCATTATATCGTGCTCAACAATGATTATAGAAAAAAACATAAACAGTACAAAAATGATAAAGTAGGACATGTTCTCACGAGTTTATGTCACATTTATTATTAAAAAGCAAAATTTAAATTCAAATGCTCAATTCATTTTTCTTTACCCCATGTCGTTTTCATAAACAGATGATGCCATCCTCTAATGTGGTTAAAATGCAGTTAAAATTTTTTTCGCTCTATCAATTTTTTCTATAATTTAGATGGAATAAATGAGATGATATTATGGCTTGACTAATGTTATTTGCAGATATTTTAGTCCTTAATTTTTTTAGAAGTTTAAACCTGCATCTAAAAAATTATTAGATATTTCTAAAAAAATATTAGACTGCTGTGCGAAATCTTCGCTTGGGTCCACTGGTATATATTATTTCTGTTGTCTTTATGCTTAATGTATAAGGAAAAAATTGAAAATAGTTTTATCATCATATATATTATTTCTGTTGTCTTTATGCTTAATGTATAAGGAAAAAATTGAAAATAGTTTTATCATCATATATATTATTTCTGTTGTCTTTATGCTTAATGTATAAGAAAAAAATTGAAAATAGTTTTATCATCATATATATTATTTCTGTTGTCTTTATGCTTAATGTATAAAGAAAAAATTGAAAATAGTTTTATCATCATATATATTATTTCTGTTGTCTTTATGCTTAATGTATAAGGAAAAAATTGAAAATAGTTTTATTATCATATATATTATTTCTGTTGTCAACATCTCTTTTCCTATGCATTTATAAAATGCACAACAATGAATGAGGTACCATTGGAAAGGTTTTTGAACCAGCTTCTGACATAGTACACTCACATTTTTTTAAATATCATTTTCGGTTAAAAATTGCAGTTCATTAAAAATTCAATCAGTATTGCTTTCATAAATGAAAGGGATGCTTTTTCTCCTATCATTGTTGCCACAAAAATTAAGTGCCACATTATATCGTATTACACATTGATTATATAAAACCATAAATAATACAAAAATAATAAAGTGGGACATGTTCAGGAGATGAATAGTCAACTGTTTCTTTAAAAATTTTCTGAGTATGCACTTATAGAAACTTTCCTTGTAAGTCTCATTTCAGCTTTGTAAATATTTTTCTTCGTGTTGGTGTTAATCTCCTAAAAGTTTTGTAAAATATATTTTCGCATAAAATATATAAATTCAATTATAGCAATTGGAATATTATATCTATCATTTATTTTACTATTAATTTTAAATTAGTGCATATGTTTTTATTTATATTGCAGGTGCAGATGATTGTGAAATTTAGTCTGAACGTACCGAGGACACACTTCTGAACCCACATTCTGTTTAAAGGCTACAATAGCTTTTATTCCCACTCCATCTTTCCTGGCATGAAAAAAACTGGTTCAATGAGGATTTTCTGAATTTTTTGAACTTGTGGGAAATAGTATAATTTTGTTTATTTTTACTTGCAAATTGCTAGATTAAATTAGATTATGATTACCAGACTACAATTTTTAAAAAGCTATCTAGTGTTTTAAATTAATTTTTACTACTGAGAAAAGTATAAACTGTTGGTACAATTTTTAACATTTATTCGTGAAAGATCTCTTTTTCTATGCATCAATGAAATAATTAAACAATTTTATAAAAAAATATTTTTGTTACAACTTTCTTTTTACGTTGTCAATGTATGTCATTGCATAGAGAAAGAAAGTTCTTCCAAAATGTGCTCAGTTCAAAATTGGTTACATTTCTAGTGCAAAGAAAAGTAATTTAAATATAAATGTAAAATACAATTTTTAAAAAATGTCTAAATCATTATTGTTTATTTCTAGAATTATGCTTAGAAAGTTTCCTATATCTGGCCTTTGTTTTATAAAATTCATAGTAAGAAGAGAAGAAATGTTATACTGTCGTTAGCTGTATGGATCAGTTATATTTTCAATTAGGATAGTTAACAACTAAAGTTAGTTATATTTTCGTGACAAGCCAATTTAAAACCTTTAGATTATCGTATACTAGAAGTACATGTACACTGTTGGCAAGAACCTGAGGGCTGTCACACGGAAAAGAAAAATATAGGAGACTAATCCATTGAACAAGATTATTTGTAGAAGAACACTAGAAAAGAGGTTATTGCCCCAGCATTAAAAACTACGCACAACCTCAAGGCATAAAAATTCAAAATCGCCTGCCATTTCTGAGATGCCAACAAATTTGTCTGTGTTGACCCATACCGCAGCGAAAAATATGACGTTAGGAACATATGCATACTAATTTTTTTAACTAGAAACACGCCAACAGATTTACCATATTGGCACCTTTATCAAATTAGAAAAACTAACAGCCTTTAATACATGCACCTTTGAAACTGCAGATGCATCAAGAATAGAACATTACATTTTATTTTATTTCATTTGTGATCCAAAATCTGTGCATTAAAAATGCAATCAATGCTGCAGATGCAAAACTGATAATGGTTTCATTTCACACATGAAAACCGCAATCTCATGAAAGCCTTGGAAAGAAATTAGTACATTTACATTAACACACAGCCTCATTTTAGCTGGAATAAAATTATCTAAAAGTTACTGAATTTTGGATAAAAGAGAATGGATTTACATTTATAAGCTAGCGTAAAAGAATTAAAATTAGCAGATAATGAATACAATTAATTTGCTAAATTTTATATAAAATATATGATTTTTATCTTAAATGTTTTAAGAACTTCATTAGTAAGTTTTCTGGTAAAATATTTGCTCAGAAATCTAATTTAAAAATGCACCATCGTAAGGAAAAACTATTTCACTTCTGAAATCTGCAATAAAATATGAAAAATCTAACTGTACAGCGATATTCATATTCACATCCAGCAGAAGCCTTTTATTTGTGAGGTGTGCAAGAAAAGATTTTCTGTTATGTCTAATTTAGATAAGCATCTTTACGTTCACGCTAAAGAAAAACCTTTCTCGTGTGAGGTGTGCGAAAAAGGATTTTCTAAAAAGTCCCATTTAATTACACACACGCGAATTCATACTGATGAATTACAAAAGAAACCTTTCTCTTGTGATGTGTGCAACAAAGGGTTTCCTTATAAATCTAGTTTGGATACCCATATGCGAATTCATACTAAAGAAAAACCATTCTCTTGTGATGTGTGCAATAAAGGATTTGCTACTAAATCTAATTTGACTCTCCACCTGCGAATTCATGCTAAAAAAAAACCTTTCTCTTGTGAGGTATGCAACAAAGGATTTTCTCATAAGCCTCATTTAAGTACACACATGCAAATTCATACTGGCAACTTACAAAAGAAACCTTTCTCTTGTGATGTGTGCAACAAAGGGTTTCCTTGTAAATCTAGTTTGATTATCCATATGCGATTTCATACTAAAGAAAAACCTTTCTCTTGTGAAGTGTGCAACAAAGAATTTGCTACTAAATCTAATTTGACTCTCCACCTGCGAATTCATACTACAGAGAAACCTTTCTCTTGTATGATGTGCAGGAAAGGATTTTCTCGCAAATCTGCTTTGAATGACCATCTGCGAATTCATACTGGCGAGAAACCTTTTTCTTGTGAGGTGTGTAACAGAGGATTTTCTCGTAAATCACATTTAAAAGAGCATAGTTTTATTCACACCAAAGACAAACCTTTCTCTTGTGAGGTGTGCAATAAAAAATTTTCTATTAAATCTACTTTGATTGTCCACTTGCGAATTCATGCTAAAGAGAAGCCTTTCTGTTGTGAGGTGTGCAACAAAGGATTTTCTCATAAGCCTCATTTAAGTACACACATGCAAATTCATACTGGCAACTTACAAAAGAAACCTTTCTCTTGTGATGTGTGCAACAAAGGTTTTCCTTATAAATCTAGTTTGAATATCCATATGCGATTTCATACTAAAGTGAAACCTTTCTCTTGTGAAGTGTGCAACAAAGGATTTGCTACTAAATCTAATTTGAATATCCATCTGCGAATTCATTCTAAAGATAAACCTTTCACTTGTGAGGTGTGCAATAAAAAATTTTCTAATAAATCTAATTTGTTTGTCCACTTGCGAATTCATACTAAAGAAAAGCCTTTCTGTTGTGAGGTGTGCAGCAAAGGGTTTTCCCAAATGTATGCTTTAAAGAGTCACCTGCGAATTCATTTTCTGTGATGTCTTAATTTAGATAAGCATCATTATGAAATAAGATTAGAGAAATTATTCAAGTGTGAGGTGTGCAACAAAAGATTTTTGAGTGCTTTTCATTTTAATCAGCATTATCGTGTTCACACTAAAGTGAAACCTTTCTCTTGTGACACATATGCATATGATATATGTTCTTCTTATGAAACAGAGGATTTTCTCAAAAGCCTCATTTAACTACACACATGCAAATTCATACTGGCAACTTAAAAAAGAAACCTTATTCATAAAAGATACTGCCTTTTTATGCTACATTTCTTTCATAAGGCGTGTAACAAAAGATTTTCTCATAAATCTCATTGGAATGTTTTCCTTCATTTACACTAAAGAAGAACTTTTATCTTGTGAAATGTGAAACAAAGAAATCTCCATAAAATTTCCACTTGTGTATACAATTTAAAGAGAACCCTTTGATTTGTGAAGTGTATAATCTACATAATCATTATTATATTAATTCCAAGGTGTAAGACTTCTTTAACATTTATTTCTAACATTTTATTTTCTTCATTATGTTAATGTCCAAACAAAGACTTTTATCTTTATTGTGTTTGAAATGATTTTTGTAAGTCAAATTTGAATTTAAATGTGTGTTCATTGAAATAAAAACTCAAATTGTTCTTTCTCAAGGATATTTTATTTATTCTCATAAAACTCAAGTTTCTACATTTAGTCCAGGGGAAATGTACCAAAAAAAAGCGTTACCTTACAAAACATCGTGTAGAAGTATTTTTTTTTACTTGTACATACTTAGGCAAGCATGGAAAAACCAAATTATCCAGCAAAATTTCCTTTGGGAGAATTTTCTGTGGCCAAAAAACAACAAAATTTTGGGACTTTTTTTGTTGTTTTTAATATCTCGAGACTCATTGTCATAGCGTAGTATTTGTTAATTACAATGTTAAAGAGGACAAAATTCTCTACAACTTTCATATTTAAAACTTTTTTATACACTCGATAGCAAACAATGTTCAACATTTCAAATATAAAACAATTTTTTAAATTTTCTTAGAAACTGTAAAAAATGTAGCTTTGTCCCTATGATTCAAATGTTCCCCACGGAAATAGTAGTTTAAAATAATATTTATTTTATTGTTAGGTCAGCCAATATAAGATTCTTTTTTTTATTGTAATTATTTTTGTAAATTTTTGTAAATTCAATCTAACAGTTGTTTTAATTTTTTTTCATTCGTCAAATTCCACGGGTTTCCGATTTTTTGGATTTAATATTTTTTGCACCGACGGTACTTTCAAGTACCATTAAAAGAAATATGTTATAAAATTCATTTAATATGTCTATTGTTAGTAATAATGCAAGTTAGCTTGAGTTCTAGACACTTTGATTTATCACTTTCCAAAAACATTAGTCACTGTACAAACAAAAATATTTTTTAAAGGATATTTTTTTCCCCCAACTGTAACTGCTCAGCTCTTTTGATGTTGAAAGACATTCAGGTGAAAGTCTCACTTCTGAAAATTTTTAATGTTTATAATGTAAGACTTTTGTATATTTCTTTATTCTATGAAATCCTAACAACAACAATATCCTGAAGAAATGTTTTGGATAAAGTTATAAATAATCTACAAAAGTTAATTACATTTTAATAAATGAAAAATTTCTAAATTTTATTTTATGATTGCAGAAATCTACTAATATATTTTTAAATATTCAGAAAAAGTGCTTTGGAAAGTGAAATGTTCGTTTGTTCATAATTTGGTATATAAAGGGTTAAACAGTCAATTCTTTAGCTTTGTTTAATTAGATTTTTCTTATTCATCAGAATCCTATCAAATGTTTTAAATTTGCATTAATTAACGTGTAGGTCGATGTTTATGTAACAATTATGATTGTTGTGTATATATTTATACTTAATGTATAACAAAAAATTGAAAATAGTTTTATCATCATATATATTATTTCTGTTGTCAACATTCCTTTTCCTGTGCATTTACAAAACGCACAACAACGAATGAGGTATCATTGAAAAGGTTTTGAACCGGCTTCTGACATAGTACACTCACATTTCGTTTAAAACATCTTTTTCGATTAAAATTGCAGTTCATTAAAAATTAAACTAGTATTGCTTTCATAAATGAAACAAATAGCTTTTCTCCAATCATTGTTGCCACAAAAATTAAATACTGCATTATATCGTGCGCAACAATGATTATAGAAAAAACATGAATAGTACAAAAATGATAAAGTAGGACATGTTCTCACGGGTTTATTTTACATTTATGATTAGAAAACAAAATTCAAATTCAAATGTGGATGACGTCATCCTCTAATGCAGTTAAAATACGACTGTTATTTTCTTTTCCTCGCGCGTAACTTTTGCAATATTCGATCAGTTCGTACTGTAACGTTTGTGGAAAAAATCAGATGATATTCTGTCTTGACTAACGTTGTTTACAGCAAATATTTTCTATCCTTATTTTTATAGGCCATTTTTATATTAGGCTGGGTGAGGGATGAAATTGTATATTTTTTCCTACTCACGAAGTCAAAGCCCATTCTGATAAGCTGTAAAACGTGCAGATCAGTCCAGAAGTTTTCTAGGCATTGATTGAAATAATATGTGCCGACTTATTACCTGCGCCCGACTAACAGAAAAGTACCAACCATCCCCGAAAAATTAACTATTAAGTAACCGTGTATAATCCTCGTCAAAACCATTCAGCAGAACTCGAGTTACGGCCGAGTTATTTATATATATAATCATATATATATATATAAATCTATCAATCTCCATACCTAAAGGTATAAGATCTTAATCCACCTAATAATATTTAATCCGAATTGCTTAAATCTAAAAAATGACGTTAACTACTTATATTCCTTAAATAAAAGTATTTTATTATTTAAATCCCTATTAAAATTCACTATTATTTCCCGTGTATATCAAACCTCTATAAATTCTTTATTGAATTGCTAAAATGTCGTAACTCCTAAATTATCTCGTTCTAAAAAATCTATTTATTTAAAATCATTATTTTATTAAAATATCAAAATGTCTATTATATTTCAATACTTTAATATTCTAGTTTTATTCCGCATCAGTAAATTCATTTTTTATTTTCTGTTTTTCTCTAGCGTAAGCTAAAATTATCGTCTGGCAATCCCAAATCCATTTTTAGTTTGCATTCTCGAGACCAGAGCTTACTGTTTGTTTACACGTCATGTACTTGCTTTTGAGGTTATAGATTGTTCTGGAATGAAATTTTTTTTGCTACGAAAATTGAATCACTCAAGATTATTTCACCGGAATTGTTAATAAGTCCCTCAAGCGATTATGATTTGAGAAGGAAATCAGGGGACTTGATTGTCACTTTGTGCTAGAATAACTTAAATACGCACGCGCAGCCAAATCCGAGAGACAGAGAGCAAGAGAGAGAAGTTTTATTCGAAACTTTACGAGGCGTCCAGCTTTCCACTAAGACTGTTTTGTTCAAACCCAGTGATATTTTTACCGTACCTAATAAGATCTTTAGTACATATAATAACATATTTCTTCGACAGTGTCATCGTATTAATATTAAGACCTCATACTTTAAAAGAATATTTTAAGCTCCGACTGCCACATAGAGATGATTCAGTAATCATTATAATCACGACTTGCTAGAGCATTCTCAAGAGCATTGCTATAGCATAACTTAGCAATGTAGAATGATACGTTAATTATTAAAACAATTCCTGAAATATTATCTATCTAATAGTTCAACTCCCATCAAAACTTGTTCAAGGAATTTTTTTAAAAAGGTAATCTTTCATAATCTGGTTAATCTAACTTTTGAAGTCTCTTCTGTAGCTCTATAACTAAGCAACGTAGCACGATGTGCTATGCATTAAAACCTTTCCGAAAGAAATTATCTAACTAACAGTGTAAGGACCGACACACATTGAGACGCAGGCAACAATCGTAGGGCAGGCTTTCACGTCCCTCGATTTTTGTGGATCATCGAAATGAACGGAAGAGCGCCTATTGACCCATGGCCATATCCCACGGGGGACGATAAACAACAAATATTTTCGCCAACATTTTTGCAGATGCCAGATTTCGTAATAGGATTGTGCAAGTTGACGTCAGGAACAGGTTTTTGCTGCTGCTGTAGGACAGATATCGGCATCTTTTTCAATGATTTTTCTACCTGTGTGTCCTACAGCTTTTTTAACGTTTTACGGTAAAAGTCACGTGATTGGAACTGTTCTATTTCGAATCGTCAAAGAAAATAACATATCATGTGGGTTCTATTTCAGGATTACCATAGCCATGAACATCCATAGCTCTCTCTACCCCTATCTCTTCTCTATGGCTGGATCCACATCCTTTTTGACCAATGAAAATAGGAAGCGGTGTATAATATTTTGTGTACATAAATATATTTTACAAGTAAGAACTTGTCTTGGAACCAGCGAGCATCAGTATTCGTTTTACACTTTCATCATTTTACAAATAGCTTAATTATTTTAAAGTTTTATTTCTTTTTTTAAATTCATGCGCATATACACTTTTCAGTTGAAAAAAGTTTTCTTAAATATTACTATTTGGCCCTTTTAAAATCTGACTAAAGTAGGTAAAAAGCTATTTCAAAATTAGAATTAAATCTATATTCAAATAATGAAATTGTAAATAAAAATGTGCAATTAATAAGTAAATAAATAAAAAAATAGACAAAAAAAACAACAACATATATATACAGGGTGATTAGAAAATGAGTATACATTTGAAAAATTAATAATTCACGGAATAATGTAGGTACAGAGGTAAAAATTGACACACATGCTTGGAATGACATGGGGTTTTATTGTAACTACACAAAAAAAGGCCGACAGATGGCACTGAACAGAAAAACGTCAGTGACTCTGCCTAAGAATCGTGTATAAAAATAGCTGTAATGAGAGAGAGAATCAGATGCATCAGCAATCGCAGCATGTTGACGTTACCAGAAAAGGCAATGTTAGTGAAGCTCTACTATCAAAATGGGGAATCTGCCGCGATCGACCGACATCAATAGACATGCTAAAAGACAACATCCAACGCCAATTTCTCACCATAACTACAGATATGCTGCACAGTGCTGTGCACAACATTGTCCCTCGGCTACAGCTATTGTTGTGGGATGACGGTGGATGTGGTGAGCATTCGTACTGAAGAGCATCGTCTTTGCTTTGTCATAATTTGTTATGCTAATTATTGCTTTTCTTATCACACGAAGCGCCATCTGTCGGTCATTTTATGAACGTTTTTGTGGATACAATAAAACCCCATGTCATTCCAAGCACGTGTGTCAATTTTTACCTCTCTACCTACATTATTCCGTGAATTATTAATTTTTCAAATGTATACTCATTTTCTGATCACCCTGTATATTACGCACTGCACCCCACTATCTATTCAAATATGTTCTTGAAAAGATGATTAAATTGCTATGCATAGTTTTTAATCGTATAAAACTTTATAACTGCTCTATTTTGACTGATTTTAACATTAAATAGCGCTTAAAATAATTCTTCGCATTAAAAACGGTCTGCTTCAGCATCTCTATATATCTATTAGTTTTGATGTTTTTTATACAATAGTTATTTTTTTTATTATGAGCACAGAAAGTGAAATGTTCACAATAAATTCAATTACATCGTTTACAAAGGCAGCATCATTAGTTAACTTTTTTTAGAACAGAGAGAAAGTAATTGTAATTGAGCAATTATCGTCACATGATTACATGTATGTTTAGCTTCTGAAATGTTGGAAATTTCATGCTTAGAAGTTAGCATATAATTTGACACTTTTTACCGGAATGCTATGGCTATGCTAAAATGACTAAATCCCTTCAAAAGACTATTACTATGATGAATAAAAACTCTTTGATGACTGTACTTCATTTATTTAATGGTGTACAGCCATAATAATGGAGTACTTAATAAAACTCCACTGTGTCACTAATACTATAATTTTATTTTCATAAGCAACTTCTTACGCAACAAGATTTTACCCAAAATTTATTCAATTGATAGAATAAATTGCATGTAAAATCTCCTTAATCACGTGAAAACTGAAGAAGTTGGTTCTATAGTGAAAGGTTGAATTTATTCAGAATCGCAAATTTTTAACTATGTAAAATAAAGTATTTTTATGATACTTTTTTGAAAATTGAAACTCAAAAGAATATATCTGGGTTTATAATCTGTACTAGTATTATAAAGAAGTAACGTTTGATTGTTTGTAGGTGGTAATCTCTGGAATTACCGAACCGATTTCAAAAGTAATGGTAGAAAATTGATGATAGCAGTCCCTGTTCCAACATAGGCTATATTTTATGTCGGTGTCACTACAGCCAAGAGGAGAGGGGTGCAGGAGTCAAAATCGTTATAAAATTGAGATTTTTGTGGTACTGAAGGATCTAGAAACTTAAAATTTGGCATGGTAGTTACTTATAAGATGTAAATGCTCTCTAAGAACGGATTCTAAATAATTCGAAATTTAAAAGGGTAAAATGCGCGAAAAGTGTTCTAAATTACGATTTCTATGGAATTGTTAGGTTTAGATACTTGAAATTTGACATCGCTTCCACTTTTAAGGCGCAAATGCATGCACAGAAGAGTTATTTTTTAAAGTTCGAAATTTTAAAGTCAGCAGAAGAAAAAAGTTCTTAATTGAGATTTCGTGACACTGAAAGCACTAGAAGCTAGAAATTTGGCATGGCGGTTACTTTTAAGATACAAATACTTGCTCGATTAAAAAAAAAAAAAATGCGAAATTTAGAGGAGTGGAATGCACAGAAATCGTTCTAAATTACAACTCCTATGGAATTGTTAAGGATAGAAACTGAAAATTTGACATGGATGTTACTTTTAAGCCGTAAATGCTCGTACAGAACAGTTTTAAAGAAAATCCAAATTTTAAAAGGGTGAAATTCGCGAAAATCATTCTAAATTTCGATTTCTATGGAATTGTGAAGGATCTAAAACTTGAAATTTAAAATCGTTGCTATCTTTTAGACGGAAATATACACTCAAAACTCTTTTACTTTTAATTCGAAATTTGAAAGGGTGCAATTTGGCATAGCGGTTGCTTTTAAGATACAAATGGTAGCTGAGAATGGTTTCTAATAAAATTCGAAATTTAAAAGGATTAAATCAGAGGAAAACATTTAAAAAAAAGTTCTAAATTACCATTGCTATGGAATTGTACATAATATCTGTTAACTAATAAATTCCATATACATTTCAAAGACGCACAAATATCACTTGGCATATTTCAACAACTACGCGTACAAAGCCACGGCTAGTGTATGATAAAAGAATGTGCCTAGTGGTGAAAAATGCATTTTCTCAAAATATTGCATTTTAGTATTAATAACTTGCTGCTTCATATATAGATAATAAAAGAAACTTTAATCTAAATCTCTGTGAAATACTTTTCATGGGCAATATTTTTTCATGAGAATTCAATACATGTTTTTATATTTCATTGAGAGCTAAATGATGCAGGGCTTCATTATGAGCAAATAAAGGCTTCGTGACCTCTTTCTCATCATAAATTACACAAGGTTTATATCTAATTCGAGAACTCTCTAATTCAAGGGACACTAAACAAATGCCCAATTTGCTCTATTATGGTAATATAGGCCTGCTGTTGTGTTTTAAAAAGATGATTAAAAAAAATGAACCCTTACAATTTGGCGAGCTTTAATTTTAGTAGTCTAGAAGAAGGGAAAATGCTGAGGTTCGAGCTTTGATTTTGTGTTAGCTGGGAGACCCATAAAAATCTGCTATGTTTAAGGCATCAAAGTTCCTTAATTGGTCTTTGAAAGAATAAGACAAACTATCTAAATGTTAAGAAGACTTTTATTTTCATATTTACAATCATTAAATTGTAATAATGTATAGGCACATGATTTATTTTTTTGTTTGTTTTTTTCATCGATATGCCTCAAGTAGTGTGCTGTCAAAATTAAAAATTTCTCGACGACCGACAGTGTGTTTTCTTATACTGTATTTACCGGGTGTCCCACAAATGACTGATGGATTTTAAAATTCAATAAGTAGCAAACGGTGACAGATATTAAAAAAATTCTTGCAGGAGGGTTATGTATGATGTCGGGAGTTTTTTTACTCTGATTCTTGATTTTAGTTCGAATTTCAAACAATAGATGGCGCTGACAGCGGTTGGCGCTCATTAGAGGCCGAAACTGACGTCACTCAGCATTGATGCGAAGAAAGAAGATTAATTCTATGGAGTGGATCTCATTCGCCAGTACAATCTTGCTCTAAGGCCCCGATTCTGAACTCATTTAATATGATTTCAATGGAATGAAATGTTGCCATGGAAACAACAAATTCTTTGATAGCAGAATACAGCGTTCAGATCAGGGCATAAATTTAACAAGCAGTATTCGAGTTGCAGGCGATTTTACATTTATGAAGTTTTATTTTCCGGGATTAAATTACTTTTTATGGCCTGATTTAAAGAATATTTTATGCATCATATTTTAAAACTAGGTGAAGAGATCTTGCTACAATATCTGCTAGTGAGTACTTTTAAAAGCGTGTACACTATTTATTGAAAATGGTTTATTTCACCTAGTAGTTTTAAAATACGATGAACAAAATATTCTTTAAATCAGGCCGTAAAAAGTAATTTAATCCGGGAAAATAAAACTTCATAAATGTAAAATCGCCTGCAACTCGAATACTGCTTGTTAAATTCATGCCCTGATCTCAACGCTGTATTCCACTATCAAAGAATTTGTTGTTTCCATGGCAACATTTCATTCCATTGAAATCATATTAAATGAGTTCAGAATCGGGGCCTAAGAGCAAGATTGTACTGGCGAATGAGGTCCACTCCATAGCCTTAATCTCCTTTCTTCGCATCAATGCCGAGGCTAACGAAAGAGAAAGGCTACCACGGTGCTTTACGCATATCTTTTTTTACAGACCGCGGGAGTCAAGTGATGCTCGATTGCACCAATGAAGGTGCACGAAAAGAGCATCACGTCACTCTAGCGGTCTGTAAAAAAAGATAAGTGGAATGTACCCCGGTAGCCTGTCTTTTTCGTTAGCCTCGATCAATGCTGAGTGACGTCAGTTTCGGCCTCTAATGAGCGCCAACCGCTGTCAGCGCCATCTATTGTTTGAAATTCGAACTACAATCAAGAATCACAGTAAAAAAACTCCCGACATCATACATAACCCTCCTGCAAGAATTTTTTAAATATCTGTCACCGTTTGCTAGTTATTGAATTTTAAAATCCATCAGTCATTTGTGGGACACCCGGTATATGTAGAATATGTAGCTACATACCACTGAGACTGATGACATACAATTGCTCGTGTGCAGAAAGATAAAAAAAAACACCAAGCGTGGTCAGTACTGAGGGCGTTAGTGTAGTCAAAAGAATCGCGATTTCGCCTTTTTGTTAAGTGGCACATGGCACATGGCATCAAGTGCAGTGATGGCTCAATGAGGCATTCAAAATGCAGTGTGAAGAACGATGCTAGTTCAGACAGTAGAGGGTAATGTGATGATGTGAAATGTTTTTTTACATTATGACTTAAACACACACATTGAGGTGACCATAAAGGTATACCACTTTGTTTATTTCAATTTTCTCAATGATCCAGTACTGTTTTTCATTATTTTGAAGATGTTGACCTTCAAGTTGTGTATGTTGTCGCCCTCCTCCTACTGTAACAACCCCAGTAAATGCTGGATTCCTAACCGTCTCGTAAGATGCGAACTCTGACGTTATCCTCTGGATTGGAATTGCTTCTTCTTTCGTCTAGATAGGCGGCTCTCTGGTATCGAAAAGAGCGTCTTAACGATACGTGGGGAAAAAGAGAGATGAAGATAGACTGTCGTTGTCAGCGGAGATGTGGCGTGGGAACTGACATTGATTGTAAACTGGTGGTTATTTTAAAAGTGTTTTTAAATATTTGTTTTCTTGCTGTCGTAAGTGTAAAATTGTGAATAAAAATGTTGAATGTGATGCACTGGCGTTTTGTGCTGCCCATAACGTTACACATGGACTGATTGGAAATCATATCACGATGTTATATCCCCTTATAAAGAAATGACGACAGACGTATTCACTGGGCTGCATGCATATAATCTTACTGATCAACACTCAAGTTTACTGTCGCATTTTCGACTGGCCCACAAAATCATTTTACCTTAACTTTATAAAACAGCTGTTGTTATAAAACAGCTTAGTTCTTCACATCCGCTTGTTTGTCAAAAGACGGCCACAAGCATCCTTTTTGAATTTATGAAATATATTTGGGTTTAAATCTGCCTTGAAGTTAAATTTTAATCTCATTTAATAAAAACAAGTTTTAAAGAGGATTTTTTTGTGATAAGACATTGAAAACTGAAATTTCATATACAATAAATCTGAAATACAATAATATTCTAAAAAATAAAGTTGATTTGGTCATGCATTCAAGTTCAACGCAGGTGGTGTCAATTGCATGTGACATACCGACATATTCTTGTAGATGTCTTTCCTCGCTGAATTCAGATGGTTTTCTAGTGTACGGGGTATTAGAGAGCTGTCTCCCGGTAATAACTAATTTTTTGTCAGGTGATATTTAACGAATTTCAATTCTTTAAATCGCTATAATATAATAAATTATTTTATATGAAACGACATCAGTATTATTAATATAATTTCATATGCAATTAATGCATTACAGTGATTACATATTTTAGTTAAATATTTGCAAGTTGAAAGAAAAAAATATATACAAATAAATTAGTAGTCAACACAAAATTATATTATATAATATTTGTTTATTAAACAAAAATGGATGATTAGATATGAAACATTTTTATAGATAACTAGCATGCTACGCCCGCTGCGCTGGGCCATTTTTCTAAATTTAATACCTTAAATAATTCGAAATGGCTTTTTATTTTAAAGGAATATGGATCTTCACCTACGGATGCTACCCTAGTCAAAATTTTCAAACGAATTATATCAATGGATTTGAGCATGTATTTTAAAGCAATAGGGACGTTTACCTGGTTTTTCCTTCAATATTGCTGTAAACGATGCAAACGACATTGCATTATATTATATCATACATTGGACAAAATTTGGGCTAATAAGAATCAACTCATTTAGCTGATCATTTGTAGTAGAGTTTGGTTTGGAAATGAGGCCATTATAACCATAAGACTATTATGGCAACAGGAACTAAAATGTTCTCTAGTCAACATACCACTAAAAAGAGAGCATTACAATGATTGCATAGATTGACCATTGAACTTAAATAATGTTCGGGTGATTCGTTTTCGTCTGTAAGTTCTTGAACGCCATTCCTCTTTCTTGTTCTGGTAACGTAAGCACAATCTCACTCTATGTTACGTTATATTTCGTAATATACATCCTCTTCAGGCAAGTCTACTACGGTTTTTCATCTTTCGATTCCAGCAGAGTAAATGCAGTCAAAAACGTAATAAATTGTTTGCACATAAAGAACAGTGTTTAACTTTCCTATTTAAAAAAACTGGTGAAACATAAAAAAGTGCATTTTTAAAGCTGAATAGTTTGAATAAAATTAAAATGGCGCCATTTTCACTGTCTTTCCATTTTTTAGACCGGTTGCATTCGTGTAACCATTAACCTGAAAAAAAAACCCGATGATTAAATCCGGTAGAAGAATAAACCTCTAGTTTGCATCCAATAAAATCTTCCACAATCTTGTCGATATCCAAGTTTGACGTCAAACATTAGAAGTGCTTGAAACGATATGCATATGGTTACTAATGTACCAGAGTTACTTACAAAACGAAGTTATTGACACGCCAAACTATGTTCCATGAAATAATGTCAAATTACTGTTAATTCAATTATAGATCTTTCATTAGCAAAATTCCATACCTTATACAAAACTGACAATGGTAAAGTTAGTTATGCAAAATTTTTAGTAATAATGTTTTTGGTGAATACTTAAACCGAATATTTTCTTTGCATTTCACTAAAGAGCATAATAACACGCATGAATTCATTTGACACTATGTTTAGCTGCTAGGGATGTGTGTAAGTCGAAAATGCTTTATAATGATCGAAAAATTATCTAATCAGAATTTCAGCTACTCATTTTTCTTATCCAGGCTGAAATGATAAATCGACAAATATTATTTATTCCATTCGCCACCATTGACATTACAAAGTTTTTCCATACATTGATTGGCAGCATTGCTTTTTTGGTAAAACTTTGCTTCATAATTTAAAAACAAAAACAAATTTAGAAATCGCAAATTTCAAAAGTCGTCTAATCTTCTGTAATCTGAATAAAATAACCCCCCCCCCCACAAAAAAAAGGAAAAGAAAACTGTTTTAATGAGGGATAATATTATAAAGCGAAAATATTTAATTTAAACCCAAAGGATACTCATATAATAATTTGGCGATTTATTGTTTGCAGTATTTATAACAATAACTGCTATTTATAAAATTTGCATTTGAATATAAACATTTACTCCAAAAAGGATCTTGTATACACGAAAAAATACTATTATTGCTAATAAATCTCAAGCTGATGTCACGCTTATTCATTTTTGGCTTAAAATCACATTGTTTGGCACCAAAGGTGAAATCAAAATCGTAAATAAACAAGTAACATGTAACTCATAAATGCAGTCATTTTTACAATTACATCTGCTGCTAGTTCCTCCTGTAAGTCACATGATAGGGGAGTTATATATAAAAAAAATAACAGAAAGACAATAAAAGGAAAAAAAAATTGTCACTCATATAATATTAATATCTAATCACATGATCAGATTTTGTTTACCTGACGCAAACGATAAATCGCCAAATTATTGAATATTTTTAAGCATTACAAACATTCCTTTGGGTTTAAATTAAATATTTTCGCTTTATAATATTATCCCTCATTAAAACAGTTTTCTTTTTCTTTTTCTTCGTGGGGTGGGGGGGGTGTATTTTAAATAAAATTAATAAGAGAGTTTTTCTTTTAGTTTTCTATGTGTTTGAATTATTTTCTGATATAGCCGTTTCAATTCTTTCGCCAACGATAACGGTCGCCAAAAAAAAAGACTTATGGTAACCTTATCGTCCAAAATAACAGAACTCTCCATCATAATTCTATAACTAATCTACGTAGAACGTTGTGTTAGATACAAAAAACCTTCCCTGAAAAAATATCTATCGAACAGTGCAAGTTCCATTAAAATCTATTCAGCGGAACTCGAGTTATAAAGGAACGGAACGAAATTTCCGTTTGTGTTTTATATATATAGTAGATTATAGATAACAAATATATTGTGTTACTAAAATCATTTGATTTCAAAGTGCAAAAGCTTGAAAACAGCTTATCCTATTTGAATGAAATGCATACAGTTCCAAAGAGTTCGTTCAAGTTCGCTTGGTTGCTTACAAACAAAATGCGCCGCAGCACTTTATATACAGAGATATAATGGTCTCGAAACTGCACCAGCCGTCTGAAGTATTAAACACTCCGCCCGTCCGGAAGCCGGTGGTCGATGTCTTAAACTTATTGAATTTAACTCTTAAATTCTTCTGGTGGTATCTTCTGTGGTCAGGCTTACTGCTACCATTCCTGGCGAGTGTTGAGTAGGCAAGGGACGTATGATAGGCACGAGTCCTTTGCCCCGATCCCAGAAGATCCCATCAGAGAAAAATAAAAAGCAATTTTCTTTAAGTTAAAGACATCAACCAATGGGTAGAGTAATGCTGGGGTGTTTAATGCAGAGGACGACCGCGGTGGCTTTGAGCTTATACAAATATACATTAATACTTCATTTGGTTTCAAGATAAAGCATCAAAAGCAAATATTGTAGGTTTTTATAATGTGTATTAAACCGTCTTTAAAATATTTGAAGAAATCGAAATATCTACGAGTCCATTAAAAAAACTAAACACCTCAAGTAAATGAATGAATATGCAGCACATACTAATAATAAAAATTCATGAGCATCTAAATTGACTGCAATTAAATCAGTTAACCCCTTGAAGGGCGCCGGTATATTATATATAAAACTTAATTTTAATCCCAAAATGCCATAATGACACCAGAATTTTATAATCAAATTTTGAATTTATAAGGTAACGAAGGAAAGCTTTTACTAATTTTAAAATAAATTCGTTCATGAATCTTGGTGTCAACCAATCATTTCAATATTTTAGCTCCAAATAGTACTTTGCCCCTGAAGGGGTTAAACTGCATTGAAAATTGACATACATACATTTCTTAATTATGCAATTTAACTTCAACAAAATGACTGTTTTGTAATGAGCTGCATTGACAGATTTGAATGTTTTATTTATTCTTACAAAATTCTATTTCTTTTTCAGGGATGCCATGAAAATTCTTTTTTTTCTTTCTTGTGACTACTGGGGAGAAAAAACTATTCCTATAGTGTTTGAAATTGTAAGCCATTATTAGAATATTTTTACAAGCGTTTCAAACTAGGTTTGAACCAAAATAAAAAAGTTTTTCCTGATCAGGAATGATAATTCTGACACTTTATTTCAGGGCAAGGGCGCCCATATGGGGGGGCAAGGGGGGGCTTGAGCCCCCCCCTAGATTTTGGTTTTGTCAATTTTTTTTAATATAGATCAGTTGCAAGATATGAAAATTTTAACTTTACCTTCTAAAAACAAAGCATAAATAAAATATGCCTCGACAACATCAGAAGTCACCGGAAGGAATTTCCGTTTTAGACGGGTTTCCGTCTTAGCAGGTATAATTGTTAGGAATTCATTTTGTCATAACCATAATTTTTTTTCTTTTAAAGATGGATTCTGTTTTAGACAGGTTCTATTTTTATAAGGTTTTAATTAGTCCTTTCGAATAGTCTGCTTCTTACAAAGAGGAAAAGCACAAGATAGGAAACAAATTCCGTTTCAGACGATTTTTATCTTAGCCGGTGTTACTGTGTGTTTTTTTTTTCCTACAAGACGATAACACTTTTTCTGCATAAGGAAGGATTTTGTTATAGACAGGATCCATTTTCACAGGTATAACTGATTTTGCATGAACAAAACTCTGAGAAATTAGAGAGAGATTTAATAATAAGTTGTGAACGGTACAGTGCAATTTTTAATTGAAAAATTCTTTTTCCCGAATCTAATAAAGATTAGAATCCTGATTATACGCAGCCCGAACTCGAAAATTCTATCGTAAGCCTACAGAACAAGACAAAATAATTTTCGTCGACCTGAAACCTTATAATTCTTGTAACTCACACATCCCTAGACAATAGTACAAACCAAGAAACACGCTCACAAGTCATTCATTTAGATGCTGCAACGTCATCTATAAAGTTTATTGTATACCTCAAAATAATTTCTCGATATTTTTTCTATCTGGAGCCAGTTGTAAACAAATTACAATCTGTAGATTAAGATTTGCATTCGGTTTATAAGAACATAAAGATGAACTTCTTGAGATTTTTCTTATACACAGAATGGAATCAGAAGAAGAATTTTCAGAAATTTTCATGGAGCTAATGGAGAATTGTAATTGTAAGAAATCGATATTAAAATGTATAGAACGTCTACTAGATAATCTTACCTTCCTATGGCCACTCCTCTTGAATATTACAGAGCAGCATTTCTAAATCCATATTTAGACTCTTTAATTATATCCCTTGAGTCAAGGTTTTTGAATCGAAATGAAACGTCATTCAAAGCAATTTTACTTCATCCCAATATGATGAAAAATATGGCAAAGAAATCAAGGAGCAATCTCATTTTTATAATATTGAGAATTTGGAGTCAGAAGCAAGAACATGGTTTGATTTGTGGAAAAGCAAAGACTATGGTGAGAATGTCACGATAAATGATCTCCTCGCAGAAACTACATTTCCCCATTTATTTAACCCCTTGGAGGGCAAGCACGTGGCCTAAAAATGCTACATTTTGCGATGTTTTGACACCAGTAAATTTAAATAATAAATTTTTACCTTTTCAATCTGCAAAAAAGAATAATAAATATTTTTACTTAGTAATACTGGTGGCAAAGTTATACATTAAAAAGTGGTATATATTATATACCGGTACCCCTCAAGGGGTTAAGACAGCCATATTAAATTATAGACAATTCTGCCAAAAATTTGCACTGTAGGAATGTCATTTTGAGGGGTTCACAACCATAGTACAGTGTGTTTCTAAATGAATATCGGGGTTTTAACGCTTTGTAGTATCTATTATAAAAAACTTAAAATTATACTTAATATATAAAATGAAAGAGCAACTCAAACAGTTTTACCTACAAGCTTACAAGTGTTCAATGTGAACACCTTTCGTCACACGGCACACATAAAGTCGATAGCTCTTCCCAAACACCACTCTACGCTCACCCGATCTGACGCCATGTGATTTCTACCTGTTGAGGTTCATAAAGGATCGAGTGTATATGCCTCCACTATCAGCTGACCTACCCAACCTAAGAAACAGGATTGAGGCAGCTGTTGCAACAATTACCCCACAAACACTAATTAACGTTTGGGAAGAACTGAGCTATTGACGTAATGTGTGGTGTGTGACGAAAGGTGTTCACATTGAACACTTGTAAGCTTGTAGGTAAAACTGTTTGAGTTGCTTTTTCATTTTAAGTATTAATTATAATTTTAAGTTGCACGTAATAAATACTACCAAGCGTTAAAACCCCGATATCCATTATCCATTTAGAAACTCCCTGTATACCAAGTCCACTTTGAAAAAAAAACTGAGATAGCCCATTTAGAAGGTGCATAAAATCTGTTTTATCCATTCCCACACTGAGCCAAATCTGTTTTCACTTTCTCATATATGCAGGGCTGACACAGGCGACAATTTTTTAATTCTACCTCACACCACTTTCTCAAAAAAAAAAAAAAAAAAAAAAAAATGCTGAAATAAAATTCGAGAAAATTTTCAAGAGAAATATACTACAAAATCTGTTTTTTTTTAATAGTGGTGCGAATAGAATAGAAAAATATTCAGCCGTGGCAGCCCTGTATATGTCATCTGTTTACAGACTATGTTTACTGTGAGAGTGTATAAAACAGATTTTATGCACCTTCTCAATGGACTATCTCATTTTTTTTTCAAAATGGATTTTGTCAACTATGGTTGTGAGCCCCTTATTCAGTACCCTCAGGCGAGTGGTGAAGGTGATTATGTTCCGAACTGTCTGAAAATTTAAGGCATTCGGTTCCGAAAATACGAACATAAAATATATCACGGAAGAATATCACAAATTTTGACAAATGGCCACAAAAAACACCAATTTCGTGAATCGTTTGCAGAAAAAAATCGCCAATTTCGTCAAAGGATCACGGGAAAAGACGAATTTCGTCAAAAGATCGCGATAAAAACGTAAATTTCGTCAAAGGAATCGTGGAGAAAACGCAAATTTCGTCTACAAATCGTGGAAAAAATGAATATTTTGTCAAAGAATCGCTAAAAAACACAAATTTTTCCAAAGGATCGCGAAAAAAGGCAATTTTCGTCAAAGAATCGCGGGAAAAACTCAAATTTCGTCAAAGAGTCGCGAAAAAAAACGAAATTTCGTCAAAGAATCCTTGGGAAAACGCAAAATTTGTAAAATAATCGCAGAAAAACGCAAATTTTGTTCAAGGATCGCGAGAAAAATGCGAATATCGTCAAATAGCTGAAAAAACACAAATTTCGTCAAAGAACCGCAGAAAAACGCAAATTTCGTTAATGATTCGTAGAGAAAAACGCAAATTTCGTCAAAGGATCGCGAAAAAACGCAAATTTCTTCAAAAGATCACGGGGAAAAAAACCTCAAATTTCGTTTGAGAATCGCGAAAAAACGAAATTTCGTCAAAGAATCGTGGGATAAACTCAAATTTCGTCAAAGAATCGCGAAAAAAAGCGCAAATTTAGTCAAAGATTCGTGGAAAAACGCAAATTTCGCCAAAGGATCGCAAAAAAATGCAAATTTCGTCAAAAGATTGCGGGGGGGGGGGGGGGCGGGAACTCAAATTTTGTCAAAAAGATAGTGAAAAAAACGCTAAGTACCTTAAATATTTACTAACATGTATGATAGCTTTGGTGGAAGTTGAGATTTTTTTCAGCCCCCCCTTAAATTTAATCATATGGGCGCCCTTGTTTCAGGGTGCTATTATTATTAAAGTATAAGAAAATCCACAAAAGCTGAAAAATGAAATATTTTTTGCACTGAAAGGGTAAGGATTATATAGATCGAATTGCTGAAAGATGATACAGAATGGTAAGTGAAATATAGATACAGTAATTGAAATAGATAATTAAATTAACCAATAAGAAGTCCTCTAACGCGAAAATAAATTGAGGGTATGCTTTGTCTCATCTTTGCTCCCTATGTTCCTGATGGAAGCAAAATCAGAACAGAACTTAAATTATTTTTCCAGTTCTGCAATTGATCCAAATTTTCTTTGCCCACACAAGAA
Source organism: Maratus michaelseni (assembly GCA_963931845.1). Taxonomy (NCBI): domain Eukaryota; kingdom Metazoa; phylum Arthropoda; class Arachnida; order Araneae; family Salticidae; genus Maratus; species Maratus michaelseni. Next base: position 311,126,732 of record OZ007596.1, on the reverse strand, counting down.
CAGAGAAAAGAGGATTCATTTTTTAAATCTAAATTTATGAAATTTCTATTATTTTTAAATATTTTAAAATTGAAGTCATGGGAATTTACTCTTAATTTTTATTCTTTTGATTTAAAGCATGTCAAAAGTAAAATCAGAAGTTATTTATAATGAAATTAATCCAAAAGCTAAAAATGAAAATTTTATTACATAAAAGTGCAGTGTTATCTGAACACATGTGTTGAAAGCATGGCTACAAACTAAAAACAAGAACGAAAAATCATGCGTCAAGCATAGATTATGTAACACTTTCCAACGCTTCCAAAATAATTTTACGAATCATACTCTTTAATAAGCTAAAAGATAACATCTAAGTAATCCGAATACTTTTATTCAGCACTGTATAGGATCTATAGATTTGTATATATACTACATAGGATGCTAAATTTTAGTTCAGTTAGGAAACACGTAGCACAGTTTAAAATTCTCCGTCTGGAGTTAAATAATACGGAAATGTGTTCCCGAACTTTTGTGCTTCCCTGTATAGGATCTACAGAATTTATACACACCACGTAATATACAAAAAGCGATTTAAAATTAAAATCGCATTCAGTAACTTAAAACGCACTTCCAGGAATTATTGTTAACATACAGTAGAGAATTTTTTTGTGTGTCCCTGTCAATGAACGATGACTGCTATACACACAATATTCTGTAGTAAGTCTCTTGTAATGAACCTTATATAAATTTCAATGCGTTTAAAATAGTGAAACATTATTTAAATAAACCGCAGACGATTTTTCTCCATAGACGTAATGTAACGGAATTCTTTTGACTGTCCCTGTAAAGTAAGTATAAGTGCTATGCACACCCTATTCCATATTAAGCTTCTTCTAATGCATTTTAGTGATATATATAAATTTCAATGCGTTTAAAATAGTGAAACATTATTTAAATAAACCACAAATGATTTTTCCCCATAGACCGCAATGTAACGGAATTCTTTTGAGTGTCCCTGTAAAAAAACTATAAGTGCTACACACTTCCGTTGAAATAGGGAACATGCTATAGATAACGATTATAACATATAAAAATTGCAGGGCAATCCGAGCATATTTACGGGAGTTCGAGCACGGACAGACGGCAGACGGCCATACGGCCAGACAAACCGAAGTCATAAACACTTTTCAACTAGGTTGGAAAGTGTTAAAAAAGAGAGAGAGAGTTATTCTAGTGGAATAAAAACCAGAACTGAAACAAAAGATGTTATGATGATGGAGAGGAAACCGGAAGTGAAACGGAATATCGTACTTTAAATAAAAATTCTTAAGATTTTAAGTCTTTGATTTTTTCACTAAGTACTGGTTTTATGCGAAAGACAGATTCATGGCACGTGGATAGAATACTCTTTTTTTATACGAATAGCAAAGAAATAAACAAAAGGGTAAAGGATAAATATTAAGTTTATTGAATTTTGCAAACGTTGTATGTTAAGAATTATTCTTTTACATATGATACTTATTACAGAATATGGAAAGAGGCAATAATATAGTTTGAATTGTATTAGGGAAGCCTAGGGACAAATGGGACAGGTTTTACATTGTAGAAACTGTTATTTATAAAATTTCCAGATACTTTTTAAAGCAATTGCTTTAAACACTTTTCTATTAATAAATATTAAAATGTTAGTCACAGCTTAATTATTAAAAAGAGAAAGAGTCTTAATTTGTGAAATGAACCTTTTGCCCATTAAACCTTCGACTTTGAGATCTGACAGGCGTTAATGGGACACATTAAACACTTTTCCATGAGTCGTGATTTTGAGAGTGAAAAAGTGTTTAGGCAAGGATTTGATTGAGAGCATCTCGTCTGTTATCTGTAACAGCTAAACAAAATAAATTGAAGGTAATGCAACTCCAAGTAAACGCTGGATACGTAAATGCACTTGATTAATTTTTTAACAATTATTCTAATTGGTATTTAAATCATATGAGTTGCAAATGGAGATTAATGGGACACTAATTGTGTCAAGTGAAGTCCAATGAAAGGTAGCAGGTTGGTAACACATCATCAGTAGGTAGTCCAATGGTACTCACGCCCCACCAGTGGCTGAGAGGTTCTGCTTTCAAAGCTGGTAGACGGGAGGTGCTGGGTTCATACCCCTGTCGCGTTCGTCGACCTAACCGTTCAAAGTTTTCCTCGAACCTTGCGTAAATACGGGTTAGGATCCCTTAGAAAGACCCCCACGGAGGGCACTCCCCACTAAGGTATGTAATTTTATTGATATGAAATTTTAAGATGATGATGCAGACATGGTAAATTGAGTAATGGTGGAGTAAGTATTTAATACACAACTCAGTCGATTTTAAAAATTCCAATACATCACATATACCTAACTCGCAACCAGTCAGAAAGTTTAACTCTGTGTGCTGGCATACAGCAGATTCGTAAAGATATTCTACACAGAGATAAAAGCAGAACTGGTATATAAATATGGTATATGTGGAACAAGTACTCTTTTAAGATCACACAATGACCTTCAAGCTTATTGTAATAAAAATAAAACTATATTTGACAAAAATTTGACTTTAGTAGGAAGAACATTTCCTCAGGAAATATTTTTGGATTTAACAGATAAAAAGAAAACAAATTTAATTGAGATTAAATTTCTTAAAAGCCGTGAGCAAGCACTTAAATTCCCAGAAGCACTTGAATAGAAAAACACAGTGCATCAAGAAATGAAAGTACTGAATAAAATTTTGGAATTTGAATGATCCTGCTCAGGCTGCAAAAATGCTGGGCAACCGACATGTCTGTAGATCAAAATATAATGACAAAAATAATAGGATGCAAATCTTGTCTTGTAACTCAATGATATAACCAAATTAGGGGACTTACAGAAGATGAGGGCTTAATCCAATCGTGAATATTCCTGTTATCAGATTTCCCTTTTTCATATTTATATGTTTATTAAAATGGACTGATGTTCCATTCCACATAAATAATGCCTATTTGTATATTAACCTGAATGAAGTGATTTACATCAAACAGTCAAAAGATTATAAAGTTGATCAAAGTAAAGTTTGTTAAGAAAAGTCATTTATGATTTGTATCAAAGCGGTCATCAGTGATTTTTCGAAGTAGACGATTTTTTGCTGAAAATGAATTTTGTTAAGCTATCTTGGCATAATTGTGTATATTTATTTAAAGATAATATCATACTAATGTTTTAATGTTGTTGACAACATTCTGTTAGGCAAAACTACAGATGATATAGAAGAAACCCAAAAGCTACTGAAAAAACAGTTTCACTTTAACTTGATTTTTAAAACAAAAAAATCTTTAATTGTATAATTTGAAGAAATAGAATGAAGACTGTTTATTCATCAAGCAACTTATATTGAAAAGGTTACAAATTGTACTCAAAATATGCTACCTGTAAGTTCATTGCCTATTTCTGTTACAGAAAATGATCACATGTTTTCTAAATGATATTCCAGTCACAGTAGTGATAATTTAGATGAAATGAATCACTTACCTTATAGAAATTTAATACAATGCCTTTATTTTGTAGCAAGTAGAATGAAACTTGACATCATGTATGCATTAAATGTGTTTTCACAAATTCACGCTAATCTTGCAGTAAAAAGATATTGGCATGGTTTACTAAAGATCTGTAAAACACTACATTTTACAAGTTAAAATTAAAAAAAAAACTTTTTAAAACTTAAATTGTTTTCAGATTCTAATTTAACTGCTAATCAGGATGTTAGAATTTCAATTGGAGGGGATATTACATTTTTAGATGAAACATTGAATTCATGATGGACATTTAAACATAAATCAGCCACCTTATCCACGATGGAAACTGAATGCATTAGTTACCCTTGCAGAAGCAGCAAGAGAATAAATGTGGTGTATTGGAAAAAGAATGCGCAAATTTAAGATTAGATGAGTGCTTATTATACTATGAGAATAAAGCATCTAATAATTTTTCAAATTTTGCTGTAGAAATTATAACAATGAACCACATAGACATTAAGAATTATTTTTTGGCAAAATTTCATTTATGGTATGATATATAAATTGCAACTATTAACCCTTCACAAGAGACAAATATTTGGACATTAAAGTTTCTCATTCACCAATTTAATGCTTGAAAAGAAAACTGCACTTTAAGGTTTTATTTCAGGACCAGTTAGTGTTATATTAAGGTTAAAGGTAATCTCATCAAAAACGTCACCTGTAAAAAATGCAGCCAAGTCTCGTAACTCATTTACCGCAAAAAGTACTGAGATCGTATAAAGCCAAGTTTAACTATCTTATTAACTCTGAAATTTTCATTCACAAATCACTCCTAGTCTCTACATCTTTAGTTAATTATTATTTTGTGACTTGGCAATTACGTAGCACGAGAATGTGATGTATATAATTAGTCTTAATCAAATAATACTATAACATATTAAAGTGTAATAACTTCCCTCTGCGTATATAATTTGCCTTACTTAAATTATCCCATCCCATCCCATAACATTGTAAGGTGTAATAACTTCCCTGTGCTGCGTAATTGCCAAGTCACAAAATAATAATTAACTACAGATGTAGAGACTAGGAGTGATTTGTGAATGAAAATTTCAGAGTTAATAAGACAGTTAAACTTGGCTTTATACGATCTCAGTACTTTTTATGGTAAATGAGTTAATAGACTTGGCTGGATTTTTTACAGGTGACTTTTTGATGAGATTTCACTTCTTTTTGTAAGTAATCCTCCTTTTCTGGATTTTGGGTTCTTTTTGGAGATCATCCACTGATTTTCGCTAAGCACACACTCTGTCCCTATTATTTACAGGTATCAAAAATTTGAAGCTTTAGTTTCGTTTGCAAAGTACTGTAGATAAAAAGAGATTTCAGGTTCCTAGGCAAGCACTAAGTTATGGGAGGGGGAGTGTCAAAAGTACTCTCAATTGCTTCCAGGATAGATGCTATCCATCTGAGATATTACTCGCAGCCCTAGATACTTGATATTTAACATAAAAGAACTTTTTAGTATAAAAAGAAAGCCAAAATTTAAATTTCCGGAAATTTCCCATAAATCAAACTATATTCCTTTTTTCGATGTTTTTTTAGTCTTTTTTTTATTATTTACGGATTTTTTAATTTTTCCTTTCTTTGTGTACTAAACCCTGCCTTTCTGCCAAATGTCAAGCTTCTAGGACTACAAAATCGAATTATTTTCTAATTTTCGACTTTTTATAAATTTATTGATTTTTCGATTTTAATTCTAAGTTACCTGATTGTCATGCCAATATAGAAATTATTTGATCCGTCTTCTTAGGATCATTTAGGTTCAATTTAGAGATAAATCAAGTGAATCTTAGAGTCACCATGATTTTATTTAGAAAAAACTATCAAGCCATAACCAGCCAGTAATGTCGGGAGGGTAGGGGGAGCTGTGAAAATTTTTGTGGGGCTAACATCATTTAACAATCCATATTTCATATGCGAAGTAAATAGAGTATACAACCTGTGAAAGAAAACAAACCTGTCTATAAAGAAATTGCCTATATCGTAGCCAGTCTATAGCGGAACTTTTCTATAACGAAATTCGTAAACGAAAGAAAAGAAAACCATAATCCGGGAGAAATAACATAAAACAATTAGGGGCGTTGTACTAGCTAATAGGACAATTATCTTAAAACTAATGTTTCTAGCAGTACAAAATCAAATTGTTTTCGAATTTTCGATTTTTCGATTTTATTTTCGAATTTAACGAATATTTTAATTGTTCCTTTTATTGAATAGTAAATACTACCTTTACACCAAGTTTTAAGTTTCTAAGACTACAAGATAAAATTATTTTCAATTTTTGATTTTTTCGAATTTTTTTGTAATTTTCTGGATTTTTAATTTTTTTTTTCTTTTGTGTCCTTTATTACAAATTTCAAGTTTCTAGCGCTACAAAATCGAATTATTTTGAAATTTCCGATGTTTTTCGAGTTTTTTATTCTATTTTCGAATTTATTGTGTTTTAATTTTTCCTTTTTCTGTATCCTAAACAATAAGTTTACGCCGAATTTTAAGTTTTAAAGTTACAAAATCGAACTTTTTTCAATTTTTCGAAATTTTTTTTTTCGAATTTTACAGATTATTTATTTATTTCTTTTTTTGTATCCTAAATACTACCTTTATTCCAAATTTTAAGTTTCTAGCTTTACAAAATCGAATTATTTTCAAATTTTCGTTTTTTTTTTCGATTTTTTAATTTTATTTTCAATTTTTGTTGTGTTTTTAATTTTTTTCTTTTTCTGAATCCTAAACACTACCTTTACACCAAATTTTCAGTTTCTAAGACTACGAGATCATATTATTTTCATTTTCTCTCTTTTTCTTTCTTTCTTTCTATTTTTTTTTTTTTTTTTGAATTATCCATATTTTTTTATGTTTCTTTATTTAGTATCTTAAATATTACCTTTATTCCAAATTTCAAGTTTCTAGCGCTATGAAATCTAATTATTTTTAAAATTTCCTTATTTTTCGATTTCTTTCGATTTTTTTATTTTATTTTCGAATTTTATTACGTTTTTATTTTAACTTATTCTGAATCCTAAACACTATCTTTACCGCGAATTTTAAGTTTCTAAGGCGAAAAGATCAAATTATTTTAATTTTTTTCAATTTTTTTTCGAATTTTTGATTTTTTTTCGAATTTTCTGGATTTTTTAATTTTTCCTTATTTTGCATCCTAAATACTACCTTTATTCCGAATTCCAAGTTTCTAGCGCAACAATATTGGATTATTTGAAATTTTTCGATTTTATTTTCAATTTTTTTTTATGTTTTTGATGTTTTCTTTTTCTGAATTCTAAACACTACCTTCACACCAAATTTTAAGTTTTTAAGACTACAAGATCGTGTTATTTTCAAATGTTTTTTTTTTTTTTAATTTTCCAGATTTTATAATTTTTCCTTTCTTTGTATCCGAAACACTAGCTTTATTCCAAATTTTAAGTTTCTGTGGCTGCGGGATCTACCCAATCTTTTTGATGAGGCGAGAGTGAGTGAGTGCGTGAGTGACAAAAAATCGAAACTTTGAGTTCATATATCGTCTGCACTAATTTATGGGTATTTTTTTAATTATCCACATTTTTTAATTTCTCCTTATTTAGTATCTTAAATATTACCTTTATTCCAAATTTCAAGTTTCTAGCGCTATGAAATCGAATTATTTTTAAAATTTCCTTATTTTTCGATTTTTCCGATTTTTTCCATTTTTTGATTTTATTTTCGAATTTTATTGCGTTTTTTATTTTAACTTATTCTGAATCCTAAACACTTTCTTTACTGCGAATTTTAAGTTTTTAAGGCTAAAAAATCAAATTATTTAATTTTTTTTCAAATTTTTCGAATATTTGAATTTTTTTTTTCGAATTTTCCGGATTTTATAATTTTTCCCTTTCTTTGTATCCTAAACACTACCTTTTTTCCAAATGTCAAGATTCTAGGGCTACGGGATCTACCTAATCTTTTTGATGACGCGTGAACGAGTGATTGAGTGTCAAAAAATCGAATGTTTGAGTTCATATATCGTCTGAACTAGGAAAGACAGAAAGTTGTAATTTTAAATTTTGGTCCTGTGTGCCAAATACTCTAGAAAAACGAAGTTTCAAATTTTTGGGATACTTCAGCGCGGAGATATGGGGGGGGGTCAAAAGTGCCCTGAGTTGCTTCCAGAAAAGTATGCTTACAGCTGTCCTCTCTCGACTTGGTGGAGGCACTGCTGTGCCTCTAGATAGACATATTGAGTGATCAGTAAAGGGATGTTATATCTGTTTTATGTATATCCCTATGCAGTGTAACTGTTAATTGTTGGAATAAATAAACAACAAAATTTTAAAGTATTCTCAGACGTTAGCCGAATGTAAATAAATTTATGCTTTTTAAAAAGCTTTTTTTTTGTCTTTCATTCCAGAGCCATAGTTCAACTGGCTCAATAGTTTTTTTAAATGCTCTTACATGCAAACAAAGAGTTGAGTTGTTCATGGACCGAAGTTAAAAAACAAACAAACATAGTAACTTTATAATTGTAAACAATACAATTATAAACAATTCCATAATGGACAGGGGTGCCCAGAGAGGGGTTTGGTGACGCAAAGTGCGTTATAAAATTTATTTTTGGGGGGGAATTTTGAGAAAAATAAGTACATTTTGGGGGGGATTTTTAAATTCTTAATATTTCCTTTTTTTCTTTTCTTTTTGTTTTCACTAATAAAAAAAATTCTTGATTTTTTTAATATAACTTTAAACTTTTTTCCAACATTCAATTTCCAGAAATTTTCCTGTTTTTTTCTTTTGTTTTTTTTTTTTAAATTCTAGATAAGGACAACAAGAACGCATTCTGCATCTTGCTATCTTTGAAGGTGCGGTAATAAAAAAAATACTTGGAATATGGGGGGGGGGGGCGGAGAATGTTTAACACATGCTGAAAGGCAATTAGGACCACAAGATGTGATAAAAGGAATAGCTTTCCTGAAGCTTCTTAAGTAATTTATTGGCTTGTTTGACAGGGTCATATCGTACGGTCGGAGGGCCAAAATACATTCTTGATGGGTGGGATAAAGGAGAACAACAAAATGCATTTCAGAGGAAGAGACAACGCTAAAATAAATTACTTGACCACTTTCAGAAAACTAGAATTCAAGTACAGTTTATTTTAGTGATGTTAGAAGAGTATTGTATGTCATTAAAACAATATAAGGTAAATAACCTGTCCAGAGAAAAATACTTCCAGTCATTAATTATTTTAGGGAGAAGGGAAGAATTTAAAGAAAATTAGATTTTTTTAGGAGGTGGAGGAGGATTAATTACTAGGTAATAAGACTGAAAAATTATAGTGTGAAAGAAAAACATATACAGAATAAAGGGGATTATAATAGATTTAGGACTATGTTTTAATGGTACAGTGTCTGTCATTTTATAAGAATCGGTACTTGTAAGAGTATGTTGTTAAAGCAGTATAAGGCAACAACTTGTACTGAAATAAACGCTTCAATCCACAGTTTATTTTAGGGGGAAGGGGGGTGATTTAGGGTTTTTTTTGAGGGGGGGGGATTAAATTGTATGACTCGGTAGTATAAAAAATAAGATTGCGAAATCTTAAGCATTAAGATTTAATCTTAAGCAAGGGCGTACGTGCATGCAAATGTACATACACCTTTGATATAAACGACTTGTCTATTATATTTTAGTCTTCTTAAAACGATATGCAATATTTGTAGTTAAGATTTATTTTGTAATAATTTAACAATTTTCTTTTAAATACTTGTAAGTAAATATTTATTTTCATAAAAAAGTAGCTTTATTTATTAAAATATTTGACTTTTAATAGACAACTTAAATTATATAAAAGTTATTGGTGTTTACTACAGGATAGCAAAAAATAAAAAAATTCGACTTTTAAGCAGAATTCTTTTTTCACAACTACAACAGTCAGAAAAAAAAAAACAATTTACAAAAATTTAAAAACTTAGTCTAAATGAAAATTTAACATCTTGATTTTTAACTTCAACTCATAACAGTTTCCAAAAAGTATTATCCCAAATATTTAAGTTCTGTTTGTTGATAATTTGAATTCTAATGTATCATTCTTTTTAACACTTTCCAACCTAGTTGAAAAGTGTTTATGACTTCGGTTTGTCTGGCCGTGCTCTAGCTCCCGTAGCTCGGATTGCCCTGAAAATTTTATATATTTTCGTTATCTATAGCATGTCCCTATTTCAATTGAAATGTGTAGCAATTATAATTTTTTTACAGGGACACTCAAAATAATTCCGTTACATTATGGTCTATGAGAAAAAATAATTTTCGGTTTATTTTAATGATGTTACACAATTTCAAACACATTGTAATTGATATATATCACTAAGGTGCATTACAAGAAGCTTAATATGGAATAGGGTGTGCATAGCACTTATAGTTACTTTACAGGGACAGTTAAAAGAATTCCGTTACATTACGTATATGGAGAAAAATCGTTTGCGGTTTAATTAAATAATGTTTCCCTATTTTAAACTCATTGTAATTTATATATATCACTAAGGTGCATGACAAGAGACTTACTACAGAATAGTGTGTGTATAGCAGTCATCGTTCATTTACAGGGACACACAAAATAATTATCTACTGTCTGTTAACAATAATTCCTGGAAGTGTGTTTTAAGTTGCTGAACGCGATTTTAAATTTAACTCACTTTTTGTCTATTACTTATGATGTGTATAAATTCTGTAGATCCTATACAGGGCAGCACAAAAGTTCGCGAACACATTTCCGTTTATGGACAGAAACTCCAGAAGGAGAATTTTAAACTGTGCTACGCGTTTCCTAACTAAACTAAAATTTAGCATCCTATGTAGTATATATACAAATCTATAGATCATATACAGGGCTGAATAAAAGTATTCGGATATTTTTCCTGATATTGTATATGTTGGAAATATATGTTGGAAATTCCTGAAATTACGTTTTTAAATATGTTATGCGTTTTCCAAATTGTTTACTTAGATGTTATCTTTCAGCTTATTAAACGGTAATGATTTGTAAAATTATTTTGGAAGCGTTGGAAAGTATTACATAACCTACGCTTGACGCATGATTTTTCGTTCTTGTTTAATTTCTGGTTATATTAACAATATTTTTTTGACGTTTTTCATCTTTTGGCTTTTTTATATTTGATTGAGATGAAACAAACATCAATCAGATTTTTTTCTTAATTCTAGAATTTATTAGAATTTATTTCAAATTTAAATTTAGATTTTTTTTAATTTCCTGTTTTATGCGATTTTTTTTCAGACAATGATTTGAGACAAGGTCTTTTCTTTAATAAAGTCTTCTTAGAATCTCTAAAACAATTCTTTCCACATTTAAAAATTTATAAAGCATAATTCATATTTAGGCAAAATATTATTACTTAGTTTTGCATTCATGCAACCAAATATGTGAAAAAAAAATGCTTTAAATTTTGTCAGATAATTCTAAAAACATCTAGTCTTCTCTCTCAAAGAGAGATGAAAAAAAGTTTAATCAAGAGTTTAATAATTTTTCTGAATATATGACACATTCAGTGGCTTAAAAATAGCATTTTTTAAACTTGTTGCTCGCATTTCTGAAAATACTTTTTCCAACATATGTATTTCAGATTGGTGTATTCTTTTACACAAAATAATGAAAAAAAATATGGTTTTCATACGTTAAACCGCATAGCCTGCGAAAAAAAAAATGAAGTTCATTATTATTTTAATTTACTTCTACTTGTTTTCAAACGTTTATGAATTTTTTTTTATAGAATTGTTCTCCCTTTCCATTTTTTCCAGAATATGTTTTCTATATTTGTTAACACACAGTATGTTTTTTCCAAACGTCAACCAATGAATAATTTCTTAATAATTAGTCTTAGGCATCATATAGTTCCAATTGCAAAAGTATTTAAAATTAGCTAAATAATTATGTTGGACGCAATTTGGATAAAAAGATGCAATTATAATGAATAAGTTATAAAAAAAAGCTTTTTATACAGTCTACAGGTCCTATAAGTTATATTTGGTAAAACAATCCTGAAGCTCTGATATATCAAATGAAAAAAAAAATCATTTTTCTACGACCAAAACTCACCGTGTTATACGAGTTTAAAAGTTGGAAATTTTTCGCTTTTAACATGGTGCCTGAAGTGATGTGCGGTTATATCGAAATAGTACATTATTTCAGGCACTGTGTTCCAATTTTTTCCAAATTTGAAACACGGTAACTTTTGGTCGTATTAAAATGATTTTTTCCCCCCGCATGTCAGAGCATGAGGACTGTTTCACTAAATATAACTTATAGGACCCAGGGAAGAAAAAAAGTTAAGTTTTGTAACGTCTTCAAAAAGGCATTGTTTGACCCAAACGGCGTATAATTTTAAATATTTTTCAGCTAATTTTAAATATTTTTGAAATTGAAACTGTTTATCAAAGACTAACGGTTCAGAAATCATCTATTAGTCAATGCTTAAAAGGGACATATTTTATATTTTTTATAATATGTGTAGATGAAAATTTTTGATAAATTTTTTTTAAAGTTTATATTGTATTTATTTGTTATTAAATTATTTAAAAATGAACCATTAAGTGTAATATATCAAGCTATCATACTGGTCTCGAGAAACAAGTACTGCCTTGCAAGAGTGATCCTCATGTCCTGCGGTAAGCAAGGCACAAGCACTGATGTTGGGACGAATTTAAATTTTCATACCCTCCAGCTAACGAGCAAAGGGGCAAAATTGTAATGTTGTTTTCTCTGTATTTTATCTTAAATGCTAAAAAAAAAAAAAAATTCTAACATAAAAAAAGAATGATTACGTATATGAATGTAATCATTAAGAGTATTAATCAATACTTCAGTCATTAATATTGCATTATATCTTTAGAATTATATTAATTGAAATAATGCTTTTTCTGCAGTGAAAACTGAAGCTTAGTGAACGTATTAACACGGGATTGTCAGTCAGGACTTATAAATGTGGAAACAATCAGATTGCTAATAATAAAATATATATCTTCATTATTTATTACGCTGTTAAAACTTTTATTTCATGTTTGTGTGCTAGTACGTAAGAATACTATTATTGTCTGAGTGCAACGAAGACTCATACACATCGCAGTATTACTTTGCCCCATATATAGCTACGATGGATATTAAAACATTTCGTCAAGCATAACCCAAAAACTATTTAACGGATTTCGTTCAAATTTTTACAGCAGGTACCTATAAAGGTGACAACGACGTCTATTTATTACCAAGAATAAATGTCAAACCGTTTCGAAATTATATTAAAAAAATAGATAAAAAAGCACTATTAAAGTACATACGTCACGAAAATTTTGTGCGTACGTCATTTTCACCGGCGGGAGATTTTCGTAGACAATCGGAATTGAAAAGTTCATGGAGTACATGGAGCAAAAAAATATGCACGCACTTATATTCAGCAAAATAAAATATATTTCAATTTAATAGAAATCAAAAATTAATCTGGATTTTTTTCTGTTTGAAAGAAAAACAACGCAATAACTTGGTAGACTTGGTATTAGAGATTTGGCGCAAATCTCATCAATAGCAGCTTTTTTTATTTCGCGTGTGTAAATTTAAAAAAAATTCTTTGGTGTTTAAATAAAAGGTTTCGATTTATGGCATTATTTCTTTTTTTCTCTTTTTAGCATTTTAAATGGGATTAATGACGCTGTGAAAGGCATGTATTTTAAATTAAATGAGTGAAAGGTTTATATTTAAATGAAATGAATTCAATATGAAAATGTTATAGGAACAATATTTGGCCATTTATCAACTGCGCCAGGATAACATAAAAGTACCAATATATCAAACGGTATGTAGTATGTGAAATGAAACAATTATATTATAATCACCCATCGTACAAACCAATATTCTGCATTCAGAGGGAAAAATCCACCTCCTGAGCCGTAAGATTTGGCGAGTTCTTTTTTGGTGATAAGTTTTTCGATGTGATTGTTGGGATCTGCAGGATTTGGCTTACTTTTTATAAATCTTATTTCTTTGCAGATATTTTTCTATTTTGTATATTTGGCATTCTATTTTGTATATTTTCTATTTGGCATTTGGAAAAGAGATTTTTACCTTTTTATCTGTGCCTTCGGAAATATTAAAAAATAAAAAAAGGGCTATGATGTCATACACTTACGCACAGTTTTTTTTAAAAAATCGGTTATAAAAAGGAAAAAAGTCGCCAAATTTAGGGGATTTTTTCCTTTAATGGCAACCTAGCCATTGTATTAAGTTATTCGTTTGGCACGATCTTGAAAATCGCGCCAACCAAAAACTTGCTAAACTTATGTTTATATGTTTGCCTGAGTGTAAAGCATCTGTTCCAAAAAAAGATTTACATATATCAAGCGTATAATGTTATGCTTTGCATTTTTATACGGACCACTTCTCCATTTTTAGATTTTAAATACTATTTATTATTTACTAGCCGTTTATTAATTGTTTACAATTTACCCCCCTGACAATAACAATTATTTATCACAAAAATACCTCTTAGGTTTGTTAAATAAGTTTGTTTATGTATTTTCATTACTTATTAAAATATCGAATATGGCGATAAAATTTTATTTTAGCATCGTGCTTAAATTTGTAAGATGGTGCAAAAACAGGCTTTAATAAACGTATGTTTGTAAATATTTGAAAAACATATTTTACCGCTCTCCTGAAAATTTTTGTAAGATGCTAAAACTACCTTTTTGCACCATTTAAAATTTTTCTTGCCAACCGACATAGGATACGAAACTTTTCTCCATTCAGATACACAAGCAAGGCTGATCTCAAACAAGAGTAAAGCTAGCAACAATATTGTTTTAACTCTATCAGAGCTACAATAATGATATTAAATGCTCCGATTGGCTTTGGGCCCAATTACAAAAGTTTCTCCTAAAAAAAACTATAGAGGAAGTCTTTTACATTTGTTTCAAATGAAGCTCGCTCTACAAGGTATTAGTTAATAATACAAACAACACTAATGGCATGGAGGCCAAAGTTTTAATTTAAATGTATATATTTGAAACCCTTTCCCCCCTCCCCCCCCCAAAAAAAAAAGAAAAGAAAAGAAAGTTACAGTAATTAATTTAAAATGGCGTTAAGTCAAGCTTTCTGACATAAGCAAACGTGATAACGAAACTTTGACTTAACTTAATAACAAGTAGCTAATATAGCTCTCAGGGTACTTTGCAGTTATACAGACCTTGAGGTTTTTTTAAAAAGCTTGAGACAGTTCAGGTTTAAGAAGTTGAGATTTACTGTCAAATGATATAAACAACTATGAACACAAAACTGATGAATTATTATTCAAGTTTATGTATGTATTTTAAAAAAATTGCATCTGATTACACATTAGATAAATTACTTCTGTTTGCATTTAATAACTGATAAACGACTTCTGTATATTAAATGAATTGTTTAAATATTGGGAAGAGGTGGCGAGAAGTAGAAAGACAAGTAAACAAACGGGTAGACAGACGGGTAGAGAGACGAGTAGCGACATAGGTAGGCTGACGGGTAGCAAAATGAATAGACAGATGGCTAGAGAGAAAGGTAAAAAGAGGGTTGACAGAGGGGTAGCGAGATGGGTCACGAGACGGGTAGCGACACCGGTAGCCAGGAATGTAGTGAGAAAGGTTGCGAGACGGGTAGCGTGGTAGAAAAAGAGACGAGTAGAGAGATGAGGACAGAGACGAGTTGACTGACGGGTAATGAGATTGGTAGCGAGTTGGATACAAAAACAGACGGATAGTGAGACGGGCATACAGATGAGTAGAGAGACAGTAGATGGGTACGGAGATGGGTAAGAAGATGGGTAGAGAGGCGTATAGCCAGACGGGTTGTGAGACAGATAGACAAATGGGTAGCGAAGTGGATAGGGACACGGCTAGACATACAAGTAGTTAGACGGATAGACAGACGGTTAGAGAAATAGATTGGCGGGTAGCGAGACCGGTAGAGAAATATAGAGACAGGTAACGAGACGTGTAGAGAGATAGACAATCGGTTAGAGAGATGGGCAGAAGAACGGATAGGGAAACAGACAGATTGTGGAGAGACAGACAGACAGGCAAAAGAAAAGTCTGCGGATTGGTGCAGTAAAGGCGCAGGGGGCAGAGCCTCCTAGAGAAAAATCAAGAAGTATCTGTTAAGCTTCACTTTGAAATATATATAATTTTTCAATTTTGCCGATATGGAGATTTAATGTAAAAGTTATTTTACAGAAGTCATCGAAAGATTTTTTGTATACTTTAATAGGGATTTAGACTATAGTTTTGCAATCTGGTTTGTAGCAAAGCATGCTATCAATGTGGTTTGAAGTGTAAGAGTTTCTATAAACAGTTATACAAATAATAGATATATAATCAAGGAAGAAAAATTTTAAATTCACACACAAAAAAAAGGTGCAACAATGAAATTAAATTTGCGTTAAGCCACGCTTGATAGAATAATCTATTGGCTGCAAATCCAATTACGTAACTTTAAAAAGCTTGGCGTTTTAAAAGATCCGGCGTTTTTTTTTTTTTTTTTTTTAAAGTTTTGCGCAATACGCGTTAAGAAAATGAGATTCTTTGCCACATGTTAAAAAAAATTCTGACAACACATCTGATGAACGGTACTTCTTTTCTATTTTTTTAACAGTGTATAGGAATTTATATATGATATTTTGTAATTCTATCATTTAATTTGCTCTTTTTCTTTATATTGTAATTTTTAACCCTATGTTCTCAGCAATATCACTCAGACTAATCCCTTTGAGGGAAGTCCTAGTTAAATTATCAGTAGAATATATTTTACAACTGATGTTCTGGAGAGGACGGGGGAGGGGGGGGGAGGGTCGATGTTATTATGAAGATTTTTTGGGGGGAATTTGCATCATTGGGTTTGGGGGGGATGGTCACCACTGATAATGGAGATGTCAAAAAGACTATCAAATTATACTGTCCATTTCGCTATAGTTTGTCGTCCCTGTGTGATTAATGTTCAGCAAATCATGTTTCTTCTCTTAAATTTTTAACAATACCAGATTTGCTTTGTCATTTAAATTAGACGAAATGTCACTCTTTGGCCAAAGATCTAAATTTGGGTTGATTTAAGTGTTTTTTCATGAAAGCAGTACACGTATATTTACCATGCATGCAACTAGATAAAAGTAAAGATAGTTATAATGCAATATGAATTAAGTTAATCTTTTTTTTTATTATATAAGTGTTTGTTAATCATTTGTGCTATGTGGAGATTGTGATATCATCAAATATCGGAATTAAAAAGATGTCTCCAAATAAAGTGTCTATTTATTAATGAACTTTGAGACTTTTACCTTGAAATCTACTTCACACCTATAGTCTGTTCAGGGAAAGGAGATAACGAAAGTAAACAAACGGGTTGCAGAAAAATCGCCAAGGAGCCACACATTTGGCACAAATCCCTAGGTTGGCGAATTTTATTTTTTATTTCGATTTGTTAATTTTTTAAACATTTATTTTGATAACTATATGAAAACAACACAAGTTGCTAACTGACTTACATCAAGATTTTAAACAAAAATGTAAAAGTTTAAGACGTCAAAATATAAATTATTCTCTATTTATTTTAAACAGCGTTGAATTCAGACATTTTTTCCTGGTGGGATTTCTGTGCCTCCAGGCGAGACATTATATAGTTTCGGGGGGGGGGGGGGGACATTTTAATGCCCCGAACAGAATTTCCTCCCGGGGCAAACCTTCTGAATTCAACATTGTTATAAACCATCATCAGGAGTTAATTTTGTTAAATACAAAATAGTACAAACCTATTTATATCTTACATTATTGAAGCCCACTTACCTCATAAATCATTCAGAAGATGAAGTTGAAGTATCGGAACTATTAGAATCTAGATTGATTACCATGGAATCTACTATATTATCTATAGCATTATCTAAATCCCACATTTGTTTTTCCACTGTATTTGTTACATGTTGAATGCATCTTTTCCATTCTTCAGTGCCAATTTTGCTGATACTTTGAGAGAATATCATATCATATATTCTAATACGAGCAAATCTTGTGGGTGGTTATATATATATATATATATATATATATATATATATATATATGCAAAAATTATCTTAAAAACGGCTCTAACGATTTTGACGAAATTTCGTATCCTACCGTTTTGGGACACCAGAAAACCATTGGGCTAGGTCACATGTTCGAGAAAATTCGATTAGTGGGTCATTTTGGGTCATGGTCTAGCTAATTGTATCTACAAAACGGTTCAAACGATTTTGACGAAATTTTGTATCCGATCATTTTCGGGCACGAGAAGTCTATTGGGCTGGGTCACATGTTCGAGAACATTCGATTAGTGGGTCATTTTTGGGTCAAAGCGGGTCAAATTAATTTTATCTAAAAAACGGTTCTAACGATTTTGATTAAATTTTGTGTCCTACGAGTATTGAGCACGATAAAAGCATTGGGCTAGGTCGCATGTCCGAGAAAATTCGATTAGTGGGTCATTTCTGTGTCATTGTGGGTCAAGATCTAAAAAGCGGCTCAATTTACACTAAATTTTGCATCCAATGGTTTTCGGGCACGAGAAGACTGTTGGGCTAGGTCACATGTTCGAGAAAATTCAATTAGTGGGTCATTTTGGGTCATGGTCAAGCTAATTGTATCTAAAAAACGGTTCAAACGATTTTGACGAAATTTTGTATTCGACTATTTTCGGGCACGAGAAGACTATTGGACTGGGTCACATGTTCAAGAACTTTCGATTAGTGGGTCATTTTTGGGTCAAAGCGGGTCAAATTAATTTTATCTAAAAAACGGCTCTAACGATTTTGATTAAATTTTGTGTCCTACGAGTTTCGAGCACGATAAAAGCATTGGGCTAGGTCGCATGTCCGAGAAAATTCGATTAGAGGGTCATTGTGGGTCAAGATCTAAAAAGCGGCTCAATTTACACTAAATTTTGCATCCAATGGTTTTCGGGCACGAGAAGACTGTTGGGCTAGGTCACATGTTCGAGAAAATTCATTTAGTGGGTCATTTTGGGTCATGGTCAAGCTAATTGTATCTAAAAAACGGTTCAAACGATTTTGACGACATTTTGTATCCGACTATTTTCGGGCACGAGAAGACTATTGGGCTGGGTCACATGTTCGAGAACTTTCGATTAGTGGGTCATTTTTGGGTCAAAGCGGGTCAAATTAATTTTATCTAAAAAACGGCTCTAACGATTTTGATTAAATTTTGTATCCAACGAGTTTCGGGCACGCGAAAATCATTAGGCTAGGTCACATGTTCGAGAAAATTCGATTAGTGGGTCATTTGTGGGTCAAGATCTAAAAATCGGTTCAATTTACACTAAATTTTGCATCCTATGGTTTTCGCGCAAGAGAAGACTGTTGGGCTAAGTCACATGTTCAAGAAAATTCAATTAGTGGGTCATTTTGGTCATGGGTCATGATATTTGAACTCAAATATAATTTCGACCGAGCATCGCTCGGTCTTCCCTGCTCGTATCTTTTACATGAGGCATTTTGAATGTTTTGTTTTCTTTCGCAACGAAGTTCTTTATTTGTGCCCAAATCAATTCAATAGGATTAAGCTCGCAATGATAGGGGGGTGGGTAATCGTAAGACAGTTTTATTTTGCGCTTTTGCCCTTTCATCGACAGCGTACTTGTCATATTTATTTTTATTTTGCTTCATTAACTGCAACAGTTCAGCTTTTAACATTCCGTCCTCAAAAGGGATATTTTTTGTTAAAAGCCAATCAGCAATTTTTTGTTTTCTCCACGAAGTATTCGGTATTTTTTCTGATTTTCGGGAATGATAAGGAGCATTGTCCATTACTATCACACAGTTATCTTCCAGTCGAAATAAAATATCACCAAACCACTTTTCAAAACGTTCTAAATTCATGTCTTTGTGATAATCTTTACTTTTATTTGATTCGAATAAGTCAAGCCCTCCATCCACGAAACCAGAACCGCTACCAATATGGGTAATTATCATCCATTTTCCTTTTCCGGAAGGAGATTTTAATCCGGAAGAAAGACCAGACAAAAATGCTTGTTTTGATGATTTTACTGAGGTATCTTTCCAAACTTTACTAACTGTATGGCCTGCATTCAACCAAGTTTCATCCATATAATATATTTTGCGCCCTTCTTCTCTGAAAGATTTGATTTGCCTTAAATATTTTCTTCGCCACACAATTATTTCGTTTTTATCAATGAGAGTACTGTCTCGTCCTCTCCGTGAATATCTAAAGTTTAATTCTTTCAGGAGATGATAAAATGTTGTCCTTTTAAAGGTTGGCAAATCAGGGTCATCATTTACAGCTTCCAAAACTTTATTTATAGTGGGCAATTTATTCCTCAAAAAGAACGCGTGGATTTTTCTCCTAATAGCATTCCTATCAAAATCATCTATATTTTCTAAAACACGTTTACGTAATTTTATTTTCTTCGGCGAGTTTAACACACCACATTTTTTATACTCTCTTAACACTCGAAAAACAAAAGCTTTACCTACGCCTGTTATACGAGCAGCATTATCTCCTATATGAGAAATCGGAAGTTCAGGATTCGATTCAAGTTCCGTTTTATATACATTTAAAATCATATCTTTCTCCACCTTACTCAAAGCTTTTCTTTTTACTCTCTTCTTAGGCGGCCTCAAAGAAGAATTTTCACACTCCATTTGTGTATATAAAATACCAAATCAATCGAAAAAAATCGTCAATTTAAAAAGTGAAAGACAAGAAACAAACAGCCGTTTGGGAAAAAAAGCAGAAGCTCAAACAATTGGCGCTTCTGGCACAGCGCCAGGTTTTAAGCATCGCCAATCGGCATGCGCATTTGTTTACTTTCGTTATCTCGTTTCAGCGAACGGAGTATAGTTCAAAATAGGAAATAGGAAAAGAGGAGTAAAAACTTTGCAAGCATTAAAGCGTCATCCAATGTTGTTTAAAAAAAAAATGTATAATTTAATTTTACAAATTTATACCAAAAGCAATAGTTTCTAAAACATTGCTATCGCAATGCTTGACATTTAAAACGAATAATCCAGTTATCGCCAGTTGACAGAAAAAGAATCAACATGTAGTGCGTTAGATAATATAAATAAATCTTAACCAACAAATCATTAATTAACTGTTATAGTTATGATCTTCCAACTGTCTTTGTATTATATTATTCTACCAACACTGTTTAATTAATTTTAGAGTCACTTTTTTGTGGTAAAAGTGTGTCAGAAAAGAAATTTTTGGAGCAAATTGAAAATGATAAAAATTCCTGAAATTATAAAGTCAGAGATTTTCTTTTTAAGAAAAATAAAAAATCATTGCAGGGAAAAGGTTTAAGCATACAACAAATCTGAAAAGATAAATTAATAAAAATTCATGAAATTATAAAAGTCAAACATTTTTTTTTCTTAAGAAATCATTGTATGGGAAATGTTTATGTATACCAGTCTGAAAACAATACAACTTACAATCAGACAACCCTATGATCATGTCCTTGAATCATGTACAGCAAACAATTTTTCATAACCAGTGTGACGTACGTACTTAAACCAAAAAGAAATAATTCCAAAGGCCGGGAAAGAAAAGCAGCCGATAGTTAAAAACAGAACAAAACTTTTATTTACATGTTGATCTGAGAAGAGTTCTTAAGCGACTGTGTGGTGCGTCGACTATTGCATACAAAAGATGCGCACGCAACGAAAGGGTTACAGCGCGTGCTGGAAAAATGACCTTGACAGGAGAGGGATAATTTTCTCTCTTTCTGCAACATTCTCCCACCTTTTGAGTGGGCAGCTAAACACTCAAAATCTTTACTTATATTATGCACAAAATACACATTACATAGTACTTACATAAGAAATCACTTATACAATCAAAATACAACATAAATACAGTATATAGTATATGCAAAATAACAATAAACACTGGAATACATATAAAGAAGAGAAGTGAAATTAAGTAAAATAATTACTGAAATTAAATATTCTGAATATAAAATTTACCTTACAGGTGTTTTGACAATTCTGCCACTACTGGTGGTTAAAGGCATAGCCTCATCATTTGTTTCTTGTATTGGATTTTCCAATTCTAATCTGAACAATCGCTGAACTGGCCGTAATAACTCAGAATTGTTTGTTTTTATAAGCGCAAGTCTTATTTGGCCATCTCGACCTGGTATAACTTTTAATACGCGAGCTAGATTCCAATAGGAACGTTTTTTATTAGTATCTTCAAGTAGGACAATTTCTCCTACTTTAAGTGATTTGTTTTTATAGCATTTTATAGACCGCTGTCGTAACTGCCCTAAATACTCTGTACGAAACCTAAGCCTTAAAGTTTCTCTTATCCGCTGCAGATACTTAGTTCTTTTACTCAATTTCACTTTATCTACATTATCAATATCAGGTACACCTGACTGTGGAGTTTCATGTAAAAATTTCTCTGGTGTTATAGCAAAGTCCTCATCAATGTCCTCTGATACGTAAGTAAGTGGTCTGGAATTAACAACTCTCTCACAGTCACACAATACAGTTAGTAGTTCTTCATAATCAAGAGAAGCACGACCCAATATTTTTCTTAAGCTTTGTTTTACAATCTGAATCAAACGCTCCCACCATCCGCCCCACCAGGCTGCGGATGGAGGATTAAACTTCCACTGAATTTTTTGTTCAGCAGCTTTAAAACGGAGACCATCCCAGTCTACAGTTTGCAAAAATTTCTCCGCGCCTATGAAATTTTTTCCATTATCTGAATATATGGTAGAAGGTCGTCCACGGCGTGCGATAAAACGTCTTAAAGATTGAAAGAAGGATTCGGTCGATAAGGAAGTGATTAATTCCAAGTGGACGGCACGATAGACTGCACAAGTAAACAGTACAATATATGCTTTTCTACCATCTTTCAAATAAAGTGGAAGTTTAATCCTCCATCCGCAGCCTGGTGGGGCGGATGGTGGGAGCGTTTGATTCAGATTGTAAAACAAAGCTTAAGAAAAATATTGGGTCGTGCTTCTCTTGATTATGAAGAACTACTAACTGTATTGTGTGACTGTGAGAGAGTTGTTAATTCCAGACCACTTACTTACGTATCAGAGGACATTGATGAGGACTTTGCTATAACACCAGAGAAATTTTTACATGAAACTCCACAGTCAGGTGTACCTGATATTGATAATGTAGATAAAGTGAAATTGAGTAAAAGAACTAAGTATCTGCAGCGGACAAGAGAAACTTTAAGGCTTAGGTTTCGTACAGAGTATTTAGGGCAGTTACGACAGCGGTCTATAAAATGCTATAAAAACAAATCACTTAAAGTAGGAGAAATTGTCCTACTTGAAGATACTAATAAAAAACGTTCCTATTGGAATCTAGCTCGCGTATTAAAAGTTATACCAGGTCGAGATGGCCAAATAAGACTTGCGCTTATAAAAACAAACAATTCTGAGTTATTACGGCCAGTTCAGCGATTGTTCAGATTAGAATTGGAAAATCCAATACAAGAAACAAATGATGAGGCTATGCCTTTAACCACCAGTAGTGGCAGAATTGTCAAAACACCTGTAAGGTAAATTTTATATTCAGAATATTTAATTTCAGTAATTATTTTACTTAATTTCACTTCTCTTCTTTATATGTATTCCAGTGTTTATTGTTATTTTGCATATACTATATACTGTATTTATGTTGTAATTTGTAAGGTTGTATTTTGATTGTATAAGTGATTTCTTATGTAAGTACTATGTAATGTGTATTTTGTGCATAATATAAGTAAAGATTTTGAGTGTTTAGCTGCCCACTCAAAAGGTGGGAGAATGTTGCAGAAAGAGAGAAAATTATCCCTCTCCTGTCAAGGTCATTTTTCCGCATTTATTTTATTATCCGGTAAAAGAGTGTTGTCCAGAACCCAAGGCAACGCAACTTCATATCGCCCCTCACTATTTATACTTAGAGTCTCTTCAAAATATTTCTGTGTATCCTCCTGCAATTCAGCTTTCGTTTTACTTATTGGGGGTTCCTTAATTCCCAAAACATCTAACTTCCAAAGATCACTTATACACCGATTTTTAACTAAAAGAGAAGAAATAATAAGAGAAGCTGTACTCTGAGAATTTGGCTCAGTGCCAGGATTAAATTTACCCATTAATGTCCACCCTAATTTCGTATTTATCGCTGTTATGCCACATTTAAGACTTACAATGTTTCCTGTTAAAAGCTTACCTGCAACGTCTGCACCAATTAACAATTTTATTTCCTTATCAACTTTAAAATGTTTGTTTTCTGAATCATTTATTTTAATTCCGTGTAACTTAAGTTCATTTAACCAAGGACCAGAAGGAATTTGCTTAATTTCAGAACAAATACGTTTCTGACTAAGTACTTCTAATTTACACTTATATTTATCATTTACATCACTTAATTCAATTAAATAATTTTTATATACATTTTCTGGTGTTTCAACACCACCAAATAGAGATTGCTTAATTTTCGTTTCACCAATACACTTAAATTTCATACTTTGTGCAACATCTTCACAAATATAAGACTTCATTGAACCACTGTCATAAATAGCACGAATAAACATTGTTTTAGAACCATTGTGAATTTTTACAATTAAAGTTTGCAAGAGTACATCTGAAATTTTAATGTAATTATTCAGAGTGCTTGTTTTGTTTTCACTTTTATCTCCAATCGAGATATTATCAACTTTGTGAGAAACTAAATCCGGACACAAAATTACAAAGTGCCGATTTTTGCAAATTGGGCATCGATGTTTTGACTTACATTGATTAGCCTTATGATTTCGTTTTAAACATACAAAACAAGCATTCTTTTTCTTAACTATGTCTTTTTTACAATCTAAACTCATAGCAAAAGCATCGTTACAGTTCTCTGAATTATGAAATTTACTACAAAAAATACAATCAAATTTTTTAAACTTAGAATTTTCTTGAAAATTACTACTATTGTTGCCGTTATTGGCATTAAGTAATTCATAAGCAGTTGACACACTGCTTTTAGGTTCAGAGGGCTTATTTTTCTTAACAGTTAATTTTTCAGAATTTAAGCAATCACGAGTGATTTTAAGTCTAAATTCAGTTTCTACTTCATTTTTAACAAAATCCATTAAGAGATCTAAATCGGTCTTACCTGTTTCAGCTAATGTACTTTTCTGTCGCTCCCAAATTTTAATTAAATCGGTGGGGAGTGCAGATTCTATTAATGGGAGTAACATATGCGAAAACTTATCTTGAGTAACTCCCAGAGATTCTAAGGCACGCAGTTGTGTTTGAAGCTTGTCATAGAGAGTCAACAAATTCACTTGAGTTTTGTCCGTAATAACCAGCTTTAAAAGTTCTCTAACGTAAATCTGTATAAGGACACTTTCTTTTCCAAAACGTTCTTTTAAATAGTTCAATGCCTTTTCATAATTAGCTTCTGTAGCAGGAAAACTCTCCACGATTTGTCGAGCTACTGATTCAGGCTTAGTAGACTGTAGTAGGTACTGAAACTTGTCGCGGACATCTATTCTTGGGTCTTCATCGATTTTGCTAAACTGCGTCCAAAAGGTGAGCCAATTTCTTGGGTTGCCGTCAAATTTAAAGAGTTCTATTTCAGGGAGTTTCTGTTTAGCAACCGGTGACGCCATAATTGAAGAAGAGGAAACAGCATTTACTGTATTGTAACTAAGCTTCGTTTTTAACCTGTTACATTTCACCTTTAACGTAGACATCTTCTCGTAATATTCCTGAGCTGCCTCATATTCCTTTTCGTAATCTTCTTGAGAGCAGCTTTGTTTTTGAAAAAATTCTAAAAATTTTTCATCTATAGTTCGGAGCATTTTATATTTTTCTTGTAGTTGATCTAGCAGTATTTCCACATCATCTAAATCCGGAGCAGCGGCACTTATTAGTTCTTGTAGCTTGTTAGACGTCTTCGTAAAAGATGATCTAGTGGCTTTTCTCTGCTGCTTTGTACTTTCTAGATCCGTCATATTTTTTTTTTCGTAAAAAATACTTAAATACTTAATTTAAACTTACTTAAACTTAACATTTAACTATCGGCAAAATAAGAATGTCATAATTAACATTCATCTCGGTAGTGGGATGCCAGAATGTTACGTACGTACTTAAACCAAAAAGAAATAATTCCAAAGGCCGGGAAAGAAAAGCAGCCGATAGTTAAAAACAGAACAAAACTTTTATTTACATGTTGATCTGAGAAGAGTTCTTAAGCGACTGTGTGGTGCGTCGACTATTGCATACAAAAGATGCGCACGCAACGAAAGGGTTACAGCGCGTGCTGGAAAAATGACCTTGACAGGAGAGGGATAATTTTCTCTCTTTCTGCAACAACCAGCCAGGATCGCAGTCCGTTTACTCAGTCAAAAATACAGGCTGTCTCACTTCAATATGAAACATCAATAAAAAGAATTTTCTTTCAGAATTCTAGTTTTTTGATAAAGAGTAGGGGAGACCGGTACACATTGGACATATGGGCACAGTGGACCACCCCCTAATATTTTATTTATTTAAATATTTTTTAAGCTTCTCTTCTATCCTAATGGACAACAGCACTGCACTGATTATTTATAGCCTTCAGAAAATACGTTTAGCTCAGATTGTACTATTTTATCCTGATTGATTGTTTTGAGTTTCTAAAAGTAAAATTTTACATACTCATATTTTTATTTTTTTAGTAATTAAAGGTTGTAGATAAATAAGATAAAACAGCTTTTTTGCAAAGCTAAGATACTTGTTTTTATTTAACTTTAAAGTTAATATGTTTAAAAGAAAGCTATAAAAAATATTAATAGGATTATTTATTGAACTTCAACATGGGGCATAGTGGACCATCCACTCCTGGGGCACAATCCACTCAGCTCCTGTAATGCAGAATGTTCAAAATATTAAATAATTGCTTATTTTCTATAAAGAAATATTGTTTTAAAGTAGTTATTTAATTGTAAAATAAAGTAAACAAAGGAAAATAACAGTTTATTTCGCATAGTAAGAAAGTAAGATTTTGTTTTGTATTGTATTTACTGCCTTTGATAAATATAACTGTGGTCTAACTGATGATGATGATTCTATTCAAGTAAGATTCATGACTGTAGATGAATTTGTTGTTGATGTCAATGATTTGATAATGTTGCTCCCAGACCCAAAAGTATTTCAGGAAAATTCCAGGCGCAATCTTACTCATAAATATTTTGGAATTTCATTTGCAAATTTTAATGTGTGATGATTTTTTTTTTGTACTTAAATAACTTCAACTGAATTGCAATTGTTCCTGTTTTAATCTGTTATTATTTTCAAAATATAATTAATTTTGTTTTTGTTTCAAAATGTTACTTGTTAATGTACTATTATAACTTACTTGTACTATGTTATTTTGTGGGTAAAGGGGAAATAAAAAAGAATTAGATTAATGAAAAATAGATTTATATTGTATTTCAGATAATACCTAATAGTGGTCCACTGTGCCCCGGTGGTTGGACCAGTGTGCCCTAGAAGTGGGGAAAACTGTTCCACTTTATGGGTGCATATAAATTTGTTTTAAATGTATTGAAAACTATGTTCTGAGAAAAATATGATGAATGTATAAAAGTTTAAGGAATATTCAAAAATATTTTCATGCAGATCGGTTTGTCAGTTAAAGTGAAATAACATTTTAACTGAAAAAGGTGGTCCACTGTGTACCAGTCTCCCCTACATTTCTTGGAAACTCAGCATTCATTAGACTGAAATGAATATTCTTTTTAAATTTTCAATAAATTCATTAATTTGAAATTTTTTTAAATCTGAAATTTGTTAAAGTGAATTTATTTATAATGGCAAAGTATACCTTTTATTTTTCTAATCAAAATAATGTTCATTTGCAAATTTTAGTAAAATGCTTTCATAATTGTTAATACTAGTGATTTGGTTAATGTTAGGATGTTATGTTGTAATATTTGGATTTTACATGTAATATATATGTAATACTACAAAATAATATCTATGTAAAATTACACATAATATATGGATTGTTAATGCTAGTAATTTGGTAATTAGGATGTTATGTTGTAAATATAATGTAACGTTAGGGTTTAGATTAAAGTGAGACACCCTGCATTTTGGATCTTGAATAAATGGATTGTGACTCTAGTTTCCTACAAAAAAAAATATTATTTTGTAGTGGTGCTGTTCCTTTCAAAATTTGTACATGGAGTTCCAGCACACACTAGAGATCTGCACAGGTTGAAATTTTCAGGCTCAGGCTGACCCAAATAAAAACTATATCGGCTTAATTTGTTTTATATTTTTGCAATTCATGGACCAGCCCATGCAAAAATCAATGAAAACAGGCCCAAACTAATTCAGTTTTTACTCAGAATACCAACATTTCTTAACCTAAAATGAAGATAAAAAAAAACTACTATATACTTATGTGAAATTTTATAGCATAATTAACACTATAACAAATAATACAGAACAGTAACATTAATGATTACTTAGAAAATTAGTCTACTGCATACAAATACCCATTATAAAAATTACTCAAATAAACTGTAAAAAGAAAATGGATAAAAAATTATAAATTTAAAGTTCTATAAAAAGGTAGATTTTCAAACATATATTTCTCTGTAATTTACCAAAACAGTACATTTTTAAGGATTCTATTAACAAATGTACAATATTATCATTACTTTTGCAAAAGAACAAAAGAAAGAAAATAAAATTGACGGCAACAAGAGCTTGAAAAAAATTACAGTCCAGGCCTAGTCTCCTCAAAGAAATTATGCCTTGCCCGAGTGCATGGGAAGAAAGCTAGTCAGACCCCAGTCTGATGCGGAACTCTAGGACACTATAATCTATACTTTTAGAAATCTAAAACACTATACTTACTATCTATGTTATATAACTGATGCACAACATTCTTTTTACATGAAGCTTTACATATTGTACCTAATAATAAGAAATAATAAATCACAGTACCTTTTTTAATCAAGACAATTTACATGCTATATCATTCTCATTATAAATAATAATAATAAAAAAATGCTTTGCAAAGAATTATTAATGAAAGTTACACTTAAAATCTTTACATTAATATTTCAGACAATGTTTTGCTTTTATATATTCTTAAAAAACAAAATATATACTTCATTAATTGCTAAAAGCTGTTAAATAAAATCCATTAAAACAGTTAAACAAGTTATAATAAACTGTCTGCAGTTTTCCACTGCACCAAAGCCTTTTTATCAACATAAAGTAGAACATTCTCATTTACAACTGAGTCATGTAAAGGAAGAAGACATTTGTTTTTCTTCTTTGAACCCAGATTCTGGGCCATATTAACCTACCTTTTCCAGTCTCTTATTACATTGTTAATAAGAAAAAAACATGCAAAACCAATAACTCAAAAATCACAGTGACCATTGCAATGTTAGTCAAGTCTTTTCAGGAAAAAAAGGAAGTGATTAGTTGCATTACAGTACATCTTTTTCATGTCTTTAGGAATTATATTCTTTAGAGGCTATGATTTCAGTACTGCGATTTTGCACAAAGAAATGACACATCAAAAGAAAATGACACTCACAACAGTAATGCTGAATATTTTATTATATAATGTAATAGTTAACATAATTGTTAACTATATGATATTAAGTTAATTTTAGCATTGAGATAATTAGAGCAGTTTACAGTAGTAGTTTAATTATATGTGTGTTACTATACTTTATTAATTGCCAAAGGATGTTCAATAAAAAAAATAAAAAGTTTTTAAATATAAACTGTCAACAAGTTTTTGCTTCAACGAAGCCTTTAACAAGACAAATAATTTTCTACAGTTGGCACAATCTATAATACAATGATTTGAAATGCCATCATTAATGTTTTTCACATTCTGTCTCACATTATTAATGTTATTTTATTTTTATTTTGATGTTTTTTTTTACTCAACACATAATTTTAGTAAATTAAATGATGCTGTATCGTTACACGATCAATGTTAACGTTAGGGATGCGATGAATAGTAATTTGGACGAATACCAAGTTTTTATTTCCAAAAAAGAACGTAACTTTTTATTATATATATAGTTTTAAAATGGAAAAAGAATGAAACAGAAATTGATCTTTTATTATTTATGTGATTCAAATTTGTAATAGCTTGATGTATTTCTTGTATATATATATCAAACAGCTTG
Source organism: Maratus michaelseni (assembly GCA_963931845.1). Classification (NCBI taxonomy): domain Eukaryota; kingdom Metazoa; phylum Arthropoda; class Arachnida; order Araneae; family Salticidae; genus Maratus; species Maratus michaelseni. The sequence continues at coordinate 311,096,951 of OZ007596.1, read as the reverse complement.
ATGCTAATAATAAAACAGCTTGATGCTAATAATAAAATAGCTTTTACTACATCTAAATTATAATAGCATAATTTTATCTATAGGAAAGAAATTCATAAGCATTTTATCTAAAAAAAAAGAACTCATTACTGATTACCATTGTTAATGAAAATTTTTAATTTCGAAACATTATTAAAAAAAAATTTAAGAAATTGCATTTCATCCTTTTATTTTTAGATAGATCAAATTAAGTCAGGATGGTATGATAAGTTATTTCCATTAAAATATAAAGAATGTACTTCACTTTTAATGCTCAATGATAGTTTTATCCTTTCTTACATTCAAAATCATTGATATTTACTCTCTCTCATAATTGATAAGTGAGATATTTCCTGAAATAACCTTTAGTCCAGTAAATTTTATTTGTGAAGAATTTGTGTCTCTATTGATCAACAAATTTGTAAGAATGGGTTTATGTTCTGAAACCAGTCTCCAATCTTAAATTACAAATTAAATTAAAGCAAGAGTTTTGGTTAAAGTAGTGCTATATATTTGTTTAACAAAATCTTTGACAACTGAACCAGCATTTACAATATACAACAACACAAAGGTCTACAACTTACTCAACATGAACAACAATATTTGGCGAGACATCTCGCAATGTTCGGCTGCAGGTATGCGGCCAACTAGCCTTCAGTATTCGACCAACTAGCCTTCAGTATTCGACAAAAGGACAGAATAGGCCGAATATTCGTCCAATGCTTAGTTTACATGTGTTACTCAATGGTTTCTCTTATAATGAATGGATATAGATTGTAGGGAAATGATATTTTGCTTTCATTGAAATTTATTTGGATGGTTCTTTTTGATATAATCTAGAAATAATTTTTCTCTCCCATCTATAACTATCAATCAATATAGAGAGTAACCACTGAGATTGTAAAATATAAAAATTCAACATGTATAATGGTATGGTGTCATTTAACTCACCCAAATTATGGGTTGAGTTACTCCATGGTTATGAGTGTGAAAATAAACATTAAAGTAAAATAATGTGAGTGATCTAGAAAAAAACATGAATAATGGTATTTTAAATCATTGCATTATGGATCGTGCAGCTGTAGAAAATTCTTATTTGTCTCAAAAAAGGCTTCTTTGAAACCAAAACATGTAGACAGTTTATATATAAAGAAATTTTTATTTACTGTTTTTATTTAATATTGTTAAGCAATTAACTTTTGTCTTGGATCTCATTTTTGTCAAAATTGGTTATGAGTGCGAGTTGTTAAGTTACACAGTTCTATTTAAATGTTTTAACATTAGTCATCGTACAGTTTTTTACAGATGCATGTCAAAAATTTCAATATATGATTGTCAATTACATGTTTAAATGAACAATGGGATTAGAACTGAATGTGGACAGTAATAAAAGGTTGCTTCAATTAACTCTTCATTGTGCCAAACCACTTTACCTAAATCATACCAACTGGCATGGAATAAGTACATATGTGAGAGTAATAAATTGAAGACCAATCACTTGAAGTTGTTTTCCTTTCTTAAAAGTTATTTTATATTTATGTTCCTTTCAAAGATTCACGATAATTTGTATGATAACATAACCAGTATAAACAGCCAATTCATAACCAAATGAACACAGTTAAAAATGTGAATAAAGGCAATAAAACTAAGTAACTTTTTATCTTCGATATTCATTTATATTAAACTATAATGTCCTGATAGTTCATGAATTTTACAATAAAATTTATCTTGTAAATTTAAATTTTCAGAATTGTTACATACATACACATGTATATCTATATATTTAAAACGCTAAGCTTTTTCTTTCGACAATCCATGAGAACAAACTACTGGATCAAATAAAATCATTCTTTTTTTAAATGAAAGATATTTGAACACAGATTTGTTATCGTACGTTCGTTTGTTCGAAAATTTAATTAATTAGCCATAATTTTCAATTAAACTTTTACTTCTGCTTATGACGTCATAAAGTCGGCAACTCCCACTGTTACGTCGCATAGAGTTTACTCTCTGAACGCTGTGGTTCGCCAATCTTTTGACATTAGCTAATATCAACTAGATAATAGTTTATTTAACATTGTAATATAAAATCTTAAAAAACTTATTTAAAATTAGCTAAAATATAATCATAATAAAATATGTAAACATAAACATATCAATATGAATAACAAATCTCGCGTAAAATGTTGCAATTTAAATGATTCCAATTGAAACAAGATTTGGAGAGTTATCCCTGACGTCCAGCTAACATAAAAGTACCTATTTTATTTTATTTATTTACACACATATTCAATTTTATTATAAAATACCAGGTTGCCATAGAAAGCAAAAAATCTTCATTTAGGTTCTACATCTTTACATAAAAATTGATTAGCTTAAAACAATGGATGCGTTTCAAAAGATATGGATTTGAAACGAGCAATGATTAAAGAAGACATTTTAAACCTTTTAATTTAAACATTTTAAAACTTTTATTTTAACTTCGAATTTAGACGGTGCGTTTGGGGAGATGCAATGCACATGCGCATAGGAGCTCATTCGGTTGCATAATCAAAGGGGGGGGGAATGTGTGCTTTATTTAGTATGTTTTTTTATTGACTGAATATGAGATGAACGTAGGAATATACTATTTGTATGATACTTCATAGGTCCAGGAAATTTTCTTTCTTGCCGTGGGGAATATGGCGGTAATGTCAAACTGATTTGCATTACACAATTGTTTACGGATTGTTTGTTTGGAGTTTGCATCGGAAATAGTACTGTAAATTCACTGGATGAAACTAACTTTTAAAATAAAATATTTGAAAAACTGTTTCATACGCACCCTTTCTTATTTAATAAAGAAGTTTATTTTACTAATATTGTTATTGTAATTTTTTTCCGTCAAGTTTTGACGGGTTTCATCTAGTATATATATGAAACATTTAATAATTTAATTACAATATTAAATATGCATATTTGCTTTTGAAATTTTCCATTAATTATTTTTAACTATAACAAAAATGTTTAAATTTATGAGTGGGAATGCTAATATAGAGTGTCCTCCCCCCCCCCCCCCTACACACACACACTGTGGAGAAATGCCATAATTACATAAATTAAAATAAAGAATTAAAATGAGAGGAAAATAAAACTCTAGATCTTTCATGAATGCTGTAGTACAAAATGCTGATGATACAGTAAAAGATCACTCTAACACAATTCTATATAATGCAGTGGCGCACCCAGGATTTTATCATGGAGGGGGCCGAGCATTGGCGGCGAAACAAAATAAAATTAGTGGGTGCAAAATTTCTCTAGTTGTGATTGCACAAGGAGACACTAATTAATCATCAAATTACCGTAATTAATTCAGTATTTAATAATTAATTATTTATTTTTAACGAAAAAAAAATTATTATACTTAAAATTTAATAATTTTAAAAACTGCTAATTTTTGAAAGTGTAGAAGTTAAATATTTAAAGAGCTCCTAAACAAACATTTATAGAATTTCCTATTTCTATCTATCTAATTGTCAGGGAAAATATCCAAAATATTCTTAACGAGATGAATTAGTGGATTGGACTGATTCATTTAAATTTAACTCGTCAGTCAGAATGTTATGGGTATTAATAAATTAATAAAGAATTTAATCTATTTTAGGACATCATAGTTAATTCTTGTAAAGGCATTGCCTCTAGTCTTGGAAAGGGCAGATGCCCCTACTGCTTCCGCCAACTTCGACATTATTATCTGAAAGATCTTCTGCCTTTACGGACAAATGTCTGGCAATTTCATTCGTTTCCGAACAAAAATGAATTTAAAAAATGTGTCTGAAAGTAGCCCTTTTGGATTTGAGAACAGCCTTAAGCGGGTTCGCCATAATGATGTTTCAATGTACAGGGATTTTTTTTTAAACTGACGCTATTCAGAGCCGCCGGTAGCTCATTCTAGTAACTGGATTGACACAAAATTTTATAAATGGACTAAGAAAACCGTGGGAAAAAAGATTCCAACAAAAAAAAAATTAGTTCCAATCACCGCCTATAGGGGGAAATGTGGTGCTGTGGTAATTTATGCTACTGAGAATTAGCATAAAATACGGGCAATAAATGAAAATGCAAATTTTTGCTTACGCAAGTGACAGTAGCGCCAATAGTTTAAGCTATAAATGCATGCGAAAAACTCCGAGAAACAATTTCAGCTCAGGTTGAAAATGAATCTCACGTTACCGCAGCGCGCATTACTTGTGAAGTTCTATTACTGTAACCAGTGCAATGCACCAGCCACTTTTCGTTTATTTAGAACACGCCATAAACTGCCGAAAGGACCTTTATCCGTTAATGCATTGAACGCGATAATTCTGAAATTCGAAGAAACAGGCTCGCTAGCAGTTCGGCCAGGCAGAGGACGTAAACCGGTGTCAGAAAAGTGATAATGGATGTTGCAACTGCGATCAACGATAGGTCACAGAGTACCTCTGCTGTTTGTAGTAGCAGCGCACGGGGTGTTGCGCGAGAACTGGATTTAAATGTTTTGACTGTATGGAAAGTCTTGCGGCGAATTCTCCACTACTATCCATACAAGATTAGCTGCTTGCAACAACTTCAACCCAATGATTACGATAAACGACTGACATTTCTTGCAAGAATGGAAGTCGATGATGCTTTCCCGTGGATAATTTTATGGGGAGATGAGGCCCATTTTCATCTGAATGGGTCTGTTAATACTCATAACTGTAGAATTTGGGCCACTGAGCAACCTCATACAGTTCTAGAAACTCCATTACATTCATCAAAGCTCACTGTTTGATGTGGCTTTACAGCTGAATTCATCCTTGGACCATTCTTTTTTTTTGAGAACATAACTGCGACAGGACCAGTGACGTGTACCGTTAACGCAGAAAAATATCATAATCTGCTGACTAGTTTTGTCATTCCACAACTTCAATAGAGACAATGTCTGGATTAGATCATTTTTATGCAGGATGGTGCACCACCACATATTGGTGTAAAAGTACAGCAGCTGTTGCGCCATCACTTCACTGACCAAAGAGTTATCAGTCGTTGTTTTCAATATGTCTGGTCGCCCCGGTCTCCGGATTTAACTTCATGCGATTTTTGGCTCTGGGGTTATTTGAAATTGAAAGTCTATCTTGGGGGAGTAACAAATCTGAGTATCTTAAAAGACAACATAATACATGCAGTAAGGGCTATTCCATGTGACATGTTACGCTGAAAATGTTGTACAAAGAATGCAAGGTGTGGTGCAAGAGAACGGTGGTCACATTGAATGTGGTCGAATTCCTCGTCGGGAAAGTGTATAGGATGAATAAAGCATGGCATTTTATCCAAATTATTAATTTTGTCTGTTTCTGATGTTTTCTTTCAATGTACAGCACCAAATTTCCCCCTATCGGCGATGATTGGAACTAATTTTTTGTTTTTGTTGGAATCTTTTTTCCCGTGGTTTTCTTACTCCATTTATAAAATTTTGTGCCAATCCAGTTATTAGAACGAGCTACCGGCGGCTTTGAACAGCGTCAGTTTAAAAAAAAAACACCCTGTATATCTTAATTACTTACATATTCTACAAACAAATGCTTGTTTCAACACATGATTATAATCGTTCATTCAAGATATTAAAACAAGTTTGAAATTTTAACAATATGAAATATAACTTACAAGAGAACTTTTGTATACTCGTGTATAGCTCTGTGTAGTATTCTAAGTTCAAGTAAAATGAAAAATAATTGGTAAGGATGCAACCGAACCAAGTGAGGATTTCGTATTATAATGATCCAAACTGAAACTATATTACATCTGAATCGTTTCGAATTTAGACGCCGGACTCCATTGTTCAATCGAGTAAAAATTGAAACAAACATGTTTCAGCTTTCAAAGTCAGGGACCGATTTACAAATTTTTGGGCCCTGGGCACCTATGCTTACGGTGGCCTTGAATAAAAGAAAATATTATTGAAACTACTTATTAAGATAGCCACTACTGACTTTAAAAATTTTGGGATATTTAATGATGTTTTTATAAATTTTCTTCTCAGTCTTTTAGCAGTAAAAGTTTTTATAACATCTTCATAATCTTTAGTATCTCGTTGACGATTTTTCGATCTTTTGAAATCTGTTTCGAAAGTGAAAGTATTTGAATAAAAAACCTGTAAACAAAATCGAAAAATTAAAAAAACGGCTTTTGTAGAGATCAACCTCAACTATCCAATGGAAAAAAAAAAGTAAAAAGATATTGAAATGCAAAAGATTTATTTAAAAAAATTCTCTCATAGAATTAACATGAGCAGGAGGATTATTGAACGTGAGTGATGTAATCCTTAAAAAGTGATAATGTTAAAAATATAATAACGTTTTTTAATAAAAAAAATAAAATAGAGTTTTCTATATTAATTTTGTTTTTTAATAGTTAAAACTTCATCAGATTTTGGCAAATAATTGAAAAATCTTCAGTAGCATTTGGGCCCCCTAAAAATCGAGGGCCCTGTGCCTGTTCCCCGAATGCCCTGTCATAAATAAGGCACTGGAAAAAGTGTTGCTTTTTTGGCGAATTTCTGTTTTCATTCTGGCGATAAAATAAAAGTTTTCTAAAGCAGCATGCATTAATGAAAGGGGGGGGGGACCTCTTAAAAATCTTTTTTTTTAACTGAATGCTAACACGGGAGACCCGTGTATTTTAGGGGCTTTTTATGGAAACTTTTTACACACACACACAAAAAAAAGAACTTTGGTCCCGTAAATATTTTAGGTATTTTTATAGGTTTTTCTCCCTTTTCCTTTGGAGGGGGCCAGGGCCCCTTCGGCCCCCCTTTGGGTGCGCCACTGATATAATGCAATTATCTATATAACACATAACTTCTCAGACGTAAACAATGAATTTTACAGTCAAGAAGCACCTGCATTCCCACATTATAAAAAATTGCTTCTTTCTAGAGGACTAAATTTCATAAATTAGTTCAACTTTATCTCCTTATTTCAAAGCTTTTTAATGAAAAAATTGTTATTACAACAACAAATTTTGAAAATGAGTAATACAATATATGATTTGGTCCAAGCATATATGTTTATAAAATAAATTTAACAATGTATGGAATGATCTATAATATGTAAAAATTTATAATCTACACAACTCTTGGTAACAAGGAATGCAATATAAAGTTACTCTACTGTATTTTAATATGTTTCAGACCTATTTGGCCATGTTTACAAAGTAAGTTTAATGATGTGCAAAATGTGATCTATAAAATGCAAAATTCTATATAAAGCACAACCTCGCGTTTTTAGGTTTGCTGTATAAAGATTGTATAAAGATTAGGTTGTATAAAGATTCTACTGTATTACTGAATCAATAAATATCAGATTTTTTTTTTATGAAAGCAATTTTTTAATCTTTCAAGTACCATGGGAGTGAAGATTTTTTTAAAGTTCAAATTCTGCAACAACCTGCCATTTTGAGGACTGCAGCAACCCATATATAAAACATGTTATAAGAATCTTTTAAAACTAGCACTAGCTCCCTAATAAACATGAAGTACAAAATACATAAACAGAACAGATGTGTTATTACTCACATACCAATGTTTGGCAACATTTTAATTGACGCATTTTCCAAGCACATGCCAAAACAATAAATTAATACAAACATAATAGCCAGGATTCCATTAAAGAAAAAGTTTGGTGATTTTTCGGCAAAGTGTAACACATCATAGTCACATATACGTTTTTACTCTCCATGCAGTAAAGTATGACATATATAAAAGCATTTTCTGTAGTTTATAGAAAACAATGTATATGTACGTACATCTGTAAAGGTTAATACATCAGTAGCTATGCCAAGGCAATTAGACTAGACATCTTTGTTGGGCCTACAATAAATCTGCAATCTAATGTAGATGGTGCTTTCTGAAAATTTGATGATGTTGCTGTTTGATTTATTATAGAATTACTATCAACATTTCCAGCGATAACAAACCTATAAACTAGACTAACACTTACATTGTCCAGACTTGTATACAACAGGCTAAAACATCATGAAGCAAAAATTAATGAAAGGTTCTGGTAAAAATAGTTTTTTTTTTTTTTTTTTTTTGCTGTAGAAAGAAGGACATTTCCTATAGCTTTATTAAAGGCTACAAAAATACACAAGATAAAAATTATATAGTTTGTGTAGTATCAGTAAAAAATTTTCTCAGAAGGTCAAGAATATAATTTTTTTCAGCAGTAGAGTAGATTCAATAGAAGTTCTTAAATTTTATGATCTAGATAGCAAAACACTGACTTCTTAGAAAAGATGCAACAACCATGCATTAATGAAAATGAACAAAATGTGCAATATCACATAGTCTAAAATCAACTACATTTATAGCTTAATATCGAAACATTGTTTTATTATAAACTAGCCAACAGTCTGGCATTGCCCAGGACCCGAGGCATGTGATAATAACCTTAAACAAACCTCCAGTTAGTGCGATTTTATATCTTTAATCTGATTTTATATGACTTTATCTTTTTAAATGAAAAATATTGATATTTAGTGTTAAAAGCACTCATAAGAAGGTATTTTTTTTGTAGAGTCGTTTCATAGTTAAAAAAAAAAAATAGTTCTTGTTATTTGAACTTTTTGAAATTTATATCAGTTATAAATATAAGAGTTTTCCAGCCTGTGTAGAAATTTTGTGAAAAAATATTGTTATCTAGTTGTAAAAGACATATGTTTTCTTTGTTTTTTTCCCCATATCAGGTTTTATAAAATTAACAACAACAAAAATAGTTCTCATTTTCCAAACTCTCTGAAATTTTAATTGGTTATAAATATAACTATATCCAAGCTTTCTTTTAAATTTTGTGAAAGAAATATGTATATTTAGTAGTGTAAACATGAGCCGAAGCCAAGCAAAACCGTTCAAAACAGACTCAGTTTTGCAGTTTTCATCGAAAAATTCTCAGAATTTTTTCTTTTAAATACTTCTACTTGTCCAAATGCTTCAAATTTTTTGTAGGTGATGTAAATCTGGTGTTCTGAGATACTCTAAAAAGATTGTGCCAAAATACAGATGTTTAGTTAGTTCCAGCACAGAAAAAAAGATTGTGTGTAAGAGGCACGAAGTGACCTGTGGATTCCAGTGTTTTTGAAAGGTTTGAAACACATGTATTTGAAAACCAGTTGCACTGCCGAAGATGTCTCAGCTTTAATAGCATATTTTTTGTTTGTCAATACCTCTAAAATTGCAGCTAGGGGAGCATTTCCGTAAGGGAGAAAAGGTTAACTGTAAAAACTTTCAAAATTGTTTTTAAAGGGTTAACAATGAATTTTTTTAAAACTGATTGCGATGTCTAAAACATAAAAATATGAACTTTAAGAATATGTCTTTTGTTTTTCTGGATCCTGAAAGGTTTGGCCAATGAAGATTTAAAAAAAAGACAAAAAAAATGCCAGCATTTGTTTTTATTTTTCTTTTCATTCGAAAATCAGGTTCTGGGCATGTGTGCATGTTTCTGCTGAAAAAAAAAAACAGTTTTATGAGTTTTTAATTAACACCTCGACTAATTATCAAAAAATGAAAAATCTGAGCCTCAGGTGCATCAGGACATGTCTTGGACAATCCTCACCCAAATTTTCAGACTTCTAGGTGTGGTAGATTTCACTAGCCATCACCAAAAACACACAGACAGTAAGAAACTTTCTTTTATTAGTATAGATAACGTAGCTTTATGTTAAAAGTATAGCCTATTATTAGACTTTGCAGATTAATCTAACAGTTTAAAAATATGTTGATAAAAATTACTTTGTCTCTACATTTTGTTCTCTTCTACCCTCTTAGTAGTCTTTGAGTATTGTCTTATATATTTTCTTTGTAAAGGCAAATTCTGCTTATTTTATGGGTTACTATAATTTCTTATGATAATAAGCTTAGTGCACTATTATTGGGTTGCATATTGATTTTGGTTTGCTGCAGATTGACACAGAAAATTCTGCTACTGGGGACAGAATTTTTTTTCAAAAAAAGTTGCACGTCCTCTAAAATTTTTGGGTTTGCTATTCTCAAAAATGCAGCCATTAGCCAGGTTGTCATTAAAGAAATGAGTCACCTAAATTTGATGACTTTTTTCATTTTTTTAACAGAGAAAAAAAAATGTATGTCGAGAGGGGGGGGGGGGGAAGGGGGTAAAGCCCATATCATAAATATATTTCAGAAATAATTATTGAAATACGTGTTGCAAACTTAGAAGAATAGATATTACATTTTGCAATATTATATAGTTTGAAAAGTTTTAACCAAAAAATAAATGAAATCTTAACTACAAACATCCTCAAAAACAATAAACAATGTGAATATGATAGTAATGTTATTAAAATATTCACCTATGATACCAGCAAATGTTTCAGACACACAGAGAAAAAAAAATCAGTTGCAATGGTGAAATTAAATTTGCACTAACACACACTTGATAAAATAATCAAAACATGGCAATATATCAGATCTTTGAACTTTCCCCAAGACCAAATTAAAATTTTTTAAGTCCCTTAAAAGAAAAATTATGATGGGCTCTGATTTGGCCATTTTGTGAGATATTTAAACTTGCTTTCAAATAGCAAACAGGCAAGTAAGTTTGTGATCCATATATTGGTATCTCAAACAACACATTTTTCAAGTTTTGTCCTTTCACAAATTTATATATAAAAATACCTATTCATTCATTATTTTAACTATTTTGGATATTTGAAAGACTCCACTATTGCAATTCAAATTTATGTGCAAACATATAATAACTTCTAGAGCAAACATCTATTTGACAAAATTGTCTATTCAGCAATATTCTGGAACCTTGGTTTTGAAAAAAAAAAAAAAAAACAAAAAAAAACAAGAAAGATTTTCTAAATAGCAAACACAGTTTTCTATTCAGTGAATGCTTTTAGATTAAAATTTTAAAGTTCTAATCACTTTAAACCTAAAAAATAAGTCGAAAAATTATTTCGCTTGCTTTGTCAATCATTTTAATAAACTATTAGCATTTTCTACTTAGAAACATTCATTGATCTAATTCACCTTTTAAGTTATTTTTTTTAAATCTCATATGATAGAACTGTTAATCTAGAAGAGAAATGATTTAGGCTTTTAAAACAATTTGATATGGGTTGCAGTTTTTAAAAGGTATTCCCGAAAGTATATTTCAAGCACTTTTTAAAGAGGAAGTGTGAATTAGTTTAAAAAGAAAGCTTCCTTTTTTTATTCTATGAGAAAAAAAGTTTAAGTAAGAAGGTTTGCCAGTTAAGAATTATGTAAAAGTTTAAGTAACAATTATAGATATTAAATGGAAATTCAACTGTTTGTATAATAATGGCAATGTGGTAGGTAAATGAACACTGCTCATGGTGGGGACAGAAAAAAAATATATAAAATTACTTTGTATGAATTAGCAGAAATTTTTAAATAAATCTTCCTACAATTTACGTTGATACTTGTACTTGTAATCATACGCTATTTTGAAATTATTTTTTCGGATTCCTGGTCCTTTAAATAAATTAGTTCAAGAATTTCAACAAAATCGAAGAGATAATTTGTGTTATCCTAGAACGGGAGATGCTTTGCGATTTGCGAATGCTATCTATGTCCTTCTCACAGGATGGAAGAAAGGTGAAGGCGCCTATTATTATTATAAAACATAATAAATTTGGTAATTATAATTCAAAGCTGATTTAGCTTTGAATATTAGGTAATTTTAACTCAGCCGTCACAGAAATAATTTTAATTCAGATTGTTGTAAAAGGAAACCAACCAACCAAAAAAAAAAAACTGTAAAATTACTAAACTATTTGATCAATTATTACTCGGCTAAATAGTTATTTACCGAGAAGTTCGGTTTTTTTTTTTTTGGCTTTTTTAGTCCTTTTAAAGTTTTGACATTACTGAGAAGTATGCTGTAATTAAATTGATTATACATGTTATAAAAATTTTGTATCTGATGAATAAGTTGAGAATCACCTTGGTAATTTTGTATATAAATGATAACTATTGTAGGAAGTTACGGATGTTATGATTTTTAATGTTTTTTCATCGGAAAAGTTTACGTGCATCTCAAAATTTTAAAACAATTTTCATACATCATATACATGTAGCAAAACTTAAGCGTTGCTTTTATTCAGCTGTGAAGGGAATGTATTATTACCAGTATTAAAGTATTCAAACAATGATTCTACCACTAAAAAATAAAAACGAGGAGATAATAATCACCTAATTTAAAGTTGCATCACCTTTTGGAATTTCCATAGCTTGGGTTAAAAGCACTATTAAACCTCATGGTTTTAATTTACACAATGAATTAAAAATATTTTATTTCACTTTTTATGAAAGGGAAAATATTCTTAAAGCAAGGCACGTTTTTTTTATTCATTTCGAAAGTTAAGCTAAAAAAGCCTTTAAGCTTTTTTTTCTCTCCACTTTAGAAGGAACTTACAAACTATGATTCTTAGTATCATGTGTCTTGAATGCAACATGTCAATGATTTGAAATATGTTATAAATATCCGTAATTATAATCGTTATTTTAATCAAGTTATTGAAAAAGTTATTTATTATTAATCTTGTATTTTCTCTTTTTTTAGAATCATACACACAAAACAAAGAAAATCAAATATAAACATATTGTAATGCTCCAACTTCAGTTGCCGTCAAAAGAAATCATACACTATTTTTGCGTGCATGAGTAAAAATTAGAGCTGTGTGAGAGGCTGTGTTCATTTTAAACTGAAATTCAAAGTATGCATATATAAAGAAAGGAAAATTTTGAGCACAAAAGTGTTCTTGCAGTTCAATTGCAATTTTTTTTTTTACATTTTGTGTCAAAAATAGGAGTTTTATCAATTGAACTTTCTTACATTTTGTACTGTAAGTTTGATTTTTGTTATTTTGATGTCAAATTAAATCTGACATTTCGGCTATCAGAAAATGTGACAGTTTGTAGGGTTAAATTGTTATTTAATTTTGAAATTTTTGTCAATTGGACCGAAATTGACCAAAAATTCCTAACCAACCTTTGACACTCGAGCAACGAATTGTTATCGTCATGAAATACGATTTTTGTGTTGGATCACCTTTTTCATTGTGTACTCTTTATGAAAGCAGTTATGGCCGACACAGTACACCAATAAGGCAAATGTTAAACAATTTAATAATCAAATTTAAGGAGACAGGAAGTGTTGCCGATCGTAATGCAAATTTAACCAGAAGACCACGATCTACTACAATGACCGCTGAAAATATTTGAGCCAAAGCCAGGACATCAGTGAAGAACACTTTCATGGAACAGTTATCAGTATGAGTTTTAAAAGCTGGTATGAACGGGATGTTCAGTGGCCACCGTATTCTTGTGACCTTAATCCATTTGATTATTTCCTCTGGGGGATATCTTAACCCATTAGGTGCAGCTATATATAGGTATTAAACTATTTTTTAATGGAACAGTTGTTTTTTTCTTTATGAATAGAAAGTCTTTAAGATATTTCTAAAGAAAAAAATAAAAAAAATTCGAATATTTAGGAAAAATAGCATATCCCCAAAATGGGAGCAATGGCGCCTAATGGGAGTAGAATTTTTTCAAAAAATTTAGTTATGCCTCTGTACATTTATGTTTGTTATTTTTCAGTTCTTTAGCTATAAAAGGGATAATATCATTCTGAAACTGATATTTTATGAAGAATTCATATAAATTAGTCCAACATCCATATTTATAATAAAAAAAATATAATAAAATTACCGATTCCATAAGCATTTTCATTATCCACCTCTTTATTTTTCTGCAATACATCATTTTTGTCCTACTATTTTACATGAGAATGATTGAACATTTTTTATGCAGCATTATATTATATTTTTTTCGTTTTCTGAAATTGATTTTTTAACTATTTTTTTTTGTTTTTGCATTTTGTTTAGTCTTTTCTATATTCCAATCTGAAGATTCGTCTGAACTTTCATCTAAAATATCAAGTCTGTGTTTAATACTTTGTCTTTTTTAAACACTAAATCAGATATTTCTTGATTGTCTGTTGATTTAGAATTTATGGAAAGGTCTACTCCACCAAATATAACATGGGATAAATTGTTGTATAAATTATTTTCTATTACATATGTAATAGAAATTAATTTATGCGACATGTATATGAAGAAGATATCTTCCTCATGAGTTACAATACTCCAATCAGATGGCAAACAAACTATTTACGGAACATCCAAAAAACCATCCAAATCTAAAAAGATGTTCAATCATCTTTCAGGTAAAATAGTCAGAAAAAATGATGTGATGATGAAAAATAAAGAGATGTCTAATGAAAATGCTTATGGAACTGGTAATTTCGTCTTGTTTTTATTATAAATGTAAAAGTTGGACTAATTTATATGAAATCTTCTTAAAATATTATTCAGAATGATATTATCCCTTCTATAGCTAATAAATTGAAAAATAAATACCATAAATGCACGGATGCATATGTACAAGTTTTCAAAAACATTACCCTCATTAGGTGCCATTGCTCCCATTTTGGGAACAACTTATGCTTTCGGTAATTGTGATTGATCTATTATACATATTAATTCTGAATTGAAGTTGTTTAATATAATAATACGCTCTTATAAACATACTTTAAATAAAAGATATAATTTTTACTATAAAGTTTTTCTTTTTAAATTTTTCTTTCGAATACTGTCAAAAAGTTAGTTTTCGCCTTTAAAAAAAAATAGAAACTTCTAATGGAACTTTAAAAAAGAAAAATTCAGATGTCATCTAATAAATTCAAAATGCAAATAACATCAACTTTTTAACAAAGTATAAAATACTTACTTTAGAAAAAAATCCTAAAGCAATGTTCCCAAAATGGGAGCAATGGTGCTTAATGGGTTAAGGATAAATGCTATTGAAATGCACCATCAAATCTGGATGAATTGGAACAAGCAATTCAAGAGGTTCTAGAAAACATACTGCCAGCCACTTTTCTTGAGGTTATTAGAGGTTTCAAGAGAAAACTTTAAATGGTTGTTAAAATGACAGGTGAACATATTGAACCATTTTTATAATGTTATGTATATTCCAGATTTCATTTTCCCATTTAAATTCTGGATATAAGTGGAGTAAAAATTAAGTTATTCATCAAAACCCATATATGATTCCTTTTGACAGACCCTCTATATTTTAATTATTGAGTAAAAAAGACAATTGTTTATATTTCTTAAAATATTTGTGAGGTATCTTTTAGGAATGAAAAGCATTTTGTGTAAATCTGTTATTTAATTAAATTAAATACTTATGAGCCTTTAACCATGCTTCGTACAGTTATTCTATTTGTAAGGGAAGGGATTAATAACTTATTTTAACTAATCAAATAAATTATCGCAAAATTTTAGGGCTGAAACCTGGAACAGGTGAGACACTTGGAGACATTGAATTTGACAAAGTGATAAATTTATTCCTCTAGCAATGCCACATTGTTCTTATACAGTGTGGCTATGCCTATTGCTGCATGATCAAGTAATTTGTTTGGGGTTTATTTGCATCATTGTATTTCTCGTTTTTCATATTGTTTTGATTCTTGATATTGGTTTGTAGAAAAAATGTTGAGTTTTTTAAAAATTCTTTTGCTGTTTTTAAAGGTAAATTTCATTTGTTCATCATTTGATTTTGCAGGCAATGGTAGTAATGGTTTATTGTGGTCATATTTTCAAATGTTTAACAGAATTTTTTTTTCAATTGCTGAAGAAATTTACAAATGTTTCAGAGTTCTTTCTTTTTTTTTTAATGTTTAAAGAAGTTTACCAGTAGAAGTTTAATAAATTCATTAATTAATTTTTTTTTTTTTTTTTTTTTGGTATGATTCATTGAATATTTCAGGGTTTTTTTTTTGTATATTTTGAAATATCCCTTTATAAGCAGTCTATTTTATTTTAAGTGTTAACAAAATATGGGAAATAAGAGTAAGTGAATTTTTATTTATTTTATTTGATAAGTATTGTGTTTTGTGCATACGTATATGCATTTTGGGCATAAGATTATGAGTAAAGAAATTTTAATTTATTAGGCTAGAAGGTTATAACCAGAGTTATTTAATGCGTAAAAGTTGGAGTGAAATGTAAAAAAAACACAAAAAACTGTTATAATTTTGAAAATTGTAGAGGACAAAATTTACTGCAGTGGCTTAAAACATTGTAAAGTGGAATTCTTTTGAATGTTTAAAAATTTCTGTGGAATGCAAAAAAATTATGTCAAAAATTCTTAAAAGTTAAAATATCCGGAGGATAAAATTTGGTGTATTAGACTAAAAGTTTGAAAATGAATTCATTTTAAAAAATCGTCTTAAATGCAAAAAAATATTGAAAATTGTGAAAGAAATTTATTTATATTAGGTTATGAATGATTTTATTAGCAAGTTGCTGAAAAATCGAACTTTTTTGCATTCAATGTTTACTTTGTGAATGAAATTTTTGCTAGAACTGTCTAAGTAATTAATTGCCCGCCACAACACACACTATGTCAGTGGACAGAATTTTGCTTTTTAGTTTGATGCATATGGGTACTTGGCATGGGATATAAAAATCGCCAAGTCAGGTGTCTTACTTGTTCTAGGATTCTTCCAATTTTAGCAATTGAATCCTATATTACAAAATAAATTAAGCAAGAAAAACCTATGGAAACTCTGAGATTGAAAGACTAAATGTTTTGTTGTATTTTATCTATACATTCGTTTTGAAATACATTCATGTAAAGAGTAAACAGTATTTTTCCATTATACGGACACCATGCCAAAATGTATGTAAATTTATGTATGTAAATGTATGTATTAAATGTATGTATGTAAATGTATGCTTCGCGACAATGGTGTCCGTATAACGGAAAAGTACCAAGAAAACATTTTTTTTTACATTGTACAGGTCTTTTCTAACAAAAACTTTTGTAAGAAAAGCTTTTATTTGTAAGAAAATGTTTTTTTTTTAATTCTTCCAATTAAAATCTGGAAAAAAATGTTATTTCCCCCACCTCTTCAACATTAGAAGAAACTTTACACCTCTAGGCTAGATTGATTGGTATTGCCATTAGTTGGCAAAACAAAGATAATAGAACTCAAAAAATTGGAATTATGATTAAATTAATTTCAGATTTAAAATATCTGGATTTCGGCTACTACTGTGCTTTATACATTTTTAAAAATTTATTGCTTTTTCATATTATTTATGTTTAGTGTTTAGCATTAAGTTTGTGATAACTTCCTGACAGACTTTCATTTGATTTTTGAAGAAAAATTCATTTCAGCACTCTAATTTAAGTTGCTTAATTTCATCCAGGAAGATATCAAAAGTTCATCTTAGTTTCATTGGTATATTTACTTCTTATATAGAATTTCTCAAATTGCCTGTTGTAATTGTTGGAATTTGCAATTATTGTTTTAACTTTGGTTAAATTTTTCCCGGTAAGTTTTCCCCCATCTCTTTCACTCACCCCCACTTTATTTTGTTAAATCCTTTTTAATACATATATTTAAAATTGATACTATTTATCTTGAAGTTCATTTTTACTTTTGAAAAAAGTTTAAAGTTAAGTATAGTTAATAAAATTAAATGTAAACAAACATCTATCATAAAGTAAACTTAAAGTAAATATAAAGTAAAATTAATGTGGTTTAAATGCATATATATTGTTATCTCTTTAAACTGTTTTAATAGTTACTTATAAATGATATATCCTGAATGCTTTAGTTGTGAAGAAAGTAACTTCATTTCAACAGCTTAAACTGCCATGTCAACAGTTACCAGTAGTGGTAGGTTGGTTGGTGTCATGTGCTAAAGTTAATGATGACATCTTAAACTGATTTTGAACTTTTGAATACTTGTTAACCTGCAACCATAACCTTTTTATTTTGTTTCTTGTGTATTATGCTAATGTTTTTCAATTGCCTGTGACTGTAACCTCACTTGTTAGTTTAAAAGGATATGGAATAGATGTTGTGTGGTGTGTACTTGTTTGGCCAGCAGTTAACTCCAATGCTCAAAAGAAGTATTAGTTTGTTTGTGATGAGGCTGCAGGCAGTCAATGAATTTAAATCTTTTTTTGATGTTCTTCTAATAAGTTTAACAATAATGTTCTTAAGGATATATTTTTACTAATCTGTTAATAAAGTTTTGTTAGTTATAAAGAAGGTTTTACTGCTTAACTGGTTTATCTCAACATAACAGTGATACAATCATCTCAACACTCTTAAGCTCCATTTTCAACAGTTGGCTAACAGAAATATGGCTGTACATCCTCCAACAGTAATCCTGATCCATGCTTAAGGTGGCGACAACAGTTGCAAAATCACATGAAAGACAACTCATATTGACTTGCCTTTTTCTTGGAAACTGGAGTAATTTCAATACCTCTTCTTCTTCGTCTTTTTTATTTAATAATTAGCTATAATTCAATCATTTTATGTTTCTAGAAAATCAATTATTTTGTAGTAAAGCTAACTTGAAAAAAAAAAAATTAGTTTTTGTTAAAATCCCATATTGCATTTTTCATTTTATTTATAGCACAATGATAAATTTATTGGGTACTTCTCCATTATCCCGTTGACCACTTTACATAAAAAAATGCACATCGCCAAACTGTGTGTCTACTATCTGTAACTTTAAACAGAAACAAAATAGCATTTGCTATTTATTTATTTACGCTATTTTTCTTAATTATCCTAGTTGATAAATGTTTGTGATGTCAGTTAAAACTGATATATTGTGCATAACTGTGCATTGCAAAAAAATTATTATTATTATTTTTTTTAATTTCATGGAGTCACAGTTTAAAGGTGTAATTGTTACTTTAATTAACAAAATAACTAATAAATCAGCAAAGCATCATTAAATATACAGATAAACATCAAATTAAAAATCACTTGATCACTTAACGAACACATGTAACGTACCTGACGTCAAGTGAATATGACACCACAATCATGCATTTTTGGTGTTAAATCCTATAGTTTTGCAATAGTTTGTTTTATGAAAAGTGGTTAACGGGATAATGGAGAAGTACCATTTATTGTTTAGCTCTGTGTTACTATTAGACCAGTTTTTTTAATTCACATTGCACGATTGCTACTACCTATTTGAAATTGTAATGTTCAGCTTATTTAAAATCTGTTATTGTAAAAGGGGAATATTTCCAAAACTATTTTAAAGAAAATATTGAAATAACTTCAGTAGTTCCCATGAAAAAAAAAAAATGCTTCAATATGATCTGTTTTTCATGTGATTTTGCAACTGTCGTTACATCCTTAAATGACTACATAAATGCTTGTTTATTTCTTTAGTCTTAATGTTTGGTTCAATTTGTGTATTTTGCCAATATTTGGGCAATTTTATAATTTGTGGATTGCAATAAGCCAATGACTTTTTTATACAGTTGAAATGTTCTCTAGTTTGAGAATAACTACCTGTAGTTGTGAGTTTTGCATAGTGCTATTTCTCACCTTTTTTCAGAGAAGCCACTGTTATTTTCACACTGTCTCTCTAAAATTCAAGTATGCCTTTTTCTTTTTTTTTGAGAATACATAAAATTTCATAACTAAACCATAAATTTGACCAAAATTTCTATAAGAGTTTTTATTGAAAGCTAAATCTGTTGTTACAGTACATAATCAGATGCAAATTTATTTTTCTAAAATATATCATCAGCTAGCAATGACTTTTCTTATTATCTTAGTGCTTAGAGTTAAGTAATTAAAGAAAATAACTTTTTATTCTAAAAATATCTTTGTAAAGTTCATAGATATCCATTTATAGTATTCTTTCTCTTTGTAAGTTTATGTTTAATCTGCACAGATACTAATATCACTAGAGTAATCTCCTTTATTAATTCTTCTAAAGTTGGCAGATATGCTAATGTTTAGTTTTGTGATATCTACTATTGTTTCTTCATTGAATAAAACATAGCATAGTAGTTTAAAATTTGAAAACTGTCTGTGAATGTAAATATGTCCTAATCAATTTTCTGCAAAATTCAGCTAAATTTATATGAAGCACATAGACGAAAACAGGCATAAGTTTATTTTCTAAACATAAACATGTTCATTGTATAAACCTGTCATGAACTGTTTATAATGCATTACAAAAGTAGTTTCTATAAAATTCCATTAAATCCTCCAATAGAAGAAATTATTTTTTATGTATCAGTTTTTCGATTAATTGACAATTTTCATAATCATTAATGTAATTTTCTGAATAAAAATTGTGTTTCAAAGTTTAATTTTTCAAACTTACAAAATTATTAATTTTATGGTTAACTAGTTTTACTCTCAGTGTTTATTTAAAAAAATTTGGTATGCGTAAGCAACATCCATTCCATCTAATTAGCAGCAGATAAAAATATTTTAAAAATTGTCAATATAGTTTAATTTAACTATCTATCAACTAATCTATCAACTATTGACAATTTTAAAAATGTTATCGTCTGATGTTAATTAAATATGAAATGGTTGTTGTTTACATGTGCCTCCCTTTTCCCCTTACCTGTAAATGAAAATAATCTTTTTATTTAGGTATCAAAAAATAAGAAAAAAAATCCTGTAATAGCAATGACACACAGTCTGGATTATCTTATTCTGCTTGCACATGTAATTTTATTCTGAGATATATGTGAAGTTAATATTTAATTGATTTTTTTGGTCTGATTATATGAAAGTAGTATAATATTGTCACTACAATGCAAAACAATTGAATACTTTATTACTGAATTGTTATACATTTTGTAAAATAAAAAAAAAGTTTCTAATGAGAATGTAATGTAATTTTTAATACGAGGGAAAGTCATTAAGTAAGTCACAAAAGATAATTAAATATTAACTTACAATGATATTCACTTCAAAACTATTTTTATTTCTCAACATATTCTCCACCCATATTTATGCACTTATAGCACCGTTTTATCAGTGCCCCAACACCAGCTGCATAACATTCTTTGGGTTGCTGTCTCAGCCTTATTAGGACTTCAAGTTGAACCTTTGCATCATCTTGCTTCCAAGATGTTTTTTTTAGTGGACAAAATTGATGAAAATCACTTGGGACTAAGTTAAAGCTGTATGGTGGATGTTGAAGAAGTTGCAAGATGATGTTCACAGATGATGAAAAGCTTCAACTTAAAATCCTAATGTGGCTGAGACAGCAACCCAAAGAGTGTTATGCAGCTGGTGTTGGGGCCCTGATAAAAGTGCATCAATATGGGTGGAGAATAGGTTGAGAAATAAAAATAGTTTTGAAGTGAATATCATTGTGAGTTATTATTTAATTATCTTTTGTGAGTTACTTAATGACTTTTCCTCGTATATGTAGAAGTAACCCAGCAAAAATAAAAAGGAGAATTTTTCTGATTTCACTATCCCTCACTTGTGTGTAAAAAGTTCATGAAAACTGTGTACAATGATATTAATGAATCATCTAGGTGGCTTATAGAGTGAAACTTTGTAAACAAGTATTAAGTAGTATTTATGCACCATGAAGAAAAAAAGAAAAAAAAAACAGGAAATCTAAGCTAACAAACCCTGTTTTTATTTATCGGAGGAATCAAAAGTCTGTAATTGTAACTTTATTAAAGAATGTGGTTAAGTCTTGCAGCATTACAAAATGTGCCATGACTCTTCATACTCTAAAGAAGAACATTAATCAGTTGTTAAAGCAAAACATTATAAATCTTGCATATATCTTGGTTATGTGTTTTGTAATGATCTAGTTCTAGTGTATCTCCCAACAATATCCCATACATGCTCTATGAGATTGAGGAACTTTTAATTTCTACTTTTTCACTTGAATAGATGAATTCAGCACATTTATACCAGAGTAAAAAAAAAAAGTTGGCTAAAATTTAAAAAATGTCATGCTAAATTTGTTTAGGCAGAATTAATGTATTTTTTTTGTTTGTTTTCTCTACATGAAAAAGAGTTTATTTTTTAATGCATAAATATATGTCATGAGTGGAAGTAGATGATATTATGCATGCTTAGGTGAGGAAGGCCTAAAAAAATTCTCAACTGCCTTAAATAATGAAATATTTAAATTTTGTATAAAAAGTTAATTAACAATTTATTTTGTTACTTATAGACGATCTGAAAGCTTCCTATTACAATCTACAAATTCTTTAATAATAACTAAATTTTTCTGGTTTGTTAAATCTTACTTTTAAATATATATGACTATTTTAGGATTTAATTTCAGTTAATCAAATATGACAATAATATGAGACACATTAGCTGCATGTCACTAGCATGTCCTCGAGCATCAGTTTGTTTGATCCCAAGCTAAAGTATTTATTTATGAGTTTGTAATGTTGCATGTGCTGCCATCTAGTTTCAACTTAAGCAGTAATTGCATTACAGTTGACATATGCAAAATAAAATATCTTTTGTTATAAGTTTACAACATGTTTTTATTGTTATTTCTGAAATATATTTACATTATGATATATGAAAGTAATTCCAAAATTTCGCTGAACAGGGTAAATATGTTTTCTTTCTTTCAGTTTTCTTTTAAATTTTGTAAGTAATCATCCATTGCTGTTAAATTTCAGAACATATTGTTTTCAAGTCATTGTAAAATTCTGTATAGACTATATAAAATTTTTTTGGCTGCAGTTGCAATTAATTTGAGATTAAATATTTTTTCTAATATTCTGTAAATATACAAATATATTTTTTTTAATTTAAATTTATGAATATGTAAATATTTCACATTCAACTATTTAAAAAAATGTGTAATTTTTAATTTTGTTTTCCTTTAACATTGTAGATACGATTAACTTTCATATTGAATCCGAGTTTCAAGAAAAGGCAAGTGTGTTTTTATATTTTTCTTTCTTAATTCAATAGTTTATTAACTGTTTTTTTTAATTGCTTAATCATTTGTAGCAAGGTTGTCAAAAACACAGTTTTTTTTTCAGAAAGAAACCCAATCAAATGGGTTTGTTCAACGTGTTTTGGGGTTTATTAAGGTTTTGTATCATTAGATATCTCTAATTTACTAGAATTCTTTCAAATATTTTTAATTATTGTACTACTACTAATTAATTGTATTTTTATTGTTAAATTATTCAGATTATTCTTATTCGATTTGTTATTTATATGTGATGGTAAGTACTAGAATTGTTCATATATAAGTCATTCTCATATTCACATTCCCTTATGTTTAACTGTTATTTATAAATATTTTTGTTTGTTTAAAAATATATACAATGTACTCTTCAATTAAGTCTAACTTGAAGCAAAATTACTTTGTTTATATACTTTTAGATTTTTTTGTTTTCATTAATGTTATCAGTTATGAAAAAAAATAATAAACTTCTTTATATTTAAAGAATAATTTCAGTTAGAATGATTTATTTACATTTTGATTTTTAAATGTACGTAAAGAAACAAATATTATCCATAATCAATTTTCAATAATCAATTTATGAAGAATTTTATTTTCTTCTTGTCCTCTTGCAATAGAGGACAAGAAGTAAGCAGAAAGGATCCGGGTCCATAATCCGTGTTTTTGGCCCATGCAATAAAACTAAAATTCGATTTTGTTATACTGACTTAATTATTTCACTTTTTAATATTAGAAGGTTTATCCTGTACGATTTCAACAATATTTTTTTGCATTTTGTTCGGATTTTTATTACTTACACAAGATCAAAGTTGATATTATGCGTAGTTTTTGA
Organism: Maratus michaelseni; assembly: GCA_963931845.1. Lineage (NCBI taxonomy): Eukaryota > Metazoa > Arthropoda > Arachnida > Araneae > Salticidae > Maratus > Maratus michaelseni. The sequence goes on along the minus strand of OZ007596.1, from coordinate 311,073,226 downwards.
TGAAAAATATGCAATTTCTCCTAATTTTACCTCAATTTTTTATATATTTTTTAATATTTTACTATGAGCGCCGCTTTGCAACACTTTTACTTTTACATATATTGTACATTTTGATGTATTTTATCTACCCTATATATATAAAATCCTAATGAAACGAATTTGTGAAACGATTTTATGAAACGACTGATTAAACGACTGATTATGTTTCAGGGCTATTTTTAATAAAATATTAAACGCTTGATGGTGAAATTAATACCAATTGTCCATAAAAATCCGCGGATGTCAAAACTGGTAATAGAATTTTGAAATTGGAATTAGTTTTCGAGATATTAATTTTTTTCTAATTTTAATGACATTTGTGTAATGATGGCAACTAATTACTCAGTTTGTGACAAAAATGGGAAAAAAATTGAAAAGGATCCCGATAGGGATTATTGATTTCTTTTTATTCGTCATTTTCAAATTGAAATTGAATTTATCTTTCATTTCAATCGATAATGAAGACAAGATTGTGATTAAATTATGTTTTTCAGGAAAATTTGAAAAAAAAAATCACATTTCTATCGTCAGGATTCAATCGTCTGTCAGCATTTAATTTAATTTATAAACTGAAAATATTTTGAATAAATTCGTCCAAATGACGTCATTTATGTAAACGCAAAAGAAAGGAGCAAAAACTATTTATACAATTTGTTTAGCGTAAAATGTCATTTATCCTATTTTATATATAATCAGAAGTAATTTGTATAGAAAAAACAATAATAATATACGTATAATTAAAATACGCATACAAACAAAAAAAATCGTCGAATTTGTTTCCATGGCTGTTTATGTCATTTGGCACCAAATCTCGCTTTCTGATGCCCGAATTGCACCAAGCTTTTTAAAAAAGCGTTAAGACCTCTATAATAGAAAAGCACCAAAAGCTCATTGGGTTTGTTTCATAACTTTTGGCAACAAATCTATGTATATTAACGAATCTATCCCTTTTCAAGGCTCGAATTACGCCAAACCTAAAAGCAAAGGATCCTATACTGGAAAAGTACCCGATTTTCTTATGGACAATATTCAATTGACATAACAAGGTGTAAAATTACCGTGGATAGCAAATTTGTTTAAATATGTCATCAATTGATGCCGAATAAATGCAGGCATGCATGCACAAAATATTTAATTAATTTTGTATGATAAATAATTATTAGAAAATTCGTATATACATATTAATTAAAATAAATAATTGAAATATTTAAAATAACATGAAAATATGCATGATGGTGCACTAAAATAGAGAGAAAATTAAAACCTGTTACTGAAAATGTCTATAACAGTACTTTTCAATACCGTGGTTTTTAATGTTATTCACAAGCAGATGGTTTTTTTTTCTCATCCTTAAACGCAAAGGAAGAATAGAATACAGATCGTTGTTATAAAAGTCCGAGAGGTAGCCACAACTTAAACCTAACCATTTTATACAAGCTGCTTTTCAAGTTGTAATTGATTTTACTTATCAATCCCGAAAACAGTCGTCAGTTGTCGCAACAGCTGTGTATGAGGCCATGGTAATAAAAAAATGCCCCATTAAAACGTTAAAAGCATGGCAACCCAATTATAGATTTACCAATATTTTTAAAACAAAGCACGCTGTCATGTTTTTAGAGGCTTCGAAGTCTTAGCGGGGGTTGGCGAGCATAGCTCGCAGGGGGTAGGCCCCCTAGTAATATATGTAAAGAAGAATGTATGGCACGATTGCACTCATATAAATAATTGAGGTAAAATGAGGAGAAATGGCGTATATTTCATCAAATACTATGAATAGTACGAACTTTGAGCTTGTGTAAGTCATATAAATCCGAACAAAATGCACAAAATATTGTTGAAATCGTACAGGATAAACCTTGTAATATTAAAAAGTGAAATAATTAAGTCAGTATAACAAAATTGAATTTTTGTCTTATTTCATGGTCAAAAAACATGGCTTATATGGACCCTGATCCTTTATGGAAGAAATTCCTCTTATTCTGTGTAACAGACAAGTGATAATATAATTAACTTCTTTCCTCTTGAAAAGACCCTCCTCCTCCTTCTTCTTAAATGAAAAATAAGTGCTTACTTTAGGGTCATCAGATTTTTTTTCTCTAAAAAAAAGAAAGATTTTTATCGAAACTAGTTGGTTTTAGTTCTGTCACACTACTGACATTTTCCACACCCTACTAAACTATATTGACAGAACAAATAATATCTTCATAATGAACAGAGGAAAATATTTTCAACTAGGTAAATTATATTCATTGGTTGGAGTATCACAGTTGAGATTTATTCCAACAGAGTGAAAAATACCGGGACCAGGACTCGTACTTGCAGGAGTTGATCCAGGCGAAATTTGTGGCCTATTTAGGCCACCTTCCCAAAAATCTATTTAATATAACAGGCCCCTTCACACAAATATATTTAATAAAAAGGAGGCCCTTCACATTAATTAATTTGATAAATGAACACCTTCACAAAATTCTTTATAATAAAACAGGTCTCTTCACAAAATTCCTTTTACTAAAATAGGCCTTTTCACAAAATTCTATTCCATAAAAACTTTCTATTTATTAATTATTTATTAGTTTGTGATGTTTTTAAATGTGTAATTTGTAAACAAATAAGTTTACGAGAGAGGAAAACTTCAGCAAAAGGATTTAAAAAAGTTTTTGTTATAAATGCTTGGTTCGAATTTGAGTAACTGAATTTCAACTTACGTTACAAAATGTTATTTTTCACAAAAATATAATAAATTTCACAAAAATAACCTTTACTTTTCACATAATGGGCCCCAAGAAAAAAGAACCTGCATCCTACATCGACCCTTGACTTGAGTACTTTGGCTTGTCGTGCCAATTGGCATAGCAACCCAAAGTACCCTGTTAGCAATCCCTAACAGGAAACTTACAAACAATTTTGAAACTTATAAAATACTCTGAAAATTTTTTAGCATTCTATCCCATTTTAAAGGCCACAGAGTCAAAATTTCTTAATGTTTAATCAAAACCTTCCCTCTGCCCACATACTAATCATGTGACATGTTAGCCGGTTAGAGCAGAAAAGAATGGCGTATTTTCTGTGCATTAGAAGGAAAATGCCTTTCAAAATTAATTCTTCCATTAAAAATATGAGAAAAGAAAAATATCACTGCTTGCCACACATAAATAGAGGTGGGGAAGAGTAAATTTTTTTTTCTAATTTTTAGCTCAATTTTGGTAAAAAAAAATATAAAAACATCTTATTAAATAAGTTGGTCACCAGATATAAAAACGTGGTCATCAGTGACAACCTGGCGACTGCATTTGTCGTAGTATAACTGGAATTGCCAAAAATCTCCAATTCAGTTAATAAATTAATTTAGAAAAATAATATAAATTACATCTTTCTGTGAAATCTATCAAATTTATATAAATCTAAAAAAAAAAAAAATAATTTTTCAACGAAATCTATCAAATTTATTTCGAAACGAAATATTACATTTTTCAATGAAATCTATGAAATTTATATAAATCTAAATGAAATAACATATGTATACTTTACAAAATTTGAAATATGATAAGAAAATAAATTGTTCTTTAGTAAAATCATTATTTGTTTTTAAGAGAATTATTTTGAAAGAAATCATTTCGGTAAACAACACTGACCAATATTCTTAATGTGTCCGCTAAATGTCACTTTGCCTCAGATAAGAATTTTACAAACGTTTTTTTGTGACATAGTTTTCACAATCTGCATTTTCTACTGTTTGTGTCTTAGTAATTCACATATATTCTGATGTATGTTTGGATTTTTTAATCCCAAGTTTCACCTATTTATAGCTTTCTCTGGTTTATAATCACTAAGCACCATTCAAGAAACTCATCATTGGATCATTCAATGTTGATACTTCCAGTCACCAGTTATTGTGATCCATAGTAAAAGCAGCAGAATTGGAAAATACAAATGGGCAAAATTACAATATTCGCTTGGGACTGTATGTCAGCGATACAAGTTCTAAGCAAACTTTTAACGTAGACAAAGTTATAGATGCCATTCAACAAGTAGTCAAAAGCTCAAAATCAGCTGGGTCAGGGCGGGCTAAGGCATTCAAGGAAACAAGGATGCAAATGCAGTGGCCAAACATGGAGCACTAAATCCACTCCTCGGAATTTCTCATTACATTGAAAAACCAATATCAAACTTAGAGAGAACCTTACAGAGAACTAACAAATAAACAGTGGCATACAGGGACACAGGCAGGCTGACATACAAATACTTCCTAATAGTAAATAGACAGAGGCTAGTTATCTGCATACTACTAACACAAATCTACACAGGACATGGCATGTTCCCAAAATGAAAATCAACAAAAAATTAACAGTCGATTGAAAAACAAATTCAATCTACATAATGAGAGCGATGAACAGCAATCGTTATCATAAATAACAAGTAGAAATAACTGATTACATCAAACAAATAAGTTCTAATCTGCACAACGCATTTATCCTGCTCCATTAGTTCTCTCCCCAGCCCACCGTATTATTTTGATTCTCTCATTATTTTTATCTTCACCACCCATTCAAATAGGTATTCAATTTAACATTAGAGAACCCCACATAAATCAAAATGATGAAAATTTCTGAGTTATTCTGTACCAATTCAGCATGATAATAGCAATCTAGAATCAGCCAACGCCGTAATAACTAAAGTATTTAACAGCACTGCAGTCGTGATGGCAAGGTCCTAATCAGGTGGATCACCACCATGCGGCGATCACGCGAATTTCACCCTGCAGTCAGGTACACAACCTGTTAAGCTAAGTACTCTGACTAGCAGGTAAGTATAGTCTAGACAGGAGTAAGGCAAAATACTTTGGTCACTGATGGCAACCTGGCGACCAAATCTGATGAGCTGTATCTGAAAATAATATCTCGCAGGCTCTTTTAAATTCAGACATTTTTTTCTGGAAGGAAATTTTTCATCTCTGGGGAAAGTAGTATGGAGTTATAAGGATTAAAAGTGCAATTATGGAGGATTAAATTAATATCTAAATGTGCAATTATGGAGGTCAATTGCACTTTTAGACAATTAACAACACAAAATTTCAAATTTTTGAGAGAGAAATCTTGATGTGACTGGGAGGAAATCGTCCCTGTGCCATCCCATAAATTCAGTGTTTTCTGCCGACATAGATAAACAGAAAGGGAAATTGTAAAAAAAGGCATATTTTATACCAAGTCGTCATAATTTTACTATTGGTATGTTTCGTTATAATGCCTGAGGATCCTTCTTTTTGATATTATGCAAATCTTCTCTTATTTTGATAAACTTTTGAGCCTGATCCAGATACCAGTAATTTTTATTAAATTACTCCAATTTCAGAAATAAATTAAACTCAGCTTGTTTCAATTCAAGTAATTTCATTCTGTTTTGATTTAGAAGCTCAATCAATGAAGGACCGATACATTAAGTTATGTGCCATAGTCTTCGACGTCCCTGACTTAGAGACAGAAAAATGCCAGCAGATATTTTAACTAAAACTTTAAACGCCTATAAACATAAGAAATGTTCTGAATTGATAAGACTAAGTGCTTAAAAATATCCAGTATTAATTGGTAACCTTCTTTTTTTTAATTTTAAAGAAAAGAGTAGTGTTTGTAATTTTATACTAATATTGTTTCTCTTGAATTTCCGTTAGATAAGAAACACGTACCTGTAAGTCACATTTCAGCTTTGTAAATATTTATCTTTGTGTTGGTGTTATTAAAATATTTTGGTACTTCTCTATTATCCCGTCGACCACTTTTTATAACAAAAAACTATAGGCAAACTATAAGATTAAACGCCAAAAATGCAGTCCCATTGACTTGATGTCAGAAGCATCATACATGTTTGTTATGTCTTCAAATGGTTCTTAATTCGACATTTGTGTGTATTTTTCATTATGTTTTACTGATTTATGAGTTATTTCATTCATTAAAATAACAATTGTGTCCTTAAATTCTTATATTTTATTTATTTATTTATTTTTATATTCCAATGGCAACGTTCTCCTGTTTATTTGGCCTTATAGTTTGGCAATAGTTTTTTGTTATAAAAAGTGGTCGACGGGATAATAAGGAAGTACCAATATTTTATATAAACTACTCTTTTTAGTATGTGTGTCTCAGATACCAACAGTTTTAGTTTCTATGAGGAAAAGAGTTGGGGAAGGTGGCCTAAAATTATCTCCCTAAGGGAAAAACTTGTATACAATAACATAACTGTTAGACCGGGAGGCGGCAGCACAGACAATCACCTCATCGAGTTCACGACTGAAATTCCAGAATTAGGGAAAACTCGACTCACAGATTAAAACTTAATCGGTCTGCCAAGTTACATCTTGGTGGAAAACACGTGAAAACCCGATTTTAGCGATTGACTCATAAGTTTTCCATTGTGATTTTCTGCACCCAGTTCTCCCTGTTTTCATACTTTTCGGTGTAGCAAAACACAATGGTAAACCTACGAGTCAACCGCTAAAATCGGGTTTTCACGTGTTTTCCACCAAGATATGACTTGGCAGACCGATTGCGTTGTAATATCGAATCGAGTTTTAACTCATTCTGGAATTTCAGCAGTGAACTCGATGAGATGATTGTCTGTGCTGCCGCCTCCTGGTCTATGTTTAAATAAAACTTTGACCCTTTGCTAGTATGTTTTACACTCTATTTTGCATTATAAACATATTTTAAACCCAAATCGAGTAATGAAAAAAAAAATAGATATTTTAAAAAGTGTCCAAAGGATAATTTTACCCTCACCAAAGGGCAAAATGATTCCTTCATTTAAAAATAATTGTAAATTGTTCCTTATCGGCAAAATAAAGGATATAAAAGTAATCATGACAATACATAAGTGTCATTCACATCAAAAAACATACTCCATTCAGTAAACTAAGTTATATTTCTGTGCATGAAAGACAGTATATCTAAATATATATATGAAAGTTAGTGCTTAACTTATGATAGATGTTATAAAACCGAATTTTCCAAAGAATTCTATTCAGATGCGTAATATTGCGATATCTTAAATACTCGCCATGGCTTCTTCACTTATCACAGCTAGTTTATGTGTTACTCTGTAGACAGCGCAACCTGTCTGGAAGAAAACATATGTGGATCGTTTTGCCCGTTAGGATCATTTTAGGCCACCTTCCCCTGTATGTCTATCTATATGGACCTCAGAAACTCAGAAATAAAGAGGATGAAAACAGTAAAACTGTTCAAGACAGGATACTGAAATTAAAACAATCGTACTGTTTGACAAGAAAATGTCATATATGCATTGAAACTGGTGCCACATATTTTGAATAATAGTTCTGAATGCTTTCTGTTAACAAATATTAGTATTTCTATTAATTTTAGGATCCAATCTTTAAAGTTTTACCACAGCCTAATCTTTCTCACAGTTTTAATCCATTTTATCTAAAACTTTCTTGGTATCCCTTTAGTAGTTTTTGTACAAACAAATATTGCTGAGTAATTTTATGTAATTTACTTGAATTTTTTGTTCCAACTGATAAAGATTTTCCTGAAATATGTAATTATGCCACGAAATTACAGGGTGTAAATATATCTCTTTATGAACAAATTATGAATGTATTTGATTGAAATATGTACAAGGGTGGTATGATAAGTTCTGTCTCTAACAGTGAAAGCACAAGATTTTTGACATAATTTCATATTATTTTTAAATATAGTCCCCTTGCAACTCAATGCATTTAAGACACACTCATGTGCGCAAATTCTTTACTGCAGCCCCATACGAGGGTGGTTCGAAAAGTTCAAGGCCTGACAAAGAAAGTATACGTTTTCTGACAATATTTCAATTTATTTTTCAACTTGCAAGAAATAAATTTTAGAACATTCTTGAGAAATGCCCATTCTTTGAAATTTCTGGCCAACGTTCGAGAAACGCGGCACGCATTGAACAGAAGGCATTTTCATACCCAAAACATCGTGTAAAATGAAGTGGACACGGTCTATCGAGATGTTTGGAATGTCAGCAAGTTTCCATATCTTCAATCAGCGATCTTCCCGTATTTACAAAAAAAAAATTTAACAAAGTATTTTATTCAATTTTTTCCATTTTTCGAAAATGTCAAAACTTGTTTACTTTATCGCTAATCAATAACCAATAAACTCACGCGTCTGAAACTTGGCAACATGTCATCTAAAGGATCATACTTTACAAACATCAGTGTCATTGGGTCATACTTGTTCCATCGCTGTGCCATGCCCCGAGAATTTATCGAACTACCCTCATGTATATATTAAACAGAAGAGAGGGAAATTTGATGCTAGTGTTTTTTTTAAATTTTTTTTTAGATACTACTTTCTTATATTAGAACAAATAAAACACATGTAGTAGTAACTATATTTATTATCTGTCGGTCCAATTTTTTTTTATTAAAAGAGTAAATGAAATACCTGCTTGATATTCTAGTACACAATTACCCCTTCTTCCCTTATATTAAGTTGTAGCAATTTAAAAAATGAAATTCTTCAAAAGAGGCATTATAATAATATATACTTGCAGCAATTTATATGAAAATTTTAAATTAATTATACACTATTTTTTAGGTCCAAAGCCAGATCAACCACATTACTCCCCATTATTGGATTAATGAACCATTTCCTTCAGTTAAAAGCAGCAAAGATTTTCTCTACATATTCCTAAAAGAAATTTTCATTGCATGAACAGCCACCTTTTTTATGAAGAAAATGTCAATGACTCAGCCGCAGACTGAAACAGGTCAGAAGCCATTTGTTTCTGAAATATGTTCGAAAGGATATTCTCAAAGTGATTGTCTTAGAGCACATCTTCAAACTCATACCTGTGAGAAGCCATTTATTTGTGAAATATGTTTGAAAGGATTTTCTCAAAGTAGTAATCTTAGAAAGCATCTTAAAACACATACTGGGGAAAAACCATTCATTTGTGAAGTATGTTTGAAAGGATTTTCTGCAAATAGTTCTCTCAAAAAACATCTTCGACTACATACAAAAGAGAAACCATTTGTTTGTGAAATATGTTTCAAGGAATATTCTGAAAATGGTTCTCTTATAAAACATCTTCGAGTACATTTAAAAGAAAAACCATTTATTTGTGAAATATGTTTGAAAGGATTTTCGGAAAATAGTTCTCTTAAAATACATCTTCGAGTACATACAAAAGAGAAACCATTTATTTGTGAAATATGTTTGAAAAAATTTTCTGACCATAGTAATCTTAGAGCACATCTTCAAATACATACCAGTGATAAACCATTTATTTGTGAAATATGTTTGAAAGAATTTTCTCAAAGGAGTAATCTTAGAACACATCTTCAAACACATACCAGTGAGAAACCATTTATTTGTGAAATATGTTTGAAAGGATATTCTCAAAATAATCATCTTAAAGAACATCTTCGAAAACACACAAATGAGAAACCATTTATTTGTGAAATATGTTTGAAAGGATTTTCTCGAAATAATCATCTTAAAAGACATCTTCGAATACACACAAATGAGAAACCATTTATTTGTGAAATATGTTTGAAAGGATTTTCTGACAGTAGTAATCTTAAAAGACACCTTCTAATACACACAAATAAGAAACCATTTATTTGAAAATCATAATCTTAAAAGACACCTTCAAAAACACACAAATAAGAAACCATTTATTTGTGAAAAATGTTTGAAGGGATTTTCTCAAAGAGGTTACCTTAAAAGACATAATCGAATACACACATAGGAGAAATGATTTATTTGTTAAATATATTTGAAAGGATTTATTCATCGTAGTCATGTTAAAACACGCCTTCGAATACACATAATTTGTTTGTGAAATATGTCCAATAGGATTTTCCTCAAAAAAGGGTCTTTAAAAGCATCTTTGTATTCATACAAATAAGAAACCCTTTGTTTGTGAAACACAACTGAATAGGATTTTCTGAACATAGTTCTCTGCTAAACCATCTTTGAACAAATTAAAATGAAGAACCATTTATTTGTTTTCAGTAACACCAACGTTATGATGTTACTGCAGATAAATCTGAGAAATGTAACAATCCATTGAAGTGTATGATTATGTTCAATAATTCTTGTGTGCTTACAGACATATACTTACAAGTGTCATGATATTTATTATAAAGATCGTTTTATGTATTATGTTGTAATATATAATATGAATACTGAACTAATTCACTGTAAAGGTGCGTTTAAAATTATTTGATCTCTAAAATTAACATACAGATGTCAAAAGGATGGTCAACATACAAAATACACGAATAAATCCTGCTAACCTAAATCTCTGTTTCATTTTTTGTAAGAAGTAATATAAAAACAAGTGGGTAAGTGTGATCGAAGATCGCTCAAAGGGTTTCGTTTAATATTCCTTTCAAAACACTTTATCCTTTCTTTAATAAATCCAAATACATTTCATTTTCATAAAAAAAGTCATATTTTACATAAAGCAAAAATTTGCCGGTCTATTTTTCTCGTTTTTTCGAATATCTAAATTGGCCCGTTTTTATACTCTGTCAAATAATATCTGTCATGTGGACTAAATGTGATATTAATAAAAATCAATTTCATAACTAAACATATTGTATAGAGACCTTCAAAATTTTAAAATATGTCAATATTTCCATAATTGTGTTTTTGTCATGATTCAATACGTTCCTCTAACTCATATGACATTTATAATCACTTGCTGACATCATATCTACTTGCTTTCTTTATTACTCATATGGATACTCTCTTTGTATTATTCTCAAACATTTGAAAAATTCCGCGTAAAACTTCCAATAGTCCAAACGTCAGATTAATTTTATTTTAATTCTCTAATGACGTCCTATTCAGCTGCTTTCTGTATTTACACATACTCATACTCCTTGTATTATTGAGAAATGTTTGAAAATTTCCATTTTATTACTAATATGACGTCCTATTAATCTTTCTTTCAATTGGTGAAACTTTTTATTTCATTTTTCACATGGAAATCTTTCAATAGAAAATTAATTATTATAGAAAGAATTTTATCATGGTTTTTTAATTGTTAATCAACTGCAATAATGAAAAATGTTTAAATTTAATAGGAAAAAGCTGTTAGATTTTTGCTTTTTTATCTCTCTATATTAAAATAATACGATTTTTTCAAATTTTATGATTTTGAGCTTCATAGTAGATATTCAGCTATAAATACACAAAATTTCATGCTTGTAAGTTTGATAGTTTCTGAGAACCGGATCTGTGATAGACAGACAATGTAGCGGGAGTAATAGGGTTTCATGAGATGAGCGAAACCCTAATAAAATATATTAACTATTAGCAATTAAAAATTTATTACTCATGAAAGGCTGTATACAGTGTGATTCAGATCTCATGAGCAATAAATTAGTAGTCATATTCCAGTGATTTGGATAGGCTAAATACCCAGTGGGTAAGGGTTTTTTTGGGGGGGGAGGGGGGGGGGTATAACAAAGCCTGAGGACATACCCATAAATTGAATATTTCCACATCTTTATAAAAATCCTAATCTTGATAAAAATTTCTGAAAATCATAAGTTACACTGTTTTAAATATGAAAGCAGTTCTCTGATTGAGTGGCCTTACCCATCTTTTGCATTTACTGTCTTCTGATATTTTAAAATGTCAGTCAATTAAGCATTATTTCTCTTTACAAATAGCATTGTATAGACAGCACCATAAAACAAAGTAACCGTTTATATGCAACGTTCGGTCGAATTCAAGATGAAGAAGGTAAAAAAATCTGATTCCGTGAAATTGCCAGATAAAACTAAATGATTAAGTTATTTGAATTGTCTTAAACCTATAATGCTCATGCTATTTTAATGTTTGTATTTAAGCTAGATTTTTTTGTATAAATATTTTTCGAACAAACTAGTCGTTGGAGGCCACCGTAATACTTACCCATCATGGATATGCATAATATAAAATATTGAAATAAAAAATGTGTAAACTACTTATAAAATGCATTGCAATTCGAATGAAATCGTGGCTTGATGACGTTATGAACTTTAAAGGCTTGATTACTGAATTGCGTAAAAGGAACATCCTTATAACTCCAAAAACGATAATCCTATTAACTTGCGGTTTATTACATCGGATTAAGCGTCTCCTTTCCAATTAAAATGTATCTTTGAATTGAAATTTGGTTGAAATACAGGGTCATGAAAAATCGAAGCGTGTGGGAAATAGGATTCCAAATATCTCGGCAACTCATTATCCGATCGACTTCATGCTTTATGCAAAATTTATGTTTTTTTATTGTCTTTTATATTCACTGCTTAAAATAGACCATTTCGAAAAATTTTATATACCTTTTATCAGAACGAATATTTCGAGAGTCCAAAAAAAGAGTTCAGGATCATCGAGGTGACTGAAATATAAGCTTCTTTCCATTATTACATACTAAGTACATACCCAATTTCAAGTCTCTATCTCTATTTTTTCGGGAGATAGAGCGTTTACAGACACACAGACGGATGGCAATTTTTTTTTCTAAATTTTTTTTTTCGGAATCTCCAGTGTCTGAAACGTGTAAATCCGTCAAAAAAAATTCCGATTTTCAAAACGATTACAAGACTTACCCTATACTACGTATGATGCGTAAGTAATAAGGAATTCTAAAGCTTTATCTCATATTACCAAAGAAAGAATACACAATAAAAAAAAATACACTTCAATCTATACTAATAAAAGAAAGTTTCGCTCTGTGTGTGTGTGTGTGTGCCTGTTGGCGATGGCCAGGAAAATCTAGCCCACATAGAAGGCTGGAAATTTAGGTGTAGATAGTCCAATGTCTGGCCATGTTCACCTGAGCCTCAGAATTTTAATATTTTGATAATTAGCCTAGATATTAATTAGATTATCATCAACCATATCTTCTAAAATGTCAACTTTTAAATCAAAATGGCGAAAGAAACGGACTGGCGCATTGGATTTGCGACCGGAAATGAACGAATTCGAAATTATTTAACTAATTAGCGAATTTTAAGAAAACTAATTGAGATATCAATTTGAAAATTTCTGAGCATATGTAAAAAAATATTCTGTATCTGACTATGTAATTTTTGAAAAATTCGGTTGGTCATTTTTTTTAATTTACGCAAAAATCTGCAGACGCCAGTGAAAACGATCCCAGAAAGTTTCAGACAGGGATCGGCTTTCATTAAAAACTGAACTACAAAGAGATCTGTTTCTCGGGAAAATCACTCCATTTAGTTTGCGAAGATGAAAGGAAATAATTGCCAATTTTTACTAATGAACAAAAATTTAGGTAACTAATTAAGATATAGATTTGAAAATGCGGTCGGGAAGGGGTGTCATCTGCCGGCTGTTTTAGCGTAGCGTCTTCGTTATGTTCTAATTATCAGAAAAATGTAATTCTTTTTTTAATGATCGCGTTGATGTAGGTGACGGTGGTTCTCTTGAACAAATTATTCATTATATTTGCGGATATGGGGAAGGAGGGGGTTAACGCCTTTCTCTGAGATTGTAATTATCTCGGGACCGTGCAACGCCGGGCGGGTTAGCTAGTACACAATAAAAAGAAGCTAATGCGACGTGTTTCGAAAATATTTCTTCACCAGTCACTAAAAGGCCATCTTATGAACTAGTATGAGAGCATAAGAAATTTTTTTTTCGTTCTCGTAGTGGTAGTACATAAGTAGGATGTGCCACTACCTCCCTAATAACTAAATGCCAATCATATTTGTCTCAAAAATGGAAGTCAGCATGTCCCGTATAGTAGTGCCACCTACGCTCTACCATCTCGGGCAGGTATTATCAGTTTCTACCTGTAATTTTAATTTAATTCCCTACTTTGGTATTTTGCATTCCTCTTTTTGGTCTATTAATTAAATTTTATAGTGTTAATAAATATTTTTGCTCCATAAACATTATTTGTGTTATTTTTTATGGAAATCTATTTATAAATTAAGGTCAGTGTTATTCATTTATATATTATAATTAATTAAAAAATCTTTTATATTAAAAACAAATATTTTAAATTAAAAATATCAGTTACTACAGCAATTTAAATTGTTATTGTATAAAAGAAAATATTATAAATTTTACTGATCACTACTTCCGTAATATATACGTTAATGTATTACATAGGTAGCATACTGATATATATTGAAAGATCATGTCAGTTGTCGCCGACAGATGGCACTGTACTCTGGTGAAAAAAATGACTTCCAATTTCTGTATGGGGGAAAACGTGAATACGATCAGCATTTAGTATTAAGGAGGTAGTGAATGTACATCGTATTAATTATAGCACTTTGGCAGGAGAAATAGCAATTCTCCTCAAAAGCAGAAAAGTAGCGCTGCTCAGGCTCCAACAGCGCATGAAACTAGACTATAAGGAAAGGACATGTTTACAAAAAAAACACTTCCATCAACCAATCTACCGCTACATTTTTGTCGTAGAGGTCATTGCAGGAATCGTTATGGCGACGTACGCCAATCATACGATAGACCTGTTTGACATAGACCAATGAAAACGCTCCATCTCATGTGTACAGTAGGAGTAATAAAGAACGGACCGGTTTTTCTTGCTGTCCAACAGTAATTTAACCAACAGTGACGTCAGCTGCCCTTTCCTTATACCAGTACCCAGACTTATGTAGAAATGTGTAGGAATTCTGGGAAATGTTAAGAGGTACAAAAAAACCCCATAAGACATGTTAACCCTTTAGAAATCAAGGGTGAGAAAATTAATCTACTGTGGTAAAGTATTATTCCAAAGAACTAGAATTAGTTAAAACAACGCCCCCTAGATAAGAAAGCCTTGACACTGGTCACGAAAACGTCATACCAAGCAGGCAAAACAAAGAAAAAAATTCGAACAACTTGCATGTTTCGATTTCATTGGCTCATATTAATTCTATGAGCCAATGAAATCGAAGCATGCAAGTTGTTCGAATTTTTTTCTTTGTTTTGCCTGCTTGGTATGACGTTTTCGTGACCAGTGTCAAGGCTTTCTGATCTAAGGGGCGTTGGTTAAAAGCATAAAAGATAATAAATTTATATTAGAAATTACGGTATTGAGTGAAAAACCGCATCAGCTAAACAGAAAACATATAGGTGATGTCTTTTCAATTTGTATTGAAGAAAATGGTATCTATTTTTAAACCAATTGTAGAACTAATTGAATCCTTTCAATCAAATGAACTTCACAGTCATTTAATATATAAAAAACTTAAAAACATAATATATTGTCATAACTACGTCCTGTAACGTTATTTTGGAAAGAAAAAAAACTTATTCGGGTCAAATTTACAAAATAATAATTTAAAAAAAATTCTGGCAGTTGTACTCCTCATTTTACAACAATTAATTTAAATCTAGTGATGCTAGGAAATACAGCCAGCCCAATAACAGTGAAACGTTTTAATATCCAAATTGTCAGAGAGAAGGCGGAAATAGCCATTTGACTGGAAATTATATTTATGTCTTTAAAAAATAAGTTTAGTGGTCATCTTCATTCTGAAATTGTAAACAAACTCTGAAATTTTCAATACCAGCCCCTAATTTTGACATTTGGCATTTGTCTTTTTCTGTGATTTTTAGTTAAAGATACCAAATGGGAAGTCATTCGGTCAAGTTGTTTAAAAATTATGAAGGTTTAAAATTGGGAACTTCTAATATGTTAAATCCATTTGTAATCATTGCAAAATAAATTGCAATATTAGTTTTTTTTTTAAAGAAAAACTCCGCAGATATTTGGCAAAATGCGCTGTAATTTTATATTATCATAATTAAAGCTTCTAGAAATTGATTTCGTCTAAAAAAAATCATAGGCTACAATCCGAGCTTGACAGATACACTCGCCAGTTCGCCACTGGCGGCCAAATTATTTAATCTGGCGTTTCCTTATTTTTTGAAAAAAAATGACCTATGAAAAGAGCACTAACGGCATTTTTCTCTCCCCCCAACCTACTCGTGCGCGGCAAGCGGCGATTTTCTTCTTCTCTCGTATTTGTAATGGAAGAACAAAGTTTAAAAGGCATCTAATGCCTAGAAAACACCATTCTTTTCCGCTCCAGCCAGCTAGCATGTCACATGATTAGATTGTGACAAGAGGAGGGGGGAGTCAATAAAACAGTTAGAAATAGTGTCAATTTTGCTTCTGTGGCAATTAAAATTCGATACAATGCTAAAAAATGCATAAGTTTTATTTTTTAAGTTTGAAATCAGATTTCTGTACTTCGAATTAAAACTCATTATTAACCCTTAATCTGGTGTTTTCTTATTTTTTTCTTTTTGGAAAAAAATGACCTATGAAAAGAGCACTAACGGCATTTTTCTAAACCCCACCCTACTCGTGCGCGGCAAGCGGCGATCTTCCTCTTCTCATCGCATTCATTTAAACAAATAGTAATATATTAATGATTATAAGTAATTAATTTGAAGTAAATCTATAAAACTAAATTATGTACTATGTAACTAATAATTCTAAACTAGTCTTGTTATTACTTTTTCGCAATTAATTCATAAAAAAACTTTTGTGGTTTTTGAAAATTAATGGCAGAGGGCGGGGTAAATATTTTTTACTGGCAACTAGACGTTTTTGATGGATACTAGATTTTATGAAATTTGTAAAGCCCTGGTTACAATTCATATATTATTATTATTATTATTATTATTATTAAAAAACATGAATTGCAACTTCTGAATTATTTAGAAAACAAAAATCGATTTCAAAAGGCTTCAAATAGGCGAGTCATACAATAATAGCTTATTCTGCAAAGTAGTTCTGGAGTTATGCTTAAAAAATTCCTACATTATAATCTGTTTTCTAATGATTACAAATGGATTTAACACTAGGAGTTCCAAATTTTAAATCTTCATAATTTCTAAGCTACTTGACAAAATAGGTGTGTTCACAAAGTTTTAAAACTGACATTTTCCTAAGTAGGGGCGGAGCGCGCATACCCGTTCCACCGACAGGGTGAGGTAGTGAGGGTGTCAGCTAGCGGAGCGCACGCGCGTCAGTTGCCTCCGAGACGTTGGTGTGAGTAGATCGCTAGTGGAGCGAGTGCGTGTAATTGACCCTCGTCGAAAACTAGTTGAGTGGAAAATGCAGCGTCATTTCGAGCAGTGTTATTCTGTAAAGTTCTGTGTGAAACTTAAGAAAACCACGACAGACCCTTTTCGTATGATTCAAGAGGCCTACAAAGAAGAAACCCCTCATAACCAAAACCCAAGAAGGTTCGCATGAGCAAGTCACGCGTGAATATCATGCTCATTGTTGTTTTTGATGCTCAAAGACTTATCCACAAAGAGTTTTTTCCTGCCAGACAGAGTGTCACAGGTCAGTTTTACGCTGGAGTGCTTCACCATTTGAAGGATCGAGTCCGCCAGGACGTCAGATACAAATGGATTGTTCACCACGACAAAGCGCCCTCTCACACGTCGCTCGCCGCAGCCGAAGTTTTGGCTAAGTTTAACATGGCAATACTGCTGCAAGCCTCCTACAGCCCCGACTTTGTTCCCAGCGACTTTTTTCTTACCCCGGATCAAAAACGACCTGAAAGGGAAGCGATTTGATACGATTCCAGCGATCCAGGCAGCTTCGACGAGTTCCCTTAAGGGCCTTGTGCGCGGGGACGTGGGAATACACGATTTTCTTTAGGGAAGAAAATACAACAATTATTTTCTATACACGTTCCTAAAAGAAATTTTCATTATGTGAAGATACACAATTTTTCAAAAGAAAATGTCAATGACTCAGCTCCAGTCTGAAACAGATGAGAAGATATTTGTTTGTGAAATATGTTCTAAAGGATTTTCTCAAAGTGATCATCTTAAACTACACTTTTTTACCCGTACGAATGCGAGGCATTTTGTTTGTGAAATGTGTTCGAAAGCATTTTCTAAAATCGACAACCTTAAAATACTGTATTAAATTTCGTGCATTAGTTCTTGAGATAGAGCGCCCACAAAATTTTCGTCACATACAGACAAACAGACATTTTCTAACTGGTCGGATTTGCAAATCCCAAAACATTCTTGTATCTCATATAGGTTTCACATACACCAAACATGAATCAGCACCAATTTTTATCAAGGTCTAACTTAATCTAAAGTTTTATTAAATTCCATGCATTAGTTTTTGAGATAGAGCGCCTTTAAAATTTGTGTCAAATACAGACCATTTTCTAACTAGTTGGATGTGCAAATCACTAAATTTTCTTCTACCTTATATAGGTTTCACATATGTCAAAATCAAATCAGCACCAATTTATATCAAGGTCTAACAGAAACTAAAATTTTATTAAATTCCGTGCATTAGTTCTTGAGATAGAGCGCTCACAAATTTTCTGTCACATACAGACAAACAGACATTTTCAAACTAGGCGAATATGCCAATCGCAACACTTTCTTCTACTTCATATAGGTTTCACATACACCAAAAACGAATCAGCACCAATTTATATCAAAGTCTAACTGAATCTAAACTTTTATTAAAGTTCATGAATTAGTTCTTGAGATAGAGCGTCCACAAAATGTCTGTCGCATAGAGACAGACAGACATTTTCTAACTAGTTGAGTATGCCAATCCTAAAATTGTCTTCTAATACATATAGATTTCACACACACCAAACACGAATCAGCACCAATTAGATGAAGGTCTACATGAATCGAAAGTTTTATTAAATTCAATGCATTATGTCTTGATAAAGAGCGCCCTCAAAACTTGTGTCAAATTCAGACATTTTCTAACAATTTGGATGTGCCAATCCGAAAACTTTCTTCTACCTCACATAGGTTTCAAATATACCAAAAATGAATCAGCAACAATTTATATCAAGGACTAACTGAATCTTACATTTTATTAAATTTCGAGCATTAGTTCTTGAGATAGAGTGACCTCAAAATATCTGTCAGATAGAGACAGACACACATTCTCTAACTTACATTCTCTAAGATACAGAGCCCACAAATTTTGTGTTATATACAGACCGACAGAAATTTTATAGCGAGGCGGATGTGCCAATCCCAAAACTTTCTTCTATCTCATATAGGAGAAAGAAGGGATTCTTCAGATATAGCGCCCTAAAAATTCCTGTCAGGTAAAGACAGACAGACATGTTCTAAGTTGTCGCATGTGCCAACCCCAAAACCTTCTTTTACTTAATACAGCTTTCACATGAACCAAAAATTCTTTAGCACAAATTTATATCAAAGTCTAACTGAATCTAAAGTTTTATTAAATGCATATTTCGTGAATTAGAGAGCCCGCAATATTTGTGACACATACATACAGATACACATTTTCAAACTATTCGGATAAGCCAATCCCATGACTTTCTTCTACCTCATATAGGTGTCACATCAAAAACGAATCGGCACGAATTTATAACTAGGTCTAACTTAATCTAACGTTTTATTGAATTCCGTGCATTAGTTCTTGAGATAGAGCGCCCTCAAAATTTGTGCCAAATACAGACATTTTCTTACCATTTGGATGTGCCAATCCCACAACTATCTTCTACCTCGTATAGGTTACACATACACCAAACACTAATCAGCACCAGTTTATATCAAAGTCTACCTGAATCTAAAATTTTATTAAATCACATGCATTAGTTCTTGAGATAGAGCGTCCACAAAATCTCTGTCACATAGAGACAGACAAACATTTTCTAACTAGTTGAATATGCCAATCCTAAAATTGTATTCTATATTATATAGATTTCACACACACCAAACACGAATCAGCACCAATTAGATCAAGGTCTAAATGAATCTAAAATTTTATTAAATTCAATGCATTAGTTCTTGATATAGAGTATCCTCAAAACTCGTGTCAAATTCAGATATTTTTTAACAAGTTGGATGTGCCAATCCCAAAACTTTCTTCTACCTATTATAAGTTTCACATACAGCAAAAACGAATCAGCACCAATTTTAATCAAGATCTAACTGAATCTTACATTTTATTATATTCCGAGCATTAGTTCTTGAGATAGAGCGATCTCAAAATGGTCTGTCACATAGAGACAGACAGACATTTTCTAACTAGTGAAAACATGCCAATCGCAAAACTTTCTTCTACCTCCTATAGGTTTCACATACACCTAAAACGAATCAGCAACAATTTGTATCAAAATCTAACTGAATCTAATGTTTCATTAAATTTCATGCATTAGTTCTTGAGTTAGAGCGCTCACAAAATTTCTGTCACATAGAGACAGACAGACATTTTCTAACTAGTGAAAATATGCCAATCGCAAAACTTTCTTCTACCTCACATAGGTTTAACACACACCAAAAACGAATCAGCATCAATTTATATCAAGTTCTAACTGAATCTAAAATGTTATTAAATTCCGTGCATTAGTTCTAGAGATAGAGCGCCCTCAAAATGTCTGTCACATAGAGACAGACAGACATTTTCCAAACTGTCTGATGTGCCAATCCCAAAATTTTCTTCTACCTCATACGGGTTTCACATACACCAAAAACGAGTCAGCACCAATTTATATCTAGGTCTACCTGAATCTAACGTTTTATTAAATTCCGTTCATTAGTTCTTGAGATAGAGTGGACACAAAACTTCTGTCACATACAGACAGACAGACATTTTCTAACTAGTACGATGTGCTAATCCCACAACTATCTTCTACCACATATCGGTTTCACATACACCAAACACGAATCATCACAAATTTATATCAAAGTCTAATGGATTGTAAAGTTTTATTAACTTCAGTGCTTTAGGTCTTGAGATAGAGCTTCCACAAAATGTCTGTCACATAGAGACAGACAGACATTTTCTAACTAGTCGAATATGCCAATCCAAAAATTGTCTTCTATTACATATAGGTTTCACACACACCTAACACGATTCAGCACCAATTTATATCAAGGTGTAACTGAATCAAAAGTTTCATTAAATTTCGTGCATTATTTCTTCAGATAAAGCGCCTAAAAATTGTGTCACATGCAGTCAAACAAACATTTTCTAACAAGTCGCATGTGCCAATCCCAAAATTTTTTACTACCTCATATAGGTTTCACATACACCAAAAACGAATCAACACCAATTTATATCAAGTTCTAACTTAATCTAAAATGTTATTAAA